>JAQFVV010000162.1:1015637-1373216 GCA_028023455.1 Epiperipatus broadwayi | reverse complement strand
AACAACAACTATCGACAAATCAAAAAATATCAATAATTTATATTTTATTATGCTTTGTTATCCTAAACTCCCCTTCCAGAAAGTGGTTGGTTTTCAGGTAAAGTGTCAACTATCATCAGTAGCGAACTACCAATAACATTCAACACTCGACTACCAAATATATACTGACCAAATAAATACTTTATTTTTATTTTTTAAAGAAGAAAAATCCCTTAAGTGCCAGCTAATTACATTTAGAATTAGCATGTCTATCTGATCAGCATAACTTGGTACCTGAAAAATCCCCGCTAGCTCATCGGTTTCCAACCATCCACTAATAGACAAACAAAAGGTATCTTAAATGCCCCCTCGAAGTTACTACTACTTTTACAAAGAAACTAAAATAATTCCCTGAACCATTCAAAATAATACTTCAATCCTTTGAAACCAATAATAATAACATTATACTGACTGCCGAAACATTTATATCTTTAACTTAGCAAATTAATTAGATTTTTTCCCTTCTACTTTTATTAAGAAAGATAAATATTTATACTTACCTGTACGTATCAAAATAAACATAAATATTTTAAGAAAAATAATTTAAGAATTTTTTCTATTTAAAATAAATTAATCATTTTATCATATAATGAAACACACACACTTACTTTAAAGATTAAAATAAAGCATTTTAATATATTACTTTAGCAAATAAATTACACATGTTACATTATATTTTATTTATCTTTTTTTTAAAAAAATCAAATCACACATATGTGCATGCCATTGTTTCAAAAATATTATTTAATAATAAAAGCTGATTTTACTTATTTTTATTATTGCAAATATTATCTTTTGAAGTTTGAATTTTTTTTTTTAAGTTTAATTCATAAAGTTCAAAGTTCTTTTAATAAAGTCTATCTTTTATATTAAGAAAAAAATGGGAATGTTAAGATATCAAAGTCAAATAATTACCTAGGATTTTTTTAATATGATGGAAACAGCATAATGGAATTATTTTTAACTCATCGATGACCGGTAAAATGACTCCTCCATAGATCCTGTGACATTGTATGATTTTTGTGGCTGGTTTGGCATACCGGCACTCTGTTGTTCATTTAGTCTAGTTAAACATGATCACTTTCCAAACTAATTGCAGGTCTTAAATGTGTAGAGTGGCTTCGGTCTACTGCATACCATGTTGGTTTTAACAATGCAACATTTTTTGGAGATATTACTTCAAGAAATATTTTATTAAAATGAGAATGTCAGATCAAGAATGATCAAAAATTGACGTATTTATACTGTTTTAAACAATGGAAAACTTTATTGGCAGCAGTGTCTTTCATCTCATGAAATAAAATCAGTTGTTGCTTCTATTTTTTATTAAAAATTACGTCCACACACACATATATTTAATTATTTTATTCTAATATTAAACAAAATCTCTTTATTATTTTATTATAAATTCATTTAAAAAATATTATATCATTTTTTTATTACAAGACTTTTTTTCCTCTTTTAAACAAAAAAAAATCTTATTATTTTTAAAAGCATTTACAATTTATTTTATTTAATAACAAATCCCCCCGCCCCCCTACTCTTTAGCTTTTACATTTTATTCTCTTAATTTTAAATTTTTACATTTTAAAATATCGGACTCCCAAAATTAATTAAATATCAATGTACTTCGGTATATTATCTCCGTCCCTCCTCTGAAACTAAAATATCATTCTGAGCATTTTAGTTTTCCCAGAATTTAAACTGATAAACAATCTAGTTTTATTTATTTAACATTTGTTTAACTGTACATGTGTATTTTTATTTATTCACTATAATTTTTAGCCCACTATATTTTTATCCTATAGCCGATCAGGTGGCTCTTTCTTTCTATCCAATAAATTACTTCACCCATTTCATTTCCTACATCGATCTAAAGGTGCCTGAGTGTAATCGACTTGTGTTAAAAATTCCATCATTTCATCTATTGAACACCCATCCTTACTTAACATTAAAAGCTGTATCTCTGGTGGCATGTTGTTCCAAAATATCCTGATAATTTGTCCCTCTGACATAGGAAACGCTGTTAATGCCCTAAGCTTTGCTATCTGTCAAAAAAAAATTATGCATGAGTGTTCCCCTGAGTACTTGAGTATCTTTCCTGAGATATTTTATACATAATACCATCTTGCCTAGCCTCATTTCAAAATGCTCTCAACATCACATGTCTATACTCAGCAAACTTTTGTGGTCTATCACCCACAGTATACCACCAATTACAAGCAGTCCCCTGTAAGTAGTCACTCACTACCACAACTTTATCTTCCTCTGGCAATCTTTTAAATGAAAACAAATGGCTTAAACTTTCTAAATGCCTTAACGAGTTCTCTCCTACTTCCACCTTAAACACTGAAACACTAAACTGCTTTTCCATAAACTTATCTATCCATAGGTCCTGCCTATCACCGAAACTAAAATCATCACACTTCTGTCCAATTTGTTTTACTTTCTGCTCTATCTTTTCCATCATGTTACTACATATCTCTTTTAATTCAGCCCTTACATCCTATTTACCCTCTATTTTCCCTTCAAAATTTCCCAATTCTTTGTCATTACTTCCTTCAATACTCTTTACTTTTAATTGATTTACCTTTCCCTTATTTGACTCCTCCTTTAGTTCTTCCATATATCTTTTTAATTCTAAAACTTCAGTCCTTTTTTTATCCACATCTTTCCTTATTATTTTTACTGCTTCATGACCTACATCCATTCTTCCCATTAATTCCTGTCTCATTTCCCTCATTTCTGTCCTAAGTTCACTAATTTCTTGTTTCATTATCTGCTGATTCCGCTTTATATCTTCACACATTTCTTTCATCATATTTACTAATATTTGAAAAACATTCTCTTCAACTATCTGTGGATTCTTAAAAGATATTGGACTTCCTTCCAACATTGCCCCTCCTTCACTACCAATTTCTTCCACTATATTATTAATCATATTTAATTTATCTAAATACAAAAAAAAATCTATTTCAACATATGTACAGTCAATCCCCACTCTCTTAGTTCTAATTCTATGCCTCATGTTCATCTATCATCCTCATTCGGAGTGTTTTATTTTTTTATCTTAAAAAAACACATTTCTACTTTCTAACGTCCACGAAAATCAACCTTTTATAATACAACAAAATTAGCCAGATCGGAAAAAAAATACAAGTACTGCCAATGACATTTCTTAAACTTCTCTTCAGCAAATATTCCCTATATTAACAACGGTCAACTTTGACCCACCATCTAAACAACTAACTACAATTCAAGTTGATTTAAACAACTAATTTCAAGCCATGTCGATTCACTAAATGAATTCCCAACTATGTTTTATAGTAATCCTATCATTTGCTATGACTATTTTCAGGCTCCTTTAAATCTCTACATCAACATCCATTTGTCCTTTACATTGGTCCTACGTTAATGTGCAAATGATCATTCAACTACGGTCCTATCACTTAAACAACTAAATTTCGGGCCACATTATTGCGCCTGTTAAACATCCAACTATCTACGTTAATGTGTCAAATGCCCTTCTAAACTACAACTTCTATCAGTTCCTCCACTTTAAATGTCAAATTTTGGGCCACATTACTGTGCCTAATAAATGTCCAACTATCTATGTTAATGTGCCATATGCCTCTCCAAACTACAACTTCTGACAGTTTTTCCACTTGAAATGTCTAGTTCTTGGGCCACACTGATGTGCCATATGAACCAGTTTTGCCTCACACTGGGTGCCAAAGGAACCAACTGACCCTTCTGAATAATCACCCTCTACTTAAAATTTACTAATTAAAAATGGGCAACAACAACAACTATCGACAAATAAAAATATCAATAATTAATATTTTATTATGCTTTGTCCTCCTAAACTTCCGTTCCAGAAAGTGGTTGGTTAACAGGTAAAGTGTCAACTATCATCAGTAGTGAACTACCAATAACATTCAAAACTCGACTACCAAATATACACTGACCAAATAAACACTTTAATTTTATTTTTTAAAGAAGAAAGAAAAATCCCTTAGGCGCCACCTAATTACATTAGAATTAGCATGTCTATCTGATCAGCATAACATGGTACCTGAAAAATACTCGCTAGCTCATCGGTTTCCAACCATCCACTAATAGACAAACAAAAGGTATCTTAAATGTCCCCTCAAAGCTACTACTACTTTTACAAAAAAAATAAAATAATTCCCCAAACCATTCAAAATAATACTTCAATCTGTTGAAACCAATAATAACATTATACTGACTGCCGAAACATTTATATCTTTAACTTAGTGAATCTTTTCTAAAATACTATTATCACTAATTAGATTTTTTCTCTCCTACTTTTATTATGATAGATAAATATTTATATTTACCCATACATATCAAAATAAATATAAATATTTTAAGAAAAATAATTTAAGTATTTTTTTATATTTAAAATAAATTAATCACTTTATCTTATAATGAAACATACACACTTTTTTTAAAGATTAAAATAAAGCATTTTAATATATTACTTTAGCAAATAAATTATACACATTACATTATATTTTATTTATCTTTTTTTTAAAAATCAAATCACACATACATGCATGCCATTGTTTCAAAAATATTATTGCAAATATTATCTTTTGATTTTTTTTAAGTTTAATTCATAAAGTTCAAAGTTCTTTTAATAAAGTCTATCTTTTATTTTAAAAAAAAATCGGGAATGTTAAGATATCAAAGTGAAATAATTACCTAGGATTTTTTTAATACGACAGAAACAGCATAATGGAATTATTTTTAACTCATCGATGACTGGTAAAATGACTCCTTAGTAGATCCTGTAACATGGTATGATATTCGTGGCTGGTTTGGCATACCCGCACTCCTTTGTTCATTTAGTCTAGTTAAACATGATCACTTTCTGAACTAATTGCAGGTCTTAAATGTGTAGAGCGACTTCAGTCAACTGCATACCATGTTGGTTTTAACAATGCAACATTTTTGGAGATATTACTTCAAGAAATATTTTATTAAAATGAGGATGTGAGACCAAGTATGATCAAAAGTTGAGGTATTTATACTGTTTTAAACAATGGAAAACTTTATTAGCAGCATCTTTCATCTCATGAAATAAAATCAGCATTTGCTTCTATTTTTTTATTAAAAATTACATACACACACACACTTATATGTAATTATTTTATTATAAGATTAAATGAAATCTCTTTATTATTTTATTATAAATTCATTTAAAAAATATTAAATCATTTTTTTATTACAAGCCTTTTTTCCTCTTTTAAATAAAAAAAAATCTTATTAATTTTAAAAGCATTTACAATTTATTTTATTTAATAACAAATTCGCCTTCTCCCCTACTCTTTAGTTTTTACATTTTATTCTCTTAATTTTAAATTTTTATATTTTAAAACATGGGATTCACAGAATTAATTAAATATCAATGTACTTTGGTACAATTTATATATATATATATATATATATATATATATATATATATATATATATATATATATATATATATATATATATATATATATATATATATATATTTTGTAGCATTTATTTATATATGTTGCAATTATATTGGCATTTGGTAAAAGCTAAAAATAATAAAAGTAAATTTAGATTTTTTTTTAGTATAATTTATTTTTTTTAAAAACGTACAATGAAAGTTAAATTATTCTTTAATATTTTTTTAATGTAATTAGAAATAAAAGTAGAATTGGATAGAACAAAAGAATTCCAAAAGCAAGTAAAAAGATAAGCTAAAAGAAAAAGTATAGCTAATTAAAGATGGCTGAAAAACTTGATGAAAAATGAGAACTTAGTAATTGAAAAATGATAAATACTGTATAAGATTATAAACACAAAATGCCATGATAATAGCATGTGCAGGAGTCTGAAAACTGGACCTCTAGTATAAAAAAGAGGGGTTCAGTTGGAGGAACGTCTTGGTTTGCCTGATATTCTTTTGGTTGGTTTCGGATTAAAGAATCCAGACAACTCTATGATGAAAAAGTTCTTCATGCGAGAGTAGACTGGAGCTTTAGCTGACATCATTACCGATGCACACCAGAGAAGCTTGCGTAACTAGCCTATGGAACCAGCACCAAGATCAATTTATAATCAATGGCTGAGCTCATTTTAATCCCGAAAAACTATGCATAGTTATCTACAACCATTGTTAATTCACTAAACCTTACCGGTAAGTTAAGACTACTTATTCCTCATTGTGACAAAATTAAGCGTTTGCAAACAAGTCTTAAAATAATCTCGATAGAGGCTTTCATTTTTTCTGTACAAGAGACTCAGAACTTTTCAATTAATTATTTTATTTTATTAATTGCACCATGTTTGAATTAATATCACTCTCTCTAATTTTCTTGATTAGGAATTCTCATTTTAACTTAAACAGATTTTTAATCTCTTATAATAAAAATATTTCTAATATCAATTTTCATTTGTACATTATTAATAAAAGTTATTATTTTTTTTAATTTATTATTAGTTTAATAAGATTTAAAAACATAATTTACCTTTGCCACTATGTTTGAATAAGCCCAGGAATAATAATCTTAAAAAAATAATTCTCATTATGGTATGATGCAATACCGATTAGTTTAAAAGTATTTTTCTTTTTTATTTGCAAGACTTTATATGATGATTTCAGTGAATTCTTAGGAATTCTGGCACCCAGATTAAATAAATTAACAGTTTATTTCGTCAATAGCACAATTCATAACAAATACTAGGCTGAATTGATCAGGAAACATAGTTATGTTTTTGGGAATAGAAATACAACTTTCTTCTTTTCGACATAACTTGATCAATTCACATGCAGTTTATATTAGCGTGTAGAGGCCTAGAAAAATGGAAAATGTTATAATATATATATATACATACATAAAATTACATCACTCATCTACAAACATGTCTTTTAACTTTAGTAAAATCTTATTATTGTCAAAAATAAATTAAACAAATAGATTTATATATGATAACTAATTTATCTAGTGGCATTTTCAGCTTATCACATTTATATAATAGATATATTGGTGTTTATCTTATTGCTAAAGATGCCATTGGATGGCGCCGTTTTCATGCTAAAACTATAAAATATGAACATTCACGGGCCGTTGATTTTAATAATTTTTCTGTGCTTTTTTGTACTGCGAAAATAAAAACAAAACAAAATTGTCTTTTTTAAATATTTTTTTTTATTAACATATAAAATTTAAATGATAATAATAAATGTAAAATAAAATCAACAAATTACAATTTGATTCATGTTTTTTATACCGTATACTTTTTAATTTGTGTTACGGCTTTTTTTTTTTCAATTTTCTATCGGATATTTTTTTACTTGTGTTATGGCTTTTTCTTTTTTATCAATTTACTATTGGATATTTTTTTACTTGTGTTACGACTTTTTTTTGTTGTTCTTTAACTAAAAAATAATAATCGTAATAAAAGTAAAAGTTGTTACAGTTAGATTTAGGGTTAGTTTTAGGGTTAGTTTAGGGTTAGGTTTAGGGTTAGTTTTAGGGCTAGTGTTCTGTTTGTTTGTAATGCTAAAATAAAAAAATTCAAAATTGTAACTGTACTCGGACAGAAGAAAGAAACTCAAACTTTTTTAAACAACAACAAACATATACAAATGTCTTCTTTACTTATTAAACATGTTTATAATATTTGCTTTTTATTAAATTTACAAAAAAAAACTTCTATATTTGGACTTTTCTTACTGGATTTTTTTGTACCGCTCTTTTTTACTTCAAAAATATACAGACGGTCGAATCTACTTTGTCTCGTGGAATGTTACAAACAGTATGTTACTTGACACATTACCTATTTGCAACTCAATAAAAACATAGATATTTAACATTTTCCCAAATAAAAGTTCGATACAATACATTGTAAAAAGTCTTATAATTATTGATTTAAAAAATCTGAACATTTCAATAGTTTAAAATAAAAAAAATCCAATGAAAACAACATTTCAATACAATTCAAATACAAACTCTCTCATCAAGTCATAATTATTTTATAAATTGTGTGAATTCGGAAAATGTATTTGCTGCTATGTGACAGACATGCTGTACTGCGATGCAACAAAGCGGCCTGCATTCTGTAGCACAACAAAATAGTTGTATTATACATAAATGCGGGTTCAAATGTGTTGGTTGCGGAAGCAACATTTTTATGTGTTTTGGTGTGAAAACCATGCCATAGAGCGACATCTTTAACTAAAAGATGAGTACCGATATATCATATAAATGTAGTTTTTACCTGAAAAATTATTACCACTGATTAGAAATGTAGTCTTCATTATTTAATGATGAAATATAGTTCTTTCTCAGTAAAATTCAAAGTCTTGTAAGTATAAAATAATCGTTGTAATGCCTTGAATTCTGTTGATTTAGGGTGCAATTAAGAAATAGCTGCCGAAAACATTTTTATAAAAAAATATAATTTATTTGATAAAGATTTTTTTGTAATTCTTTTGGTCGGTGATAACATTTAAATTATAAGCCTCAAAAAATTTGTAGCATGTTTTAATATATATATATGATCATAAATACAAGCATTAGTATGTTTAACTTGTTTTTTTGTTTTTCATATATATATATATATATATATAATGTAATAGACTGGCTGGTATTAGGATCTGCATCTGTCTACAGTTAGATCTAGGGTCTTCAGGTAGGATGCTGTAGGGGTTCACATCTACTTTCAGTTGACTAGCTCTAAACCTGTACAATTTAAGTTAGTTCATCTGCCGCACCCCTCTTTCTTTGGTTTTGTTATGCCCCAGTATTCAAATCCAGGGAGAATTCACTTTCAACTCTCTTAACATGAACATATACATGTAATAATTTCTGCCCCTTTATATAGGTTACAACTAGCATACTTGGTTTTTAAAATATTAAAATTAAACTTTTACCATATAGCTTTTACTTTTCAGATATGGTTATCTTTTCTTATACTATAATACACTATATACTCCTTAATTTACACTGTACAATGCAGTTAACATAAGATGTATTTTATTTATTTCCTTACAGTTTCAACTGTCGAACAGTCATCATCAGAGCTTTTATAGGAAGGAAATAAAATAAATCTTATGTTAACTGCATTGTACAGTGTAAATTAAGGAGTATATGGAGTATTATAGTATACCCTTTCTTCTAGAAGAAAGGGTACTGAGATAAAAGCTCTGATGATGACTGCTGGACAGTTGAAACTGTAAGGAAGGAAATAAAATAAATCTTATGTTAACTGCATTGTACAGTGTAAATTAAGGAGTATATGGTGTACTATAGTATATATAATTAAGCAATGCAAATAAGAAGTGGAATAAAATTTAAAGTTATCTTTTCTTAAATATAATGCATTTAAACTAAATTTTTAAAAAACTTTTCTGTCCAATTTCCTTGATAATGTCCAAAATATTAAAACAAATAATGATATATATTTTTCCATTAATATTTTTAAAGTTGTACTTTCATTTGATATTTGTACCTCCATCCTTACTTTCCTTGAATATATACTTATTTCTGCTATTAAATCTATAGCTACTGTGAAGCTAGCTCAAGCTTTAATAGAAATACTTATAGGAAATTTTTAGGAATTTAACAATGCATGATTTTTAACTTAGTAAATTTATAGTCTTTTCAATACTCTCTTTTAAAAACAATAATTTTAAATAGTAAAATTTCAATATTAATAATAAAAAATAAGTTATTAAGAGAGTTATTTAGTTATTAAAAGCACACATTTATCATCCCCTTAAATTATTAAAAGCACACATAAAAATGAGAGCATCTACTTTTTATCCTAAATTGACCTGATGATTTAATTGGCTATTTAGAACTTCAATCAGTACTATCTTACACAATTAAATCTCAGAAATAAAAATCATGACTCATTAAATATTAAATTATTTAATTCTCAATTAATTTTATACTTTTATTTAAACAAACTAAACACTTTAAAATAACATTTTAAAAATAATGCTTTATTAGTTTATCCAATATTTATTTATAATGTATCTATCTGTGAAAATCTAATTTTATTAACTACATTTGTTTTTTTATAACTACCCAATTAAATATTCTGAAATTACTTTTATTTTGCAACAAATAAATATTTCAATTATTAGCACAATTCTAAAGCAATTTTTAAACTTCATTTAGAAATGTTATAAGCACAAAATATAAGTACTTGTGTCACATGACTTTCAAAAACCAGACAGAATGTAACAATTTTTTTATAATTACTATCTGATAACAGAAATGAATATTTAATTACAAGAATATTATATTAAATAAATAGTAATATAATAATAGAATTTGGAATAATAATTTTGATACTATTTAAGCTGTAACAAATTGAACACATTTGTCCATTAAAAAATATTATATTTTAAATATATAATTTATAACACAAATATAAATATTTTTTTTTTTAAAATACATTTAAAATTAACTTTTAGCACTTGTTTAAGTAGACTTTTAATATATTATTTGACTATGGCCAGTTCTCCCAACCATACACAATTATAATATTTAGCTTTACTTTGTTATTTTAACATATTAATATACTTTTTTATGTATTTACTACTCTCACTTTTACTTTAACAAAGCATTTTAAAACATTACCAACATTACATAGTAGTTACACCATTCAAAAGGTATTCTTAATTTAAATATTTTTAAAAATTGACTGAGTGAATCTATTTGGACCTAATCAAAAGGATACAATATATATATATATATATATGTGTGTGTGTGTGTGTAATTATATAATATATATATATATATGTGTGTGTGTGTGTGTGTGTAATTATATAACTGAATATTTGTAAATACAGTAACTAAATGATTAAAAAATTTTATCCACTTAGGAGTGATTTTGATTATCCCAGTAATCTGTGTCAACTAAAGCTTTGAAATGCTAACTTTCCCACAATTCCATGATCTTAACATTTGCTGCTTGCCTGTTAATTAAATCATGCTTATATTTGTATATTAGCATAGCTTCCTTTATTTTTCTTTTATTGTTATTTTTTCAATTTGCAATATTTTTACACTGTTAAAATTGAAGTCAAAACCATAACTACATGATTTATTATGGTCGTAAAAAACAGATGTTGAAATATTATTATCTACTATGTAATTTTGTTTCGATTTCTGAACATGTTTTAATAATAGCAAGTGTTCTTTAGTTCTTTTTTTCAACATACATCTAGATTCACCTATATATACACTGCCACACCTACATATCCATTTATAAATGACACAATTTTTATTTATAAATGAGGTTTTATCTTTAGAGTTATTTATTAATTTGTTTAATGTAGGTGGTGTGTAAAATGTAACATCACATATATATTTATAAATTTTCCTTATAAACTTTACTTGATCATTTGAAATATATGGGATTGATATCCATATTTTTTATTAGCTGAAGAATCAATATTATTATTAAAATTTTTATTTTATATTTTGCATTAAAATCTCTAATAACATTATATATTTGATTATAACTGTAACCAACATTTAACAATTCATTCGAATATATTTCAAAATAGTCTTTACAATTCAGAAGTAATTTGTTTTAAAAAAATTACATGCATTTTCAGCCTTCACTAAGGTGCCATCTTTTTAATTGTGAAAAGAAAAAATGCTAAATGGACCAATTTCTAATTCTATATATCCCAGTTCCCAATAATAATTGATATTTGCTAAATTGTTAAGCAATCTCTTTATCTTAACACTTTCTTTCACAAACAGAGATCTAATAAAAGCTAGTGTTAACATTTGAAATGGAATCTGTGATATAAAATGGCATTGTCAACTTAAATTTTATAGACTAATAATTTATTTGTAAGATATAATTATATCATATACATGTGCAAAGTAACAAATAATTATTTTAAAATAAATTTATACAATGTCTAAACATAAAAAAATAATTAAATAAAAGTAACTTAATTACTAATATAAAAGAAATAAATGAACAGTACATGGATTGTATTGATTTATTAAGATATTTTCTATTTTATTTTATTGAAGTTTTAAACAGAAAGTCTTACCATGGTAAATAAATGTATGACCCATTACGGATTAGTATGAGATAAAATTTGTGTTGTCTGTTCATACAATTTGTAGAATTTAAGAGTTCAGTTTCCAACAATGATATGGACACTCAGTCTTTAGAGATGTTGAATTAATTCAGTATTGTGGCATTAAAGTCAAGCTCATACAGTTTTCAGAAGATGATTACATAATTATGATGGGCTGATGCACATTTAAATTAATCAGCAATGCATTTTAATGGCTGTACCAACAAATAAAGTAATCATAAATGAAGAATTTCTCTTCTGGTAATGATAATTTATATTTAATAAATCATTTCATTCCAATGCAGGAATGTATATATCAACACAGATTTGGTTTACAAGGAAAAAAGTTTCTGCTGCATCTTTTACTAATTGAGATAGTGATTTTTTAATCCTCCAGTGCAGAGCTTTAAAAAGCCTATTTCTCTTTCTCAAGCCTTTTTAAGAAATCATCTACATTTTTCATTTAATTAAAAATACATAATATATTAATAATTAAAAGTACATGATAAATTAGTGATTATTTTCTTTTATTTTTTAATTATTAGTACATACCAGATTTTTAGATTTGTATTTTTTGTTATCTACAAATCTATTCAAATTTATATGTATTTAAGGTCTTTTACTTTCCTCCATTAAAATTTATTTTAATAAAAGTTATAAATATTTATAAAGATAATATTATTAAAAGAAAAAAGTAGAGATATTAAAGTAAAAAAGATATTATATATTAGATAATAATTGCACAAGATAAAAAAATGTTGAAAGGAAGATTAAGGAATAGTGATGATATAAATAATAGTAATAATAAGTAATAAAAGGGTAAGGCATTTAAAAATAGTAAAAATTTGTTTGAAAGAAATTTGTTTTAAATTTTTTTTTTAAATAAAGGTAAAAATGAAATAGTTTTAAAGGTAATATAAAAAATGATGTATTGGATAGGTTTTGTATTATAGGTATGGAGGTAAAAAGGAATGTGTATTAGATAATAATAAAACAAGATAGATAGTGAAATAAAAAACTAAGGTAAAAATGAAATAGTTTTTAAAGGTAATAGATAAAAAATGGGGTATTGGATGTGTTTAGTATATTTATAAATGTAATTTATAAGTAAGTTGAGTATAAACAGAGCAAAACTTATGGGTGGTTATAGATAAATGTATATGAGGATTGGTATATGTATGTATATGTGTTATAAATATGGGTATACATAGGAGTATATTTTTAAGGATATAGGTATATTTTGGCTATCCATATATGTGTGTATATATAGATATAGATAGAGAATTTTTAATTTTTTATTTTTATTTTTATATTTTTAATTTTTTATTTTTTAAATTTTTATATTGTTTTTTATATTGTTTATATATTATTTTTATTTTTATTTATATGTATAGAGGTGATGTGAAGAGATATATATCTGTGTGTAAAGGATGTATGGATTTTTGATATGTATATTTATATGTAAAATGAATGTTAAGTAGTTATATTTGTAATATTTGAATATGGTTAATGAATATATTTTGGAAGTTAGAAGGTTAAATATAATAAGTTTTATAAAATTGATAACAGAAAGAGCTATTTTAAATGAATAATAAGATAGAAAATTTGAAATAATGATCAGTTTAATTAAGGCAGTGAAGAAGATAGAGGTAATAGTGTTAAAGAAAAATATTATTTAGTAATATAGAGATAAAAGTTATAAAAAGTAAAATTAAAGATAATAAAATAAAAGATGTAATATAATAGATAATTATAAAATAATAAAATAATATTGAAAATATTATAAAAGAATAATATATAAATGTAAATTAAAGATAGTAAAATAAAAGATGTTTTATATATTAGATAATAATAAAATAATAATGGTAATATTATAAAGGAATAATATTTAAAGGGTTTTTTTTTAAAGGTAAAAAGTAAAAATAACATAGTTTCAAAAGGTAAAAAGATTTTTTTAAAAAAGGGGTATTGGATATGTTTTTGTATTATATATGTGTGTGTGTAGGTAGAGTATAAATATGGATGTGTATTTATAAAGATATATGAAGCTTGTATATATGTCTGTGGGTGTAAGTATATATGTATAGTTAAAAGAGGTATGTATATATATTGGATATGCATATTGTACCGGTCAAAACAGTATGCTCACTTAACAAGGTTCCAAATCCTAAGCAAAAGTACCTCAAATACGATCATGCTCGAGATACACAGGTCTGGAACAATCCTGAATTCTAACCTATTTGCCTATTCTTCGAATCTCTGACCCAATGAACAACAATTCTGATGACACAATAAAATTATTTTAAATCCGTGCCCATAAGCAGAGTGGTGGAGCATAAGATCAGACTGATGATGATGATCGAAGTCGGAGTAGCCCAGGAATTACATTTATTATACTTATTTATTAATGCTAAGCTCTTAGCCAACGAAAATAGTTCTAAATATTAACTTTTGACTAATAATTCAAAACAAACCAGGATTTACATGAATATATATATTTAATAAATGTAGAAAATGCATATATATGTTACAAAATTGTTTCACGCTTGGAGGGATCTTATACATTTTGAAAACTTGGGATTTGTTTCATAAAATCCCCATTACATCAATAATTGAATAAATACCATTTTATAGAATGTGTTATAAGTTGTGCGGGGTTAATATGTCAATTTACAAGTGTTTACAAATAAAATGTTGTGGATGTACAAACAATCTACAAGATCGGAACAGATTCGGATTACAGAAAGATACACGATAATTTAACATTAATCATTTTGACAAATAAATATAAATGTACGGTCTCAATCATTTATTTACAATCTTAAAATCATCACATATGTTTGATAGGCATTGTTTGGACATAGCATCTCTAGACTAAGTATACATAAGGAACAAACAATGCGCAATATTTATGAGAATGAATTATACAAATTGATTTACATCTCTGGGAATCGATAAAGCTTTTTAAAGAAAAGCAGTTTTTAGATCAACATACTGAACGTATTTTACGAAATGAATCTTTATCTTTAACACATCATTGCGACTTTACTAAGATTAGACAAATGATCAAGTTAATAAGCAAAGTAATGGTACTAGCATACAATAACGAAAATAAGGCCTCATGGCGATTGTGGATATTTCATCATTTAAAAGAATACTTTGAAATGAACTTAGATTGGATATGTCCGCACCTTCTGGCGGAGCAATATCAAAGTAGAGGCTGAGAATTAGACCCCAGATCATTATGTACTGCCATCTGCAGCACATAATCCTCTTAAACTTTACATTCAACAGAGAGTAGCGTCCCTGGTTAGGAACGATTTTGAAAAGAAGGACGGGAGCTTCATGCTTTCGACATCCCCAATAATAAAACGATCAAGAAATGGAAAGATAAAATATCAGAAAAGAAAATATATGCCAGCAGCGTTTCTATAATTTTATAATATCATTTAAAGTTTGAAAATGGTCTAACCTCTCGCGCAATAATTTGTTTCCAATTCTGAGTCATTTATCTAATCATAATGAATAATAACGCTTCTATTTACAATATTATTAAACTAACCACATTTATATTTAAAGAATCGATTCCCAAATACGTATTAACTGGTGGAATTTGCCCTTCAGGCACCAGCAAAAAGGAATGGATTAATTATAAGAAAGTTCACGATCTTTTTAAAATAGAAAATTAAAGCAAAATTCATCCACAGTAAAAGTTTTTAATTTACTTTAAGAGTAACGAATTTAAAATGAAACCAAACTCGCGAGCAATTTCTATTTAATATAGACAAAACTCTATTGATAAGTTTTAAATAAAGCCCACCCTTTTCCCAAGTAAAACAATTATTTCCCCCCTTACTCGCGAATTTAGCGATTTTGGCACATTAAAGAAAATAAATTATATCTATACATTAAACAAAGTATATGAAATCTTAATGGAATCACACACATTTATATATAATTTAATTAAGCATGAAAGGTAAGTTAAAATACATGATATTAATAAAAGATTACTGAGAGAGAGTTTAAAAGCAAAATTAACAGAAGCTTATAAAACAATATATAAATTAAGACATGACCGTTGAACTATAGATTACAAAAGTATTGACTTATAAAGGCAGTTCTATGTTAAAAGGTTACCTAAGAAAAAAAAAACAGCATGGCGGCATCATTAGCAATCATGTTGTATGGTCGGCCAGATGGAACATGGCACTTGTAGGCAGACAGTTCTTCGAGAGAAGAAAATAGTGCTAGATTCCACTACTCAAAATTCATCGTGCAGAACTTGCGTTGGCTTCTTAAAAGTAATTAACTCAACTGACTAAACTCCTCTGAACTTAACTACGAACTGAAGGTAAACTGAACTGACTTCCTTTGTTCTGTGGTCCCTTTTATAACATTTTAATACTGCCCAGAATGCAATCTCATCTACCAACCTTATCTCGGTAATCCCTTTAAAAAAAAGCAACATTTAATTAGCAAAATATTTTCAGTTGATAAGGCCTGAAATACCATTTTTAACTGTTTTGAAAGATTTGAAAACAACTGATAAACAATTTGTTTCTTTGATTGTAATTAAGATTTATAAATTTTAATTATAGACAACGATTTGACCAAAGATAATTTCAGTATTTCAAGCCTTCCCCATTTTTTTTCTTTGTTGTTACATTAAATGCACACAGATATAAAAATAATTACAAATGTATTTTCCAGCAATAAAATTATTGCTTTAGTCAAAATATATATACGCATCACTCAAACTACTGTTTCATTTTTACTAAACAAAGATTAATTTCACTAATCTTTAGAATGATTCGGCATACAGTGTGTGAGTGAATAGCATATATTTATAGCAGGGTCTAAATTGCAGACCCCTAGGAGGTTAGTGTAGATGGTGACACATGAAGCATCGATGATGATTAGACATCGATTGGTTCAATATATATATATATATAGATGTAGTTATATATATATATATGTCTTGTAAATTTATATGTATGTGTATGAAAAAGATATATGTGTATATATATGTATGTATATGGGTATTTTATATATGTGTAAAATGTTGGTTATATACATTTATATATATATATATATATATATATATATATATATATATATATATATATATATCATTCTGCCTTATCAGGCACTGAGAAAAAAGACCATGGTGTTTCTTGATCTTAAACTCAGAGGTAAAAAGGCAATAAACTCACCACACTGGCTAATGCGTGTTGGAGAGCAGCCCATCCATGTTCGCATACTATATAAGAAAGTATAACTGTGCAATAGCAAGGAAAGCTGTAGAAGAAAATAAAAGTCTCAAGAATGTTAAACAACATTTTGGTATTGGTAGGAAATTTATATCTGCAATAAGAAAAAAGATGGAATTATTACTAAAAAGAGAGATGACATCATGAAATTGGTAGAAAATTTTTATCAAGAATTATATAGTAATAAATGACAAGTACCTCCTATATCTATTACACCTTCCGAATTGCCCAGAATTTTAAATGAAGAAGTGAGAAATGCAATTAAATGTATTAAGAAAGGAAAGGCTCCAGGTAATGATGGAATTATAATTGATATATTAAAAGAAACAGGTGAAGAAACAGAACAAATTTTAGCAAAGTTATATACCAAATGTCTAAATTATAAAGATGTACTGGATGATTGGAAGAATGCAGTAATAATCATAATATTTAAAAAGGTGATAAAGAAGATATTAGAAATTACAGACCTATCAGCCTTTTATCAGTTTTATATAAAATTTTTACCAAGATAATTACAACTCATCTACAGAGAACATTGGATTTTCACCAACCAAGAGAACAAGCTGGATTTAAAAGTGGTTTTAGTACAGTAGAACATATTCAGGTACTGAGAGAAGTTATAGAAAGGTCAAATTAATATGAGTTGTCATTATGTTTTGGATTTGTAGATTATGAAAAGGCATTTGATTCTATACACATTTCTTCAGTGATTAAAGCATTGGATCATCAAGGTATAGATCCAGGATATTGTCATAATTTAAAGAATATTTATAAAAATGCAACAGCAACAATTAGAGTACATAATGACACTGGGAAAGTCAACATTGAGAAAGGTGTAAGATAAGGTGACTCCATATCTCCAAAACTTTTTACAGCAGTGCTGCAAGAAGTATTTTGTGGATTAAAATGGGAAACTGAAGGAGTGAAAGTAAATGGAGATTATTTAAGTCATTTAGATTTCGCAGAAATATGTAGTTGTTTTTGCAAATAATGCTTCAGAGCTGCAGGAAATGTTGCAGGAGTTATCAGATGAAAGTAGGAAAGTAGGACTAAAGATAAATGTTAAAAAAACTAAAGTAATGTTTAATCAATTTGCTCAAAAATATGAAAATAAATATTGATTATGATGAATTAGAAGAAGTTAACAGTTACAAATACCTTGGTCAGATTATTAAAATAGATGGAAACATAATGGAGGAAATTAATCATAGAATTAAACTTGTTTGGAGTGCTTTTGGTAGAAATAACTTGATACTAAAAGGAAATATGCCTATGTGTTTGAAAAGGAAGGTTTTTAACAAATGTGTTTTACCAGTTCTTACTTATGGATCTGAGACTTGGACACTCAATAGAAGAGCAATGCAGAGACTTCAGACCACTCAAAGAAGTATAGAGAGATTATGTTGGGAGTAACAAGAAGAGATCGAAAACACAATATATGGGTAAGAGAACAAATGGGTGTTACTGACCTCATTGAAAAAATTAAAAGATTGGAGTTGGGCTGGACATATTGCTAGAAGAGATGATAATAGATGAGCAATTGAAATTTTAAACTGGATTCCAAGAGATTGTAAAAGACCCAGAAAGAGACCACATGTGAGATGGAAGGATGAAAAAAGAAACTGTGCAGGGGTGATGTGCAGAATAGAAGCTAAAGATCAGAGAAGATGGATTAAACTTGGAGAGATTTTCATCCTGCAGTGGATTGATAATGGTTGATAATGATAGATAGATAGATAGATAGATAGATAGATAGATAGATAGATAGATAGATAGATAGATAGATAGATAGATAGATAGATAGATAGATAGATAGATAGATAGATAGATAGATAGATAGATAGATAGATAGATAGATAGATAGATAGATAGATAGATAGATAGATAGATAGATAGATAGATAGATAGATAGATAGATAGATAGATAGATAGATAGATAGATAGATAGATAGATAGATGTGTGTGTGAAATGATTGTATATTTATATTATTCAAATCTTGTAGCTATAGTGAAGACTGCTTGAAAGTCGAAACTGTAAGAAAATAAAGAAGTTTTTAAGAAAATTTGTTGCATTAATGTGCATATGAATAGAGTGTTATAAGCAATAAATATTTATATCTTTATTTGTTTATTTAATCCAAGAAAAATAATTTTAAGTATTTCACCTATTCACACACATATATGCATTTTTCAAAATAAATATCATTAAATCATTGCATTTCTCTTTCAATTCATTATTAGTAGTATAGTAATTTTACAGAAAATTGTTCATAATCCATTACATGCTTACTATATCAACTATATACAGCTTGTTTACCACCTTTTCACACATTTATTTCCAACATATATATATATATATATATATATAACAAATTTTAAGTGTCAATATATATAACAAATTTTAAGTGTCAATAAATTTGTAACATGTTTAATGTTAATATATATATATAATATATAATTTTATTTTAGGTGGACACACTTTACTTACAACAACAGGTAATAATGATAATATAATATTGCTATTGATTAATTTGGTTAAAAATTTATTGACATATGGTTCTTTTAACTTTAATTATTTTTTAATTGTCATTGATAAAACTACTCAAGTACTATATATGTATAAAAAGAGAATCTTTAAACATCTCACTATAGAATACCAACATTTTCAAAAATCTCTCTTTAACATAAAGAATACTAAAAGTTAATGCATTTCACTAGAATTTTGATTACCAGACAGTGCCATTTCTATATTTTCTGAATGTAATTTTAACCTCTAGCTAATATATCTTAAAAGATATTAATTTAGTTGCATCATACATTCTTTATATGTTCCATTTGATCTAGATTCCAATCCTAGAAAAGGGTTTATGTATACATTTAACAAACATCATATTAGAAAAATACTTATGTAATTTGAAGATTTATTAAATTATGTAATTTGAAGATTTATTAAAATCAAATGATTTTTAAATTTTACTCTGATTATATAAACCTAAAATACGGTTATTAATTTGTTATTAAAATTTTAGAATTATTATTATATCTTTCAGATAATGGCCTGGGATTATCCCACCAGGCATATTTGTAAACGTATAATGCCCGAAAGTGAAAACCTACCCAAAACTACTATTGAAAGTTTTTTTATATTTTAAATATTGATGAAATTTAGTATTATTTATATTTTATATTTTTGAAAAGTAGCTTAATTAGGTTTTTTAATTGTTGATACTCCATGAAATAGAGTTGAAAGTCAGAGAAGTTTCTTGTTTTTAAATGTAGTGCAATTCATTTTTCCTGCCATTTTTTTTGTTAAATGTAATTCATATGAATACTTTTTCTTAACATACATTAATTTTTTTGAGATTTAGTATTATAGTTTTTAAATATTAGTTTTTTAATTTTTTATACTCCACGAAATACTATTAAAAGACAGGAGTTTCATTTGTTAAAACTAGATAACGTTAAATAGCCTTTTGATTTATTTCATAGGCTTTTGAAAATAGTATTTATGATTTTTCTCATTATTGCTGAATAAATTAGCATTTGTGATTGATTGCATAGGCATTTGTTTGTGATTGATTGCATAGGCATTTGAAAACAGCATTCATGATTTTTTTTAAAAATGTTGTGCAATTCATGTAAATACTTTGCATTAACATAGGTTAAGTTTTGAGATTTAGTATTATAATTTTTGATTTATTTCATAGGTTTTTGAAAATAGCATTAAATAGCGTTTTTGATTTTTCTAATTATCGCTGAAATTGGTTTTGTTTTTAATGTTGAAAGTCAGAATTTTTTTTTTAATTTAATGTCTTAGGCATTTTAATTTTTTAGGTTAATTTCTTTTTCTATCATTTTTCAAACTTTGTGCTTCTAGTCGATGTCATTTATTGCTTGTATGTGTCAGCAGTGTTGTTGGAAGTGTTTTAAAATTCAAAATGGTTCCGAACTTGTACTATATCAGCACCAAAATATCTACCTATTATAAACCTATCCACCTATCCAGATTCTCATCTATATACCTACCTATTAACACAACTATTTATTTAACTGTCTGTGTTGTTAATTTCCTACTCACTTATATGTCTATTTACCAATTTATACATCTTTCTCTTGATCTATCTATCTTCCTACCTACCTATCCATCTGTCTTTTGTTCTGTTGAATTTATCTATTAAATCTAGAATTTTATTTAATATCTGGACAAGGTTATCGGTTAGTTGAGACTATTGACACACACTTTTTTAAGACAATCAAATTATGAACTTTAACAAACAATGAGAAAAAATATGAACGACTATTCTTAAACTCTTGAGTTACAATTGGTTAAAATGTTAAACAACCATTATCACTTATCTAAAACAGTTCATATCATGGATGCCTGTGTTAATGTGAAATTTGTTAACACATTGTTTTGTAAAAGAAAAAAATGGTTTGATATTCGTAATTAATACTTTCATTCAATATTTTATTACTTAATTAACCACAGTAATGAAAGTATTAAATGGCATCAAGTCATGGAAAGAAACTTTTGAAATTTTTTGTTTAAAAAAAATTAATAACAAATTAATAAAAAAATAAAAGGTATCCAAATTCATTTATACCGCCTTCCACAATACATGAATAATTATATAAACGATACTAAATCTATCACATTGATATGTATAGTCAACTAATGGAAATATGTCTGTCTAAAGAAATCATCTCATTACAACTTATGGCTATTTCTGGGCGACTAATAATACACTGAAAGGTGGTGTGTGCATGGCAGAAGATTGGGGTGGTCCAATTATGGATCCTGGAGTGTGCTTCATGAAGTTTCATAATGAAGTTGACCGATTTCCTCTGCAAATGTAGGCAGGGTCGGTATTGAGACAAAGGATGATCGGCTATGTCTTTATCGGGCTGGATTTTTCAGAGCGATTCCTGTATAAAGCATGCACATACAACCAAGTGTATCCACAGGATGGGTTTACAGCCTGGTTTCTAGGACACAGAGAATGACGATGGGGCTCAACAGCGAATATCTCCATATGAGAGATAAGCATGAATATATATAATCGAAGTGGCCTATATGCATGCAACACTTAATAATACAATATAACTATAGCTTTAAAGACTATCTAAACATATTTACTGCCCATAAATTGTGAAATACTCGGCATAATGGTATGATTTCTTTATTAAACAGACATGGATAATAATTCTAATTATATGTAAAACTAAGGTCTGGAGATGCCCCCCCCCCTTTACATTATGTTACTTAATATTATTCATAACTTCCCACACATTTAATAAATCTCAATCTTGGTTACTAAATGCCCTTATGAAAATATATAATTTAATACAAAATAAATGCGTAGTGGTAATAGCTATGATGGGTTTTACATATATAATATAAATTAATAATAAGAGCTAGCGCATTATTTAGAATGAAAAATATTTACGAAACAGATGTCAATCTGTTTTTCTACAGTATTCATAAAAAAAATAATTAGTTTGTTTATCTAAAATCGCCAGCACCTGGGCAAGTCGAATAAGACTTGTTTTGATTAAGTTATAAGTTAATTACCTGATAAATGAAGGTTGGGGAAAATGAAAATAAGTTATATGCTGGCGATTTTAGTATTACTGGCATTTCTTTTTAAAATATAAATACATAAATCTAAATGAAAATTATTTGCCACTTGGAAATAAAATAAAAGAAAACATTTTATAAGAGTCTTAATATTGATTAGTTATATAGAGTTATAAGAATTACATATTTTGAAGACATTTAATATATATATATGATTAGAAATTATAATAAACATTACAGAGAAGACAGGATTTGAGGATTACAAGTGGTCAAAGTTCTTTTTACCTTGCTATTTGGAAGAGTGATATTACTACGAGTCAGTCTATCAGTATTGTTTCACTAGATCTAGGGTAGCATTATTATATGGTAGTTAGCATTTCACTTTCACAGGAAAATATATATATAGTTCATCAGTACGGGATGCAGAGCTTCGCTTTTGGGAAAAGCATATTAGAACTGAGGGAAAAGGCAAAATTTCCCCTACTCATGGCACACTGAGTGAGAATCAAAACTGGCATGAAATATGTATAGCAACATCATTATTTTGTGGTCTCCTCTCTTTTGTGGATTCAAATCCAGCAGTATATATACTTTTATTTTGAAGATGTAACTTAGCAACTACTGCTGGTCCTGAGGTGGTTTAAGCATGTAAGGTTCATCTGGAATAGTTTGACCAGATACTCTTATCTAGTAAGATATTTGAAACAATGCAATTTTTTTATCCGTTTCTCGAACGATTGTTTTAAAATAAGTCTTATGATTTTAAAACAAGCTAGCAAGGACAAAATTTCCACTAATGGGTTTATTTTATTATTACAAAATTGTAATTTTTTACTTTATTTAAGGGATCTTCTGGGTAATTGTTTTTCGAGAGACTTTTTAACAAGATTGCATCATTTCTGGCTACAAAATTACATATGAAAAAATAATAAGTTTCATATATGATACCTTATATATAACATAACTTTATTAATTTATTCGCAATCTCCTACACTGAAATATATATAGATTTATTACTTACACCCGTATACACATGAGAAAATTATTAAATAAAAATATTTTTAGATTAAAATATGTAAGTGTTTATGTGATTTATTTTAGAATACTAAGCAAAAGAAATATATACATATTATGAGCTATGTATATACATGCGTGAAGGTGGGTTTGAATATAGTTAGATGGTCGGAGATTGGATATGGACTGTGAAGCAAGGATGAGCATCAGATATGCTTCACTATGGATAGCACAAAATAGATGTATAAAAGTGATATCACTGAGACAGTAGTGTGGATCAAGAAAGTAAATAAAGAATCTAAATTTAATAAAATTAACAAAGATTTATTAAGCTATCAATTATGTAGGTGCACAGTCTGCATATGTAAGACAGCGATGTGTACTAACTAAAATTGTGTTTTAAAACAAATGTCAATCAAAATTTACATTATGGGTTGTTAATGTATTCTCTATACCTCGGGCTAATACAATAACATTAAGATAATGTGCCTAAGAGAGTTTGCGAATATATGCGAGGTGCTCTAAGTAAATATCAGAAATAATTAAATAAAGCGTTTGGAGACAGTAAGATTTCAATATAACACTTCTTGAATTCAAGAATAGAATGGACTGATGCTCTTAAGCTATAAGGTGTGGATGTGATTAAAGAATGCATATTCATAGAAATAATGAAATTCATATTAGAGGGTCGGTGGTGCTAGTGAGAAATTACTGTAAAGGATGGAGGGTGTGGTACATTGAAATCAGGGAAATTTACAAAAAATAAACTAAATAATAAATAAATAAAATAAAACATGGGAAGGTGTCTTGCCTAAAATCCATAGGAAGTTGTGTCATGTGGCAGCCCAAGTCTGGACTCATTCAAATACTTAGTGACTGTGTGACAACTGCATAGAATTCCCAGGTGTGACAATTCGAGTACACACTCTAATTGGGAACTGCAAAAGGTAAAGGGAAATGGTTTTAGCTGTTTAAAGCCCTTTGGAGGAACAAAGAGTTCTCAAACACCTGATACACCTACTAGCAACACTCAAACAAAGTACATAAAATATTTTAAAAAGGATTCATTTAGTTTGACAAAGCACCTAATCAATTCCCCAAATATTTATTTTAAGAAAGTCTGCACATTATTGACCTCAAAATTATAGCTTTGGAAATTAAGCAAAACAATAAAACATATTTAAAGTGGAAGAATGCATGATTGTGGGGTTTTAAAAGAAAATATAAGTTAATTATGCAATCATGCATTGGTTAAATATTTACTCATTAATATCACACATATTCTCATATTAAGTTAAAATCAATAAACATGTGGAGTTCTTTTATGAGATAATAAAATGGGACAAAATTTATAATTTAAAACGCATTAATGGCATATTGATTTAAATAAAAAAGGGAGTAATTTGCTCTGTCAATGGCTATGTTGGTACACCATCATAATAAAAAAACAGATTAATAAATACAAAATATTAACCCAAGTATAGAGATAGAATACACTAATTAAGTTACAGAATTTAAAAAAACAAGAAGTATGCTTGTGAAGGCAATTTCAGGTGGAGACTTTTCCAGTTTGATGGTAGCAGCACTCATAAAAATTTGGCATCAAATTTCAACTCACAGTTCACATTTTAGCAGCAGTGGCAGTTTTTAGGGCTTCTTAAGTGAAGGCATTGGATGGTATGGTGTGCAGTGGCCAGCCATTTCCAAATGGAAAATAGCCTTTTTGCTGGCTTTACTCAATCATTTTAGGATTTCGGTTAAAGACTGGATGTGCAGTTCTCTGAGATTCTTAAACTTTCAGCAAATTAAACTTTCTACAAAACACTTTAAACAAAATATATTTGAATACTTTTAGTCTACTGAAAGACCAAATCTTGACTTCGGTAATTAAACTTGCAGGCTACTTGCCTACTACCTTTACTTGTTCTCTTAAAAGCCAACTGTCCGAAGACTAAGACTAGAATACAATAATCTAGATTGTAGAATAAGAATGATCAAACAAAAGAAAACACCTATATATATAGTTTTATATATATATATATATATATATATATATATATATATCAGAGCTGTACAATAAAACTGCCCTAGAGCATTTCAAACATACCAAAAATTTGCTATCTTATCAAAGCTGCAATCAAACCCATCCGAATGTCCAAAGAAATTCAACAAAATTTTAATTAATTTTCTATTGTTAACTATCTTGTAAACATTCGGATTAAAACTTTGATTTCATTAAAAAAAAACTTTTGCTAGTTAAAATTTCCCTAAGTGGATATCTGCTGTATTTCTAGATAAGCTACTAGAACATATTAATTAAACTATTGTTTTCTTACCAACTCTCATTTATTTTTACATACAATTGATGGTGTGATTTTAAATCTAAAATAATAACTTACTTACTTCTTTTAAAGTTTAAATCTACTTATGGGATGAATATAATTTTATTTTAAAACTAAAACAAATATTACAAATGTAATATCTTTTTATAAATAGATTTAAACAGAAATCATTTTAAACAACAAAATATTATTTTACCTTAAGTTTTGAAAATAAATATATCACAATGTGTGCACAATTACAACCCATATAATCTACTTTTTAAGCAAATATCTTTAATGTGTACATACACATAATTTACACTAGGTATAAACAAAAATATATATATATATATAAAATATACAAACCATTATACAATTACAAATATCCAGTAACGCCCTCTATTTAAAGATCTTTAAACAGAGGGCGTTACTGGATATTTGTAATTGTATAATGGTTTGTATATTTTCTATAATTATTTCAGTTAGTGTTAGCAGTAACTTTCTTTATATATATATATAACACATGTGTATATATATATATATATATAGAAATAATTTATAGCATATATATCTTTATATATATATATAACACATGTGTTGTACTCGTGGTTTAAAATTGGGAAGGATTTTTGGCATATGATGCACTGGAGTTTAAACTAAGATATGAGAGTAGGAAAGAGGTGAGAAAAGGTGAAACGAAGATCTGCAAAGCAAATCTTACTGTTTCAATATATATATATATATATATATAATACTGAATATCATATTATCTTTACTAGCTACTATCACTGACTTATTTTGTTTCATCAAATATTGTTTTACACCAATATCTTATAATATATTCTTCTAATACATTATCATTATAAATACATGACTTTAAATTAAGATACATCTATATGTAAAGATGCATAATAGATGCTTTGCTCTACTATCTCACCATTAAACATTAAATAATTTAGATAACATAGCCACAAAAAACTGGAAAATATTCCAAAAATAAATAAATACTTACTATTATTCAGATAAACAATCTTAAATATTATTTATAAATTTACAACAATTTTACTTTATGAATAATTATTAACATAATCAAAATGATATTTATAAGCCAAAATATAAATACAGTTTTACTCTATAAAAGTACCTACTTCTCTGATATCAAAAACCTTGAAGTAATTACATATACTCACCTGTGCTTAATATAAATATATAATTACAACTTTAAGAATAAAGATCTTATAAACTACTTCATTATAAATCGAACAAATAGCTGGACTTAATCAGAGAAGAAATTTAAAGCTTCACGCTCTCAAATCAAGTTGCTTGAGATTCACCTATTTAATTAGAAAGTTAGGTTAAAGATAAGACAGTCGTTCTTATCTTTATAAAGTCGTAATCTTGTGTCAAGATTTGGCAGGTCCCCTCCAGCATTATATATATATATTGTATCAATCGGAATGTAAGTGAAGATCGAATCTAACCGCAAAAACAATATCTGCAACTACCAGGGCACCATCTAGGCATTTGAGCCTAGAAAAATTTATAAAGTAGGCAGATATGCGCTGTTAAGATTCCACTTTATTTAAATATTCCGACCGGGAGCCCAAGTCACTAGCTCAGCGGAGACGCAGAGATAAAAAATATAAATTTTATTACTTAAATACAAGAGAATAAAAGCCACTGCCAGAAATTAACACATAAAAAGATTTATTTATGCACATATAAAATAATATTTAAATTTTGAGGAATAAATTTACCGTTTATAATTTTATATTGATCTTTAATTCTAAATTTAAGTAGATTGCAAATAATGAGTTTACTATTTATTTAGAGGGTCGAGTATGAATGGACTACATAGGTCTGCATTTGAAAAGAAAATATTCTTCCCTGATTTAACCTTAGGCAACAAATTTCGCAATCAACTGGCGCCAATCCATCTGATACATTCATGTATTCAATGTAGCATGATACGACAACACAAAATACTATATTGTCAGGAATGTACATCTGAACAATAAGTAGAAATAGAGAAGAGATTGACTCTCCACCAACAGGAATGTGACATCTGTTGGCAAGTAGATCACTAAACAAAAAACTCCATAGGAAGGGACTGCGGTCTTCTGCCGACTTACAGACCCATCCATAGGCAAACAGAGGGTGTGTGGTGTATATCTATAATCCTGCCTGTAGCAGACCTCATACTACATCTACTAATTACACAAATATATCCAATCCATTGAACCAATTCAACTACGAAATGAATAACCTAAGATTACCCTCCCTTAATACAACTTTACAAAACTATATAGCCATTCACGCCCGACTTAATTTTAACATTTAAATACGTTCACACAGATTTGTTTAAAAATGTTGGGTATAGATCGATTACATAGATTCCACAGTCAAAAACATTTCAAAATAAACATAAACAATCAAAATACAAAATTATTGATACTGACAACCGCAGAGGGAAACTTATAAGTAACCCAATAGTATTCACCATAAGATACTTGCGTTGTCACCAATAACTTAAAAGACATCCGAATAAATACATTTTAGATACCGTAAGGTATCATTATTTATCGAATGTCTATATATTTTGATCAAATATGAAAACCAAAATATAATTAACTGCAAACAAATCCATGCAAGCGTCTATAAACAACTTAAATTTCATACATTTAAATAATCTTTACAATAAGGAAAAAAAAATGGAAATGATGTTTATCAATCGGGAAACATATAAAATTAAACATTATTAATTTGATTTTAACTTAAAAAAAAAAAAAATCAGATGGAAGTTCATAAGCTTGAACGAAAGTTCTTAAATATTTTTAAATTTAGAGTTCATGTCAATATAGCTTACGGTAGAAGAGTCCAGGTTTCTGCTTTTTTAATTCCCGTGATGTCTCCATTTGAAGATAATGTTCTGGAGGGAGCATTAGCTGGTTCCATTCTTGTATCACAGTCTTTTCATTTTATATTTTTTTTTTAAAACAAAGAAAAAAAATGAGAGAGAATGGCAAGTGCGTCTTACCATTCTCATCAAATCAAGTCCAAAACAAACTGACTGGAACTCAATATTTTTTCTTTTTATAGTCCTCCTATGGATTCCATGAACAAAATCATCACTGTTCTGTTTTTTCGTTATGGTCCGGGCCTTTATTTGCTTCCATTGGTCAAGCTAAAATCTCTTTCTTCTCTTATCTAACCTTTCATCTGACTTTTTAATTAAACAGCTTTTAGATAATTAATAAACAATCATTTCCATTTACAGATTACAGGAATTAAATAATACCTGTTTTTATTTTAACTTACGTTATTTTTTTATTAAAATATTTTTATATTTCAATCTTGTATTTTTTTATTTAAAAAAATACATTCAAATACTTTTTTTTTTTGTTTATGAAAAAAAAATATTTTTAAAGTTTAGCATCTGTGCGAATATATATATATATGTTTAACAAACATTTTAATTTTAGCGTTTAGTTTTTTTTTTCTTTTTAATACACTTATTTTTATATGCGAACTTAAAAGTTTTTATTTTAAATTAATATAACGACATATTTATATATCGTTACAATATATATATATATATATATATATTCAGGGCACAGTGTCAAAGGTTAAAACCTTTAAGTAGTTACATATACTCACTTGTGCTTAATAAAAATATATAATTACAATTATCCTTTACAATGTTATAAACATTTATATATGATAAACAATAATATATGAATAACTATATACATACTTTTTAATAACAGAAATATTAAAAAAAATATTAAATTGAAAGGCAATGTTCTTTAAGAAAGAGTCCATAGTTTTCTGTTCAATCCCCTCGATTATTTTCGAGATTTCTAGAACAACACAATTTTTCCAAAGAAAACGCATTAGCACTTGTGTATAAGTTGTAGATTCTTTATTTGTTTTGTTTTGTTTTTTTGCAGAATTTAGGTTATAAATGATAAAGTTCAACAATCCTTACTTATATGAACTTTGGAAGAAATTACTTTGTTATCGTTCTTCATTCTGAAAATTTTTTATGGCATTGTGGGTTTTAAATGATGTGCCATATCACATGATATTAATGCAATTTAAAACACTATAGCTTTCAAGGTATGTTTTTAATTCCTTTAGCACATTATTTTTGATATTGTGATATGAACGCCTATGTATGAATTAAGTGAAGGGTGTATATATAAACAGTTCAGTTATATTTGTATGCTTTCTTTCCACAATTTATTTAGAATAATCAGATTGAATATTATTTCCAAAGCAATACATTAAAGTTTTTTTATACTTATGTCTTAATCCAATTTGTTCTTGAAGCAGATTCCCTTTGTTAAGGATGCATACAATTACTAGTTTGCATGCGAGAATATCCTTTTTAAAATACAGAATTCTTTAAAGTAAATATTTTAAATATATAATTATTTACAATTTTAAATTTTATGTGAATATTTTAAAATAAAATTATGTAGTTTTATAAAAAAAAAATTTTTCCTTATGTCATAACAACCAACTACTTGCTTGCAAGGTGGCTGCGATGACTTCTTGGCTAACAACGCTTGACTAGTTTTATAAAATTTTAAATACAGAAATTATATATTTAGCATTATAATAAAGGATTTTTTAATAAATATTATGTAAAATTTATATATTAAAGTTTTTAAAATAATAGTTCTAAATTTAAAATAGACAAGAATAAATATGCATGCGTGCACACACACGTTCTAAATAATAAACTAAGGTGATGGTAATTATTTTAAAATCATTATGCAATATATATGACCTAAATAAACTTGTTATTTTAGCTACAAAAACATTTTTACATGTAAGACATTATATTGTATAACTTCTAATATAGTGCATGTTTTTAAATAAAATTTTAACTCTTAGTATCATTTTTAACTCGAATCTAAAATTTCAAAAATGCAAAAAGTTACTTACAAAACCATACCGCTAAGTGGCAATTAATAGTGATACAACAACCATTCCAAGTTCCTGCAAAGAGTAAAGTTTTAATCAGAACAAGAATAATTGGAGCTGAGAAAAGTGCCTTATAAATTGGGTGAGTGACTTTTTATTAAATCCTAAGTCATGAAAGGGGATAAAAAAACCCTAATCTGCTAAAAGCAAGAGTAGGAAAATTTTCGATGATATTTCTAATATGGCCGATAGAGATTTGAATAATGGTAATGACAAAATATACAAAAATTCTGCAAAAGCTGGAAAAAGTTCTCACCAAGTCAGAAACCTACCTAATTCACAATTTTTTAACTCAAATGATAACTGTCACAACAATTCTAATTCACAAAGTGACAAGCCTCTGATCAGAGAAATCTCAGTCAATTATTAAAAACCAACAAAATCGCCATGGAAGATAATATTACGTGTACTAAAATTATTAAAAATGAGACAGAAGCTCCTAAACTAATGATTTTCGAAACCTTGAACAAATCTACTAATTATCATAACAACTATCCCAACCCACATGAGAATAATATTGACTTAAATAAATCAAAAACACTTGGTAGCATTCGTTTTAAAAAACTGAGGGCAAATTTTTTTGGGGAGGGGGGTTGGTAAATTTGGGGGAAAAAAAAAAAAAGAAATTTTTTTTATATTTTTTTTTGGGAAACTCACTCACATATAAAAGATCTTAAAGATAGAAAATTGCCTTCTAATGAATCTTTAGACTTTAAACATAATAAAATCAAGGAAAGTGTTTTTCCACACCAATTAGTAGAAATAAAAGTAATATCTCTGCCAATATCTTTAAAAAGGAAAGTGATAAATTAAAGGAAATGGGAACAACAATAAGAACCAAAATTATATACTGAATTTTCTTGATATGGAAATTGATAATATATCACAACAACTAGAAGCTCACAATAAAGAAAATATAGCACAACTCACTGAAGAAGAATGCCAAAGAATAACGTTCAATTCAACAACTTAATCCCTGACCACTTGCTAATTCTTTTATAAATTATATCAATGATAAAACCCTAATTTTGGCCATAGCAAATCATACTGGAGGTTTATTTAAATTCCCTATCAAGAAATTTTACATGAATCTTTGAAAATGATATTTTGATAGGTATTAATAAGATCTTTCCCTATCCAAATGATAGATACATAATTACCAAATTTACTTTGTGGTCTACTAGAAATTGTTTCAAAAATAACATTAGACACTTGGTTGGGAAGATCATCTACATACTTGATGTAAATCGACAATCACACTCAATGGAACCATTAAGAATTATTTGGTGAATTTTGATTAAGCAGAACTAGATGCCATCAAACTAACTGCCACATCCTGACTAACACTGGACCCTTCACTAATACTTTGAAGAAAGGGATGAACCCCAATGATATACCAATGGTGGTTTACTCCAGAGGTTTGGTGATGGTTCTAACATTCCATGGAGTTCCACCACAGTATTTGTTTTTGCTTGGAACAAAATCCATCTTATTAAAGACTACAAAGCTTGCATCTGTAATGTGTGCAGTTTGAAATGAAATAGAATTCACAGATGTAATAAAAAGGAATATCTCTGCTCATACCCCCATATATAAAGTGTTAGTTCACATCCCTCTAATTAAACCAATCACATCAAATACAACTCACCTACAACAACTCACTAGTAGAGAAGCCCAAATTCAACCTCATAAATTGATTGAGAATGAGACATATGGATCTGAATTGATCAGTGGTGAGAGTGAATCAGTCTCTGATGCAACAATATCCCATAAGACTCTAGTCCTATAGGAACTAAATTAAATAGAAAAATATCATTGAAGGATAATAAGAAAAAACAGAGATCAAGCCTATAAATCAGGTCTAATTCTGATGAAGAAATATCATCTCAAAATAATAATTCTGAGAAACTAAATAAACAATGTCATGAAATTGCTGAATTAAATCAATGGAATGATAAAGATAATAAAAGAAGAAAGGTAATAAGAGAAGAAAAGTGAATTCCCCTATCACAACCTAATCCAGGACAGCATGAATCAAGATGACACAGAATAGATGAACTATCATTAACTGCTTTCATCAGCTGTAATGACACTGAAATCTCCTTATCAGAATGGGCTTCCCCTGAGGTGGACAGTCTGTATATAGAAAATGAAGATACACAAGATGTCAGAATAGATGAACTATCATTAACTGCTTTCATCAGCCCTAGTGATACTGAAATCTCCTTATCAGACTGAGCTCCCCCTGAGGTGGATGACAGAAAAGATAAACTATCATTAACTGCATTCATCAGCCCTAGTGATACTGAAATCTTCTTTATCAGACTGAGCTTCCCCTGAGGTGGACAGTCTGTCTATAGAAAATGAAGATACACAAGACTAAGTATTGGAAAAAAACAATGGATGAAAAATGGAAAAGAATGGAGTGGTAGATACCAGCCAATGGTAATGGTGGGGTTGATCAAGGGCAAACTACCACATAAAAATTATATAAAGCTAAATTTCTATGGAGTTAATAATAGAGGACTGAACTCTATTGACAGGGTATTTTCTATTCAAAATTTGATAGTCAAATGCCAGATAAATATGGTATGCATGGCCGAGCCCAAATTACATTTTAATTCATGGTATAAAATTGATCATCTTCTCCAAAATAAAGGCTTCTTTAAATACTCAATTTCAATGTCAATGGCATAAGGGGTAGCTATTTTAATCAATTACAAGAAAGATCCCAACTACTAGCTGCAAAATTCTGCACTTAGACTCAAATTGCCTAATTGCTAACTTAAAATATAATCACTTTGAAATCAATCTAATATACTTCTACATTAAAAATAATCACAATCTATTATGAAAGTAATCACTGACATTAATTTGATCATGGCCTCACATCTATTTCAAATCATTCTAATGGGTAATTTTAATGTGATCTATAATTCTTTAGATAAAAAAATAGATTCACCTCTTTAATCATGTACTGGTAAATGGAGAGAGACACTTTCCCATGGATGCCTTCTCTTTCCACACTAAAAATGCTAGCGTCTTGATCCATCTACTTACTCCCCAAGCATTCATTTCAAAATGAATGCTAAACTCCAACCAGTCATATTTTCTGACAACTTTGCCCTAAAGATATCTCTTGAAACTAACCTCGGACATCCAATAATAGAGAGAATAACAACATCATTCGAATGTAACTAAAACAAACAAACCTGATTGGGTCTTTTTTGAGGCATATATTTACTTTAATTTGACATCCTAAGGCTACTGGTGGTGGAGGCATGGTTTGCCTTCATCGGGATCCTCCAATATATAATAAATGTTGTTTCCCTTAAAAAAACCCTAACCATTTACTAGCTGACCTCAACACTATTGACCAAAATTTGAAAGAAATTCTACTTGATAATCAATTTGTAGATTTTTCTCTTGACCTGAAATTCCAATACATGTATAAGCAGAGATCTATGGTCACATATATTGATCAAGCTGGCCAAAGGATTCCTGCCAGATCAACATTGTTGGTCAAGAGTTACTTTCAGTGTGCACTGGGAGCAGGCAGCAGAAAACCCATTCCACTATCATTTAACAATAAATAACATTCTTGTGGGCTCGGCAATGATCTGTGCAATTAGAGAACACATTATGTCAATTCTTCAATCTAGTCAGAATGGGAATGTAGATGGATTATTCAACTTACATTACAACTTGACCCATGATATCATTGAGGAGAAAATCTACATCAAGCTAAAAAGCTCACTAAGCATGTGCACCCAGGAATGCATCGCAAACCAAAATTTGTTCTCCTACATCTAAAAAAATACTTGGATGCCAATAATCAAAACCATGATAAACTATTTGGCAGAGTGAAGTTGAGAGATTACCAACTTATATCCAATATCACTCATACCTTCCTAAAGAAAAAGAATGGAAGACAAGACATGAATAATCTGAGAACTATCTCAATGATTTCCCTCTTAATTAAAATCATAGAAGAATTAATGATCAAATTCAAGTGAAAATTTATAAATACATTTCTGCTAACCAATATGCAAAAAAGAGTAATCATCAATTAATGCAATTGGCTAAATAAACTTATATTATCTGAGCCCAGAGGATGTCAAAACTGATCACCATCCAGCCTGTCATCTTAGTGGTGTTTGATTTTATCAGGCTCTTCTGATTGATGTTCTCTGAGAGTCTGAAGTACCAATGTTTACCTGGGGATGATTGCAAATATACCAACAGAATCATCCACTTCACATGGAGGGAAAAATCTTGCCTGGGTTTAAACCCTCCATCTCTATTCTTGAGGACCTCCACTTAGCATACTATATTTTATAGTGCTACTAATGGATATTGAGAGATCCTTGCTTGGAGTGTTTGGACCTGCCATGGGGAGATTAAACACCTCACCTATATGGATGACATACTCATCTGTCTACCATCCAAGAAATATATCACTAAACTAGAGAAGATATTATATTGATACTCAGACAAATACAAAACAAATTCAATAAGGACAAATCAACCTACTCAATCTTGGTAACTGGGAAGAAAATCACTTCAAATTTTACAGCTGATCCACAGAAATTCTTAGACTTTCTCAAAATCAAACAGTGCTATAAGGAAAGAAATTAAAGAAGCCTTATTAACAGAAATTTGCCACATAATGACCTCCCTTTCTAGGATATATATTTCACTTCATAGTAAGATAAGACTTTTAAACTCTCTGATATTCCTGAAAATCAACTATTTTCTATCTAGTATCCACCCCTCCCAAAAATGTATCAAAAAATAAGCTTTCTGTGTGCAAAACTATTTTGGGGCCATAAGGTTGCTGCCGTCAGCCTTTAAAAACTCCAAATGCTCCAAAAGGCTCAATGCCCTTTCACTCCATTGTATCAAAACCATAATATTCCAGAGAGGCTATAGCCTACTGTTCAGTCTTCAAATAATTTTTCAAATATTTCATAACAAGAAGTTGTCATGCCAGGAGACCTCCCCCCCCTATTAATAGAGGGGGTAACTTTTTATTTGATAATGTTAGGAAGATTTTTGAACTTAATGAAAATCCAAATATATCAAAAATTAAATACTGGAATGCACATATGGTAAAAATGACATAATGAAAGGCACCTCTCAGGATTACCAATCAACAACTCATTTCAAGATTAAAATTCTGGTTCATCGCTGCAAAATTTTAAGACTTTTTAATTAAAATTAACCTGGACTTGCTCCCTACAAACTCTTATGCATACAGGAGAAATTTCAAGAGAATTGATCCTGTGTGCCAGATGTGTGTGAGAGAGCAAGAGTCAATCGACCACATCTTTCTTAGATGTCTCAGTAAGTCAAATTACAGATCAATAATTCATAAATGGTACAGCAATAGGAATGGAAACTATAAATCAATTAAAGGCTATGTAGGACAGAGTCTATTTATGGACATAAGACTGGTAATTTTTGTGAATTATACCCTGGGGTGTGTCAGATGTAAAGCAACAATTGAAAGGATGAGCTCTAGTGCCACGTGGTACTAAATTTAAATAGGTCAGGGAGAAAATCATGAAGAGAGATCAACTAATTGCCCCAAGCTGTATCACAAGACCAACAGCCACATGGTACTAAATTTAAATAGGTCAGGGAGAAAATCATGAAGTGAGACCAACTAATTGCCCCAAGCTATATCACAAGACCAACCTGGGACAAAGTTGGATATATCTTGCTTCAAATTGATATGTAATTGATGTCATATTTGTAACTGTAACAATCAATATAGCAATAGAATAAAATTTCCTTTAAAAAAAACACAAATTTTAATGACCAATTCATAAAATATTCAATTTTATTAACATTATATTTAAAATAAGGTAAAATTAAAAAATTTTAATATACTTATTATTAAACTTAGATCTTTTCTATATATTATAATATAAATATGCTCATTTGTATTTAATCCTACAGTAACCTTTGTCTCTAACAAAAAAGCAAGTTTAACTGTATCTGCAACGTCAGCGCCATTGCGAAACCATAAAGTTTTTAATTAGCAGCTATAATTTCCAAACCTTTTTCAATAGATTTTTCAATTTCTTCAATTTTTTTTACTTTATAGATGGTCACATATTAAATAAATTTCCATCAAATATATTTATGTTGTGGGATTGTTGTTGATCGAAGTAATAATTGTATAAAAAGTTATCTAATATATATAGCAATTTAATCATATTCAAGTTTTCAGCATTGATGGAACTTTCACAAGTTCAGGATCTTCAGGGTTGTGACCTGGTCTGCACAAACAAGTTGTGACATGTTCGTTTAAACATCCTGCTGTGATAGGTACTGATAATCAAGGATGCACTATTGTTGATGATGATGATAATCATTATATTCAGCAATTTTCTCCAGATGGCACTTTCATTTTTACTTTTAGAGAAAATGAAAGTAAAAATGTCCACTCTAACTGTCCTTGGGTTGTTACAGTGCAATCTGATGGTAAAATTCTTATTTCTGATACTCCTAATCATTGTGTACAACTTTTTAGCAGAAAATGAACTTTCTATATTTAAAAAAAAGATGGGTTATATATTAATCAAATATTATTATTTATTAATACACCTGGGTCTCATTTATGTGATAGATAGGTTCCTCAGAAAACACATGCAAATGAAATCACACAAAAATATACATAACTTACAGTGAAAAAGGGGGGATACGGTATGTGATTTTTCAAAATTTTCCCAAAACCAAAACACCAACCTAAAATTACTTTAAAATTTGCGCAAAAAAAAAATAAGGAAATAAAATATGACTAATAAAAATTTTCAAATTTGAAATAAATTGATACAAGACAAACTTTTTTTAACTATAATATTTAATTTTATTCAGAATAATATTTTTTATGCATAATTTACAGTACAGTAATTTACATTTTTTATACATGTTTTAATTATTATGATTTTCTGGTGACAACGTAATTAGTAATTAATCTTTGAGACAATGATTTTATTAATTGTTTACGAAGCTCACGATATCCAGACATACAACCATTTATCTCTCATTGGAATTTAAGAGCACCTTAAGATCACTGTCATTAATAAGAAAATAATAATTGATTATGTTCTTTTTTAAAAAGCAAAAACAGAATGTGATTTAAAATGTAAAATTAACATGCACAATGTTTGAACAAATTTACATTATAATCTTGTAAAATTTAATATGTGTATACATAAAACGTGGAAATCATGATTTTAATTTCATTATTGCATAAAATCTTACTATTATAAAGCACTGAAAATATTGAAATTACTAAGATGAAAGTCGATTTCCAATAATGTGCTATTACTTTCAATATAACGTAAGTGTGCAAAATTTATTATTTAAAGTAATAGCACATTATCGGAAATCGACTTCCAGTGAAACACGAATCGCATAACTTCAAAACCGTGTTAAATAAGTCCGCATAAAAAGAAACCCAGGTGTAATTTATATATTAATAGGATATTAAATTTGTTAAACCTTTAGTATAAAATATACAAAACTCTTGATAAGATTTATTAATTAATACTACATATGAAACCTTTTTAATTTTTTTTAGTAAATCCAAATAAAATAATTAAAGGAGTAGTTCTAGATCCAGCTGGACCACGCTATGGGAGTAAACTATGTATGAAATTTCAACAAACCTATCCATCTCTATGTGAATTGCAGAAGGTAGACTTTTATTTTAATTATGATTTTAATGTGGAATTGATTTATTCTTATTATCGAGAAAATGCAACATCTAAAGAACAATTAATTTTACTGCAAAATACAAAAATGCTTTTACAGTAACAACAATCAGTCCTCTTTATCCCTGTTTAAGGAAACTCCCTCCCACATTGGATTCTTTAATAGGATATGTATTAGTAGTTGTTTTTTATGGAGACATGTGTCCATTAAAATCACTTGAGGATACGGAGCACTTCAATATAACATTGGGTAAGTAAAACGTTTATTTAAAAGCACAATAATTTGACTTAATATCATATATATATATATATATATATATATATATATATATATATATATATATGTGTGTGGGTGTTATAATCAGGCTTCTGTAATAAAGTTTGTTGTAAATGTTAAATTCTGAGTCATACCAAAATTCATCTCAATATTAATATAACTATGTGTTAGTTTTGAAAATTTTGTGATCATGCCTAGCAAATTATATGATGGATTATTTTCACCATCTAAAATTGATTGTTAAATATCTTTATACTTCAAACTTTTCAAATATATTCAGAAATTATACGTTATTCTCCTCTCTTTATTAAATGTTATTGGTCTCACTAATAATAGTATTAGCCTGGGAAACAACTCCAGGCTGTGGATTCATAAATATTGAAATTTAAAGTGAAGCTTTAAATAACTAGGTTATTTCTACCAAGACAACACTCAGTATAGATTTTTTATACATTTATCTGTGAATATCTTTTCTATTACTGTAATCTATTTTTTAAAACAAAATATTATAATTGTTTTCCAAGCACTATAAATCATCACAGAGACATAATTATGAAGTTTTTTTGCCTTTTTATTTTTTATTTTTATTGTACTTTCTATTCAATAATTTTGTCTTTTTCCAGATATATATATTGTACCAGTTTAGACTCTATTTAGAAATAAATAACTTCTGATCTTACAAGCTTTTCAATCACACATTAAAATAGGTGTATAAAAGAGAAAAAAGAAACTAGAATGAGCAAAAATAATTAGGCCAGATTTTTCTTCCATACTAGAAAAATGTATATTTAAATTTGCAATAATATATAATGGTACCTGGATTTGTTGCAGGTGACCTTGAATAGAACTGGTTAAAAAAAATTTTAGACACAAGTTTTCTTTTTACTTTTGTTTTTAGAAAAAGAGTTATTTGGCTTTTAAAAAGCTGTAATTTCATTCTAATGAAAGAGTTTTAGATCATCTTAACTAACAAAAAAATATTGTTTAACAGCATTTCAGAAAAGTGAGCTGATTAGAATATGATTTTCAATTATTTAAGAAGCAGATCATTTACAAACTATTAATGATAGCTAATATAAAAAACTGTAAAATAGTTGAAAATCTCAGTATATGGGGGAGGGGGGTTAGTACACTGGTCGAATAAGCTGGAATTATGTAGGGTCCTGCATATGCCAATTTTAATGGCGTGTCATTTCTGCATAACCCAGCCTTGATGAATTAGGACAAGCAGTAGTACATGTCTCTTCCACATAATTTTGTCAGCCTACAATGACAAACACATAATTCAGTTATAATATCATTCTACCTGGAGAAAAACTTAAGGAACTAACATCAAATGAGGTCTTGACCTCCCCAATAAAAACTGCCTTATAGATCAAATATTCAAAAGGGTTTGAACCAATTGTTAATCTGTTAAAGAATAATATAATTCTGAAGATATAGTAAAACCAATTTTTATTTAGAATAAAAGGTCATTGCAAAATGATTATTATAGCAAAATTAAAATTATATTATTTTTTTTAATAATCATATTTTTTCCTGTTAAATATAACTTTTTAATAAATGTTTGAGTGCTAGAGCAAATAGAATTTATAATTAATTTATATTCAGTGAGCAGTATTTAATATTTATTATAAGTTGTATATGTCTGCTTATAAACATTAAAAGCATAAAGTCAAACTAATCGATAAATAATCAAAATTACTCCAAATTCATAACTCATTCAGATTAGCCAAAAAAATAAACTCAAAACACAACTAATGACTTCACTGCTGCAAGAAAATTTCTCAAGTTTAAAAAACTATAAAATAACAACATATTTAAACTAAACAATATTAATATTAAGGATGTATGAGAGGTAAATGGAATTGTGGGTAACCACCCAAAAATAGGCCCTAATTTTGAGAGGAACACAAAAGAGAATCCCCCCCCAGAGGCAAACTTATTCCTAATACTAATTAACCTCGGAAAGACTTTTATCTTCTAATAAAGAATTGTATAAATCTAAAAAAAAATAAAAGTAAAAAGCTTTTATACATTCTAATATAGAATTGTATAAATCTAAAAAAATAAAAACTAAGGCCCATTTTATTTACCGCCCTTAAACTTAAAGCTCCTACTAATTTGTCTCGAAAAAAGTTTGACGGTTACAATAAACATTTAATTTATTGGCATTCAGTGTGAGACTTTGATAAATTTGACTCAATCAAAGTTTAAAGTTATAATAAATGGTTCAATCGGTACCAATACATGTGTGTCACTTCATAAATAATAGAGGAATAATAATTGTTTTTTCCTATGTCAAATGCATTGACCGGGAAGCGAACCCAGGCCAACTGTTTGGAAAGCAGCTATGCTAACCGCTAGTCTACCAATGCTTGACGGAATAATTATGGTTTAGTTAATGGAATGAGAGAAGTTCAGTACTAATAAATAAAATTACAAAAATAATAATGTAGGATGTTAAAAGAGTAGAAGATATAGATAGAATAGTTAGGCAAAAGAGCAGATAATCGACCAGGTTAATTAAATAAGGTAGTGGTAAAGACAGAGATACCAAGTTGTAGATAGTGACTGTTTCATAGTAAGGTTGTAGACTTCTATATTAATTTTATATGAAAAAAGTAAACAAAATATAGTTTCGTATTTTAATTTTGTGCAAGAAATAGAAGTACCAAGTAAATAAATAAAATATTATTTACTAATTTAAGTAATCAACAGAAGTTTTTAAATAGTAATAAGGAATAAGATTAAACAAATATAGTTTCCTATAGTTTAATGATTATGAGATCGAAATTGAAGAAAATAAAAACTAATTTAATATTGAGAAATGTGCCCTGCAAGAGGTGGAATAACAATTAGAGTTAGAGCCTAAAAACAGAGCATGGTCTATTATAGGAACCATATCTCTGGCAATAGATTTATAAATGTTGTATAATTTGATCTTGAATGGTTTTGATATTGCTAGGATATTCAGAAAAGCAGCCAAAAACTAGATTTGAAATTACAAAATATGCAGAAAAGCCATCAGAAAATGAAACAAGATATGAACGAAAGCCAACAGAAATGCGTGGAAGAATTAAAAGAAATAATGAATGCGATGAAAGAAAAAAACAGATGATGATTATAATTTTGAATGGAATGAGAGAGACGATGAAAACAGTGAATCAAAATATGAGACTATCCGTATGTAGAGATTGGAAAGATTATATGAATAAGTTGATAAAGAAAGGAGATAAACTATAAGAAATGATGGGAAAGATAGAATTCTAAATAGAAAAGGTAATAGGGAAAATATCAGAGAAAATTTAGATGAAGTAACAATAACAGTGATAGATTTAAAAATTGATGTGAAAAATGAGTAAATAGAAATGGTTGATGACAGCAAGGTAGATTATACAAAAAAAAAAGCTAGAACGACTAGATGTAATAAATCTAGTGTAGAATTAATCTTCAAACTCTAATACTAAAATGTACAGAGAAGTCCATTAGAGTATGAAACAATTCTGAAAAATAAAAATATTTAAAAACCTGGTTTTTGATATACCTGTAGAGCACTTAAGTAGTTTAGAAAGGTATTTCAATATTAACCTAATGGCATAATGAAGTAAATAGGATAGTTTACAATCACAAGATGATGCTCATGTTATCACTTTTTTTGCAGAACATTGAGAGAACTATAGGAATATTTTCAGGTTATTCCAAACGAGGTGATGATGATGATGATGATTTTTTTATTGAATTGCCAAACGTAATATCTGTGTGCTTTTAACATTTTATGTTATATTTATACTTTTTTGTATTTTATTAGTGTTTTTTACTTGTTACATTTAAATTCCTCACTCAAGATTTTTTGTATGGAATTTATTCACAGTATTATAGATTTATTGTTTGTTTCATAATAAATAATAAAATAAATTAATTAATATTATGATGATGATGATGATGATTTAAATTTTTTGGGAGAGAAGGGAACATGTGCTACAGTATTTTGTTTGTTTGTGCCTTCTTGGCTATTGATAGAAAGAGGATTTTAGGGTTTCATGTTGTCATGGTACTTCATGTTCATTTTAATCTCTGACATTGTGCCAACTCTCTTATATAACTTTACATTTTTCTAATTATTATTACTTAGTTGCCTCTAAGTCTCTAGTTAAATGATAAAGAATTTTGTAGATCCAAATAAATCGCATTTGTAAACTAACTATCAAATCTTGATGAAACATAACGTGCTATGGATCATCAATTTCTCTATTTAAGTTAATTTCTGAATCTGTGAGATCACTCATTAAGCAAGAGTGTTACATTAAAATGTATCTTTTGTTGTTGTAGCTATTGTTGTTTGCTGTCTTTAAATTGAGATAATACTAGCACATCCATGCCTGCATATTCTGGAATGGCAGATCAAGATTCAGTCTCTTGATGAATAAGTGTTAGCCTGTTCTTCCAAGAAATAGGCTAAATAGAAAAATGAATTTATTTATTATTATTTTGATATTTATAAAATAAAACAATGTTGATGCAGAAATATGCAATTAAAACAAAAAGTAAATATGGCAATAACAAATGGTCTCATAAATGTATTACCTTATTTTTATAGCTTTAGGTAAATTATACCAGTACAGACTCCATTTAGAAATAAATATCTCTGATCTTATAAGCTTTTTACTCGTGCACTAAAATATGTATATAAAATAATAATAATCATAATCATCATCATCATAAAATAATAATAAAAATTTCTGAAATTATAATAATAATCATAATCATCATCATCATAAAATAATAATAAAAATTTCTGAAACTATGATGTTAATCTAATTTCTTTTAATCAGTAATATATCAATTGTGTTTTCTAAATAAAGGTTTTGCCACCTTTTTGGCCTGCTGCGAGGAATTTTATTGTTATAATCAGTAATATCCAAAATAACTGTAGCATTATTCTTTTCAACAAAAAAAATAATTGTATATTTATCTAGTTTGAAGGATTTGATTGCTTTCTTCTCAACGTAGTTAATATTTATTTAAAATGTTTGTGTCTTTCAAGTGTTCTTTTTATTCTCCTGCATAATTCTGTTGTTTTTTCCAGATAATTTTTGAGGGTCTTTTTTAGCAGTTGCTGCTATTATATATAACAAAGAAATATTACATGGGATGAGGACAAAGTTTAATTTTTTTTTAAAAGAATAGAAGTTTTATCATGAAGATGTTTAGAGTTAAGCATTTAAACTGGCAAAGCTATTAGATTGTTTAGTAAAGTATGGAGTTTATATGCCCAGGTAGATTTATAAATTGTTTTTATGCAAATTACAATATAATTATTTTACTGATTGGAAAACATTATGACTTTATCAGTAAGATTTTTTAACAATAATTCCATATTGCTATTGAAAAACAAGGTTTGACATTCGAAAATCTTTGACACCTTTATTTTTTGTTAACTAAGCTTTACTTGGTCCCTGATTAATTTTCGCAGCTCTTTCAGTATCAAATGGAAAATTTATTTACCATCCTTTAGGGACAACCATAGGAAAGTTAATTCATTTTCAAGTTTAGTCAATTTTAGACATAACTTTTCATAATGTGGGGTGTTTGATATGTTATTGGATCACAACTAATATATAGTGTTCAATTCCAATGCCATTACTATAATTGATCATGCCAACCAGCTAAAGAGGAGAGGTGAATAATAATTTGCAACACTATGTTTTATATTAACATATGTGCTATTAATAGCAAGTGAATGTATTTGAATAAATTTGAGGTTTTCTAAAAATATTTAACAACTAATTCTAGATAATTGAAGTAGCCATCATATAATGCAATCATATGTTTATTATGTTTTGTTTAAATGTAACTATAGTGGATATGAACACAGACTTTCAAGCTCTCTTCAGATATCCACTCTATTATAAACAACTGATACACAGAACCACACATGTGAAAAGGATAAATGATCTGCAGTATTTATATTTCGTGCTGAACCGGCATTGGTCAATTGATCCAGATCATCATCTCTCTCATAAATATATAATCAGTGCTCAGTTTATATTAAGATAGCAAATCTTCAAACATTAATGGAAAGGCTTCAATTCACTTCCATCTCTTTAGCTATTCATACCATTGAAAATCTGATGGTGGAACACCTAAATCCCTTGTTGGTGCAATATTATTGTCATGCCCATGTTGACTTTAAATCACTCTTACTCCTCATGTATGGACCACTTTTGTGTGTTTAAATAGAAAAGATCCTATACATAAGGAGTCAGAGTGACTTAAAGTCAACATGGGCATGACAGTAATATTGGCATCAACAAGGGATTTGGATATTCAATCATCATATTTTCATAAGTATGGATGGCTGAGGAATTGGAAGGTGAATTAGATTGAAGCCTGTCCATTTAAGTTTGAAGATTTGCTATCTTAATATAAACCGAGCATTGATTATATATTTGTGTAGGAGATGTATATTGGAGATCATTTATTATTTTCACAACATGTGATTTTATGAGATAGAGTGGAAAGCTGTAAGGTCTGTGTTACATTTAAACTCCAAAAGATCAAAGGTAATTGTAGTTGGCTTATATATGAAATTAGTAAAATATATATTTATTGGCCTAGTAACGGACTTATAGGAGTTGGATAAGAAAATTGACTTATGTACAAATTATTATGGTGTTTTAATACGTTTGAGTTACTCATCCTGAAAATACAAGATGTTTGCTATATATAATTTGTAATCCAGTGTTCCTCACTGAGGAAAACTAATGTATATACTAGTTGAATAATTTAATTATCATAGCGCTTTTAATATCCATTGATTACTCAAACCTTTAATGTAAGTTAAAATGCTGCTGTCGTGTAATGGCAAATTCATGATTTTATTTATCATATTATTGGTGTTTATATAACTCAGATAATGCAGTAAGAGTTGAAAACCTATATTTGTATAACGGGTTCTTCATTATTGTGAATCCTATTATATTTCAATCTTAAACTATAATTTATAATTCGTTATACTTATCTGATTGACCAAACTAGGTTAGAAACACAATATTATGATAGATTTTAATAAATTAATAAATTACAACTATGATTCTTTCAAAATAAAATAAAAGACAAGTATTAGGCAAAATGTGAAAATAATAATGCTGAAGTGATGGCAACATATAATTAAAAGCATATGAAAATGATAAAAAGTACAATGGATAAAAATAAATTAACCAAAACTTCTGGAACAGACAAGAGTATAGTTGATATAAGCAAGAATAGTAAATGAAAAAACTTGATAAAATGGTTCATAATATTAATCACAAATATTAAATTTAATATGGCCATTACACTAGAATTCTAGAAAAGATACAGATAGAATAATAAGCTATTGTTAGTGTAATTTTGTCTTTTGTACTTAACATATTCAGTATAAAGTCCATTTTAATTTCTATACATGGGAATGATAATGAATATCTTCGAGCAATAACTTTAATGTTATATTTAAATAATATGAGTTGGAAAATAAATTGTGTTTTTTCCACTAGCAGTGCCTCTAATAAGGTTGCCTAAGTATGTACATTTACTGATCTAGCTGGGAAAGCAAGCTGATTTATGATCAAAATCTTAGAAGTCAATAAGCTGATTTATTAGTTTGAATAGCATCATTGAAATAAAATATGTTTGCCATATAAATATTTTGATGTTATTTTACCATGTGCTTTACTATAATCCTTCTCTCTTTCTACCACTAGATGAATACTCCCCTTTTTCCAAGTGAAATAACGGTCATAAGGAATTAAATTACTATAATGCACTAAGGTCAACACTGAATATAAATCTTTTTCTGAAACTACTAAAAACACTATGGGCTTCAAACCACAGTTGGTCAATCAAAAATACCGAAAAAGAAAGATCAAAAAGATTTGGCTTATTGCCAATCATAGAAACATGATGAACCAAAAAAAAAGATCCCACTGCCAATAAATAGAATAATTAAATGAAATCTCTTAATTTATGCAGCATGTATTTACTTAGTATGCATAATTAGACCTTAGTATAAATAGAACAGCAGCAATTATATCTAACATGAAAGTTACGGTTAAAGTGCTTACTCCCGAAAATGCAATCTATCTGCATGATAAAAAAAGAAAAATAAATTGCTTCGTTATGCATACTGACTAGGATTAATGCATCCAAAACAATTACATAGCCAAGAAAAAAAAATTAGAAAAAAACAATATCTGTCTGTATAATATACATTTTTACATCAATCATGTTAGTAAGTTTACGCGATTATTTACTTATTCATTCTTTGTTAGTTATCATATTATTTTTATCTAACGCATTAGTTATTATTGTTTATACCGTATCTAAATTTATCATTTATTTATAATAGTATTTATATAACTAAATACTCGTTCTATAATGTAATTTAATTTCTGATTCTTTTATTGACATTTTATAATTATGCATGAAGAAATAAATATTTTTTATTATTTATCATAATTTAAAAACATTTCCTTTCAGAGTAAATATTAATACTACCAAACATTTTCTTTCTGGGGATTCTATAACTTGCCTCAAGGAAGATAAGGTAATAGATTCGTTTTATGAACAAAGCTGAATTTATTAATAAAATGAATTTTCAAATAAATAAACTGAAATGTAAAGCTGTCCCCAACTATAATATAAAGCTTAATAAAGAAATTTGTCTTTCGCTGGCTTCACAAACATTGCAATAAAGCGTTTATCAAAACAGAATATTACAAAATATATCCCTCCACATCTACCCCCTTGAGAATGCTTGCTAACGCCACGCTGCACAAGCCAAATACTCCCCTCAGACTTATGTTGGACTTTGGAGGCGTTCACTATTTCAACACTGCCAATTAATGGATCATCTCGGCTATGGAGTTTACACAATTAAGCTGTCCTTTGACTTTATCAACTACATTAAAAGCTCAAAGTTTAGAACTCAAATATAAAATTGCTTCATTAGATACCACTGAATGATATGGCTCTATTAATCGAAGACTTTCTATTAATATTATTAAAGCCGAATTCTTAAAAAGCGATTATTCTCAGATACGAATTAACTTCATTTCTGATTTCCTTATCTGATTGGGTGACAACATCATTGCCATTCAGCAAAACTCTGCTCTCATATATTTAAATCATTTTGAGGACTAGCTCCTACCTAGATATTTTAATATTACCCCCAATCTCATTTACACTCACTATGTTGCTGATGTTTTTATTGCCAGGCATAAATTAGTCATTAACAACATTAAATCTGAACTTCAGGCAGATTCCATTTTGATGTTCACTATTGCCTCGGAAAATTCACACAGAGAGCTGAAATATTTAGATATTCTTTTACAGGGAGATATTCTTCATTTAAATTATACTATGTGCATTAAGCCTCTTGAAATTTGAGGTTTTACATATCCCAAACAAATCTAATAGCACCTCATAAATTTGCAGGTCTGTTTTCATTTCTCTTCCAAACCCAATCCTTATAATAAATATGCCACCTTTGGTGAAGGTAACAATATTTAAAAGACTATCCGTATAGGATTTAAATATAGCCACCTCACAAAAAGGGGTAAAACAATTTTACCATAAACTAAATTTCCATCCACTCAAAGATAACAGAAACTGGCTTCTCCTTTCACACATTCCTTTGCTGACTAAAAATTTTATTAAAATCTTTTCTCCATCATTTTGGCTAAGCTTTCATATCTTCTGCCACTTTCAACCAATAGAGTAATAACTCCAAAGATAGACTAGACTCTGGTTAGACTCCTAACACTGTATATGAAATCTTGTGACCTCAAATTGGATGCCTACAGTAAATCTTCTACATCCCTCTCCATGCAAATTTTTCAACATCCTTAAATATACAGAAGAGCTTTTGATAAGCCTGAATACAGTTCATTTTTTTTCAACACTAGAAGCCCACTGGCCATAATTTTTTTAACCTTCCTTGGCTACTATTGCATATATAAAATGACACAAATCCAAACATAAGATCAAGGAGGCCTGGCATATAGCTAATAAAATCCATGCTATAAACTGAAAGGAATCATGCTTCTTTCTCTCCAAAAATAGGTCTCTAATTCAAAATATGCATATTTTTGAATATCTGTTGCTTATATATTTTAGCTTTTTTCTTAAATAACTCTTTGACTATGCTTATGAGGATGTAAAAATTCTTTGAAAGCCTAAGCCACCGTATTCTTATAATTTTTATTTTAGCTTCACCTTTAAATGCATGTCAGCCCATAGAGATATATTACTGTTCATTTAAAGGAAGTTTATGTATCTGTTATTATTGCATGATATTATTGATTACAAATTGTACATCTCAGCCTTTTAACATGCAGTCTTACTCAACGTCTCAAATTTGTACAAGTATGTGCACAATTTTATATCATCCCTAACTGCATAGAATTACAATCAGTTTGACTGTTTACAACGACAAGAAAATTACTATTCAGTTTTATTTGTATTTGATAAAAATAATTATTAAGCAATGTAGAGGCACTCTCAAGAAAGAGAAAAAAGCATTTTAATAGCATCTCTGCAAATGCATTTATTCTGGAGTATGTCACTACTAAATGTAACAGTTTATCTGCAAACCTGCATTTAAAATTCTTCTACAAGTTTGCTTTCCTTATTCGGAAACAGGGAGATGACATTTCCTTAATCTTAGCAATAAAATTCTGCCCCCAGTGTTAGAACTGTACTTGAATTTGGGCTGAGATTTGTTAGCACTCAATGGAATCAGCAAATGATAAAACTGATAGCTGACATCAAAGTAGGTCTTGTAGATAACCCCAATAAGTATAAACGAATCACTCATATTATCAAGGCTATTCATCATAAATCCATTAATCTACTAATCTTATTTGGAGAATAAATATTAATGCTACAAGCATTTCCTTTCTAATAATTTTATAACTTGCCTCAGGAAAGTTTAAAACAATAACTTTGTTCATATTAACAAAGCTGATTATTAATCAAATAAATTTTCAAATAAATAAACTGATATTTATCACAGTCCCCAACTATAATAAAAAGCTTGCTAAAGATAAATTTATCTCTGGCTGGCTTCACAAACTTTGCAATAAATCCTTTACCAAAGCAAAATATTACAAAATATATCCTTCCACATCTATCCCATGAGAATCCCCAAGCTGCACAAGACAAATACTTCACTCAAACTTATATTGAACTTTAGAGGTGTTCTCTATTTTGGTGCTAACAAAATGGTCAAACAATGGCTAATGGATCAACTTTACTATTGGGATTTAGACCATTAAGTAGTTCTTAGACTTCATCAATCACAATTAAAACTTAAAGTTTTTCATTAGATACGACTGAATTATATAACCCTATTAATCGAAAACTTTCTATTGATATTATTAAAGTTAAACTCTCAAAAAGCAATTATTCTCAGACGCTAACCAACTTCATTTCTGATTTCCTTATCTGGATAAATGACATCATCATCATATTTAATGGACAGCACTATCATATGACTGATGGTTGGTCCATGGGGTTATCTCTCAGCAGAAATTCTGACGAGCATATATTTAAATCATTTTGAAGACAAGCTCCTTCCGATATGTTAATATTATCCCCATCTTTATATACATTCATTATGTTAACAATGTTTTTATTGCTGGGTCCAAATTAGTCATCAATAACTTTAAATTTGAACTTCAGGCACATTCTGTTTTGATGTTAACTATTATCTGGGAAGATTCACACAGAGAGCTGAAGTAGTTACTCTTTTTTTTTACAAAGAGATATTCATTAAATTACACTAAGTACATTAAACCTCTTGAAATTCCAAGCTTTGTGGATCCTAAATCAATCTCACTGTGCTGTCGTAAATTTGAAGATCTGTCTTCATTTCTCTTCCGAAACCAATACTTATGTAAATATGATGCTTTCATAAGGCTAATACCAAATAATATTTAAAAAGCTTTATCTGTATAGGATTTAAATATAGCCACCTCACAAGAAAGATAAAAAAAATTTACGTAAAGTAAATTTCAATCCGCTCAAAGTTGAAAGACCGTGGCTTCTCCTTCCACACATTCCTTGCTAACCAAAAATTTTATTAAAATATTTTCATCATTTTAGTTAAGCTATTGTATCCCCCTCCCCTTTAACCAATAGAAAGATTAATAACTCCAAAGATAAACTAGACTCTGATCAGACTCCTAACACGGTATAAAAATTCCTACGCCTTTATCTGTATAGGATTTAAATATAGCCACCTCACAAGAAAGATAAAAATAATTTATGTAAACTAAATTTCAATCCACTCAAAGATGAAAGACCCATGGCTTTTCCTTACACACATTCCTTGCTAATCAAAAATGTTATTAAAATAGTATCTTCAACCGTTTAGTTAAGCTTTTGTATCCCCCTCCCCCTTAACCAATAGATTGATTAATAACTCCAAAGATAAACTAGACTCTGATCAGACTCCTAACACGGTATAAAAAATCCTATGCCTTTATCTGTATAGGATTTAAATATAGCCACCTCACAAGAAAGATAAAAATAATTTATGTAAATTAAATTTCAATCCACTCAAAGATGAAAGACCCATGGCTTCTCCTTCCACACATTCCTTGCTAATCAAAAATGTTATTAAAATATTTTCTTCGTCATTTTAGTTAAGCTTTTGTATCCCCCTCCCCCTTAACCAATAGATTGATTAATAACTCCAAAGATAAACTAGACTCTGATCAGACTCCTAACACGGCATAAAAAATCCTCTGTCCTCAAACTGACTGCCAAGCCTTATACTATGGTGAATCACATGCAAATCACATGCACCCTCTCTATGCGAATCTCTTAACATTGTTATCTAAACAGAAGAGTTTTTAATAAGCACAAATATAGTTCCCATTTTTCTTGGCTATCAGAAGTCCACTGGCCATACTTTCGAACCTTCCTCGGTTACTATTGCATGTATAGAACAACACTAAGCCAAACATAAGATCAAGCAGGCTCGGCATATTGTTAATAACATCCATACTATAAACCAAAAGGAATCATGCTTTATTCTCTCCAAAAAATTGACTCTTTAATTCACAATTTGCCTACTTTTGAATATGTCATATATTTTATCTTTTTCCCCTAGATAACTCTTCGTCTATGCTTATGAGAATATAGAAATTCCTTGAAAGTGCTAAGCCACTTCAATATTATAATTCTCATTTTAGCTTCACCTTTAACTGCGTATCAGCGCATATAGATATACGACTACATTATTATTTATTTAATTATTTATTGTAATTAACTCATTAATTTACTATGTATTGTAATTTCATTTTTTTTATTTACTATTATTTTGCTTGGAAAATAGGCACATTGCCATCTGATGGTTGACATCATATCAAGTCAGCATTTACATTTCCAATCCTAATAATTCTTAAGAGAACCAATAGTCATATATTACTTGAGTAATCTTTTTGTCACGACATCTAGACGTTTTTTTTTTTATTATTCAAATTTATTATGACTACAAAGAAGGGTAATGTGAATTGAAAGGCCATCGCCATCTGATGGCAAATCTACAAAGTAGTAAGGAATTAATGTGTTAATTTATTTATTATAGAATTAATGACAATATAAAGTCAATAATAAGTTAGATAACCTATATAAATTAATTAAGTGTTCAACTCCTATAGATCTCTAATATATAATGTTTTCGTTACCAACATTCTAAGGTACACAATCATGCTTTCCATTTGTAATAGATGCACTTATGCTTCATTGATTGATCCAAAATATTCTAAACGAAAATCATAGTTATATCTATATACATTTAGGACGCTTTGCTTATAAGACTTTTTGAATGTTAATTACTAGAATAAATAAAAATATTTTTAAAAAATAAAAAGTGATCTTGTGTTGTTGTTTTTTTTTAATTCTGAGAATGCATAAACAAACAATATTAATTCTCTTCGAAAAGTTAAAAAACAATATCTTTTATCTCCTTTTAAAATGATTTGTAGAATGGAGATTAACAAGATTTAGAATCCTAGAAGTTATGACCCTGTTTTGGAATTTTTTTATACTGTTAAATATAGTAGATATTTATTTCCAATTAGTATTAAATAACTGAGAGACGTAGCTTCTGCGGTAAAATAATGACCTTCTTTGTCACTGCATCGTTTAAAGTTAACTTACTAGATGCTAAAAAACTTTCTTCCAGTTAGATTACTATTTCGTTTGCTACCATCAACAATTTCAACAACTTACGTTTGCTTAAAATTAGTAGAAAGTATTGGAAATAAATATTACTATTAAAAACACGTGTTTTGCATTGCTAATAGAGATGTTTTAGATAAGAAAATACTGTTTAAATATGTCTTGCATTGGTGGTCGAGAGGTCAGCGCGACTGCCTTGCACTTGCCGGCAGTTGCCCGGGTTGCGGGTTCGCGTCCCAGCCGATGCTATGACACTTTTAAAAAAATACTGTTTAAATATTACTCCCTGACATTCATGTATAAAAATAATAAACTTTGACATGTAGCTAGGCTATAAAACAAAAAAAATCTTTCAGAACATGAGAGATTCAAATCACAAAGATATACAATACTAGTTTATTATTCTATCTATAAATTTTGAAGAATTCTCCTATGTTCAGACATATTAAGTTTAAAACTGATTCTCTATGCTCTTATACGTTTCATATGTGTTAAGATGTAGTACGCTATCATTTCCGCGTTTTTGCTTTGACTTTTCCTTAACATCTTTTTTAATATAACTTGAAACAGTCGTAGCTATTACTTATTATATTTTTTAAACCAGTACCAAATATAGTATTACATTATTTCATCACTAATATATATAATATATTTATTAATTTTTGCAGTCCTATATGATTTAGTAAAGTGTAAAATTCAGACTCGGATTTTCCTAAAATCGATTCTCAACTGAATAACATAGGCTCAGATTTACTGAATGAAATTATTAAATGCTTAATCTGCTATTATAATGGTCTAATATAGCAATCTCTTGAGCAGTTAACCATATTTATTTGGCAAAAAACTGGATTTGGATTAACTATTCAATCCTGAATCCATCACTAAGGTGCTGGAATGTTACATAGCCTTTTAAGCAATTAAACGCATATAAAAAAAGTTTGCTCTAATTAATTAAATGAAACTGTTATATAACTGATTTTCTACTAGTTTTCAAATGTCACATGATATCCTGAACAATTAACCAATCATATAATTAATTATAAAAACCATGGTTTGGATTATTTTGGTTTTTAATGAGAGTTTGAGCCTTACGTTATCAATTTTTGTGTTTGTTATGTTATTCAAATATTAAAACTTAATAAATCCTCATATTATAAAATTTTGAAAAGTAAAAAATAATCATATAATGATGATTATGTGGTTGTAATGTCGATTATAGAAGTATGAATACCAATCCTAAAATCTGCTGTATCAAGCAGTAACTTTTACATTATTGCTTTAAATATTACAGATTATCAAATATATTATCATTTTATTATTTTCAATCATTATCTGTTTACTGCCAGATTAAGGTTTATCCAATTTTAATTCAGTTTCTCCAATTCCTAACTTCTCTATTCCAAAACATACCAGCCAACTTTTTTATTTTATCCATACATTTCACATGTGGTCCTTTTACGAGATCTTTTTATAATCTTCAATTGATCATCTACTATTATCTCTTCTAACAATATATCCATCTCAGCTTCATTTCAGTTTTTAATTTATTAAATAATGTCAGTGGTATTTTTTTATTCCCTCCCTTTTTATTTTTAGTAACATCACGTTACCCTAAAATGCATTGTTGAGAGTTTTCAATCTCTGAATTGTTCTTCTATTAAGAATCTATGTCTCAGATTCATAAGTAAGAACTGGTAAACTACATCTATTAAAAACCTTCCTTTTCAAACACAAACATAAGCTATTTTTCTCAAAATTTCATCATCCATATTTAATCTTATAATAAATTTTATATATTATGTTTCACCTGTATTAATAATCTGACCACGCATATGCAGTTGTTAATTTTTAATTCATGATTAATAAACCATTGAACATTATATTAATCGGTTTAGCACAGATTTTTAGTCCTACTTTTTTTACTTCCATCTGATAATTTTAAAATATATAAAATTTAAAGAACAACTAAGTTTCCCAAAAACTGTTACTACCATACTTCACAAATCAGATACATAACTGATCCTTTAAATAAACTTAAAAATCACTGGTACAAGAACGTGGGCATTATTTGCAAGTTTATTTAAATGATTTTTGTGAATCATAGTGTAATATTTTTTCATCACGTGGTTGTTCTGTGAATAGACTTTAGTATTAGATTTCTAAGTAGATGATCTCAATAAAAGTGTCATTAAAAACTTCATAAAGACGATTTAAAATATATTCAGAGAAAGAAAAAGTGAAATTAATTTAATTGACCACAACTTTCCTATGGCTACCTGAATGTATCATATGTATATACCTTAAAACAATCCTTTTCACTTATACAGATTTCATCTTATGATGCACTCTTGTTTAATAAGCAATAAATATGCTAACGAACACATGTAAACTATCTCGAATTGTAATACAACACAATTGCACTCGCATTACAAAGGAAAGATCTGTCAGGTGTAAACTTTAGGATACAGAAATATGTCTAGGTATTATAGAAAACTAGGGAAACTTAATAAACAAAATATAGCCTCAACAAAAGATATTATCTCCAAATAGTAAAAGTTCAAATTAATTCAAGTAAACAGTAATATAGGGACAATATTTAAAATAGAGATTTTTTTAAATAAATTAATAAAATTAAATGATGTTGTAGTAAGTGCACTATAAGATCCATATCTTGTAATTAAAAAAAATGTTATACATTCGTTAATAACTAAGGACATCTTATCATAGTATTACTCTTTTTTGTTTCAGTCTTTGTTGCAAAACAAGATATCCATTAAATCATTTCTGAAGGTATAGATAAATAATACATATGTAACAAATGTTTACAATATGCAATAAGAAATAGTTTCTCTGATTTCTATACATTTCTTTACCATTAACAAATACAGATCATTTTAATTTTCGTAGAAGACTTTGGGATAGACAAATGAGATTGTTAAGAAAGGGCCTCAGCTATTATAAAAAGATATGACTTCAAACTACTTGCTTCTATTTTAAACTGGCAAGAAAAGAAAAATATTTTATTAAAATCTAACTCTGATCTATGTTTTATTTCAGAATTTATTGATTGTTTTACTTAATATTGCATTTTTAATCAATATTTTTATCATTAAAATCTATTTCCAAGATAAAAATATTTTAAAAATTGAATAGTTAGTTCACATTAATTTTGAGCACAGGAAGTATGATCTTGAGCCCTAGAGCCCACAACTTTATTACTACACTAATCAATATATATATATATATATATATATATATATATATATATATATCAAATAGTAATTTAATCAGAGCCTTAGGATAGTTTCTAGGTATTAATATTTATCTAAGAAAAGAATGAGAAACCAAATACTAATTGAAAACGCGTTATTCTATTTGCTATGAATGGAAATATTCAAATACACTAAGATTTTGAACTTGATCTTATCTGTACTTTTCGGTATGACACTCTCTGCCCTATTAATAAATATCAGTAGAACTATTACATTTTAGTCGTAAAGGTTCAACAAACTTACAAAGTCTGTTTAAAAATCATTTTTTGTGAAATTTCAAATTTAGAAAAATCCAATAAAATCTCTTTAATCTAAATACAAATACCAAAAGACATAAACTACTTGCAAAGTTATAAAATCACTGAATGTTACTGGTAAAAAGTAATAAATAGAGATTATGGATGAAAAAATGAATAGAAAAATAAATATGCCCAATAGAAAAATAAATATGCCCAAAAGAAGAAACAAGACCACTTGTTTCTCAAATTGGGGTCAGAAAGTTGAAATGAATGGGGAACTTACTGAAACATTTCAATTTATTCAGGAAGATTGTGGAAGAAAAAACTTGTGAAACAGAAGACTGTTTTATCTTCATTGATCAATTGAAATTAAATTGATTAATGCAAGTGACAGAATATTGAAGATTGTGGATTATTTTATTAAAGGTTTTTCAGTATTTGAATTGAAGAACAAATGACGGCAGAGATATAGGTATTTATTTTTAATATCTTCAAAACAATCTTTCCAATACTTAAAACTTTTTTATAAAATAAGTGCAAGATATTTATAAAATTTTATAATTATTCATATCACAATAATTTGAAATTTATAATTAAAATAATTTTAGCAACTCTATAGAATATTCTCAATACATCTTTTTGTCATTGAACAGCCTAAAGGCCCAGTATTGCTCTTACTTTAATCATCCATGCTTCTCCATAAAAAAAACTAGAAAACATATCTATTAAAAATCTTTCTTTTCCTCATAATTAGGCATATTTCTTTGGCACTGTATCCCAATTTAATTTTACAATTAATTTCATCCATCATGTTTCAATCTGTATTAATACACGCATTTATAATTATTTACTTCTAATTCATAATTATCTATCTTTATTTACTTTTTTCAATAAAATCTAATGAACATTAATAGTTTTAAATAATATTTATAAAGTAAATTATTTATTTTTGTTACTTATTTTGCATTTAAATAATTGTTTGAAAATTTCTAATCTAATATATAAAAAAACTCATTTATATATATATTTTTTCAGATATTCTGACAGCTACAACTACTGGTATTTTTTTTTTAGAATTATACATAAAAAATTGATGTGTGCATATATTTTGCATGTGTGTATATATATTGTAACCTTTTCTATTTGGTACACCATTGTATGGTTGATGTTAATTGTCAATTTTAATTAAAAAATTTAAATTTTATGTCATAACTGATAAAAACCTATTATCTAATTTGTAGAAAAATTTAAATTCGTTGTTTTTAGTGTTAAATTTGAGTTATTATCTTTAGATAGATAAAATCTATATAAGTTATAACTTTGAGCTATAAATTGTACTATTTATTTTAAAATAAAAAGGTAAATACTATTTAAAATCATGTAAAGTTTTTTTAATTAGTAATTATAAAGATTAAAATTAATATTTCTTATAATTATTAATAATCAATTTGAAAATTGCTACTTATTTGTTAAATTATTTAATTAATGATAAAATAAATGGGCAGTGAGATGTGCACCACATTTATTTAATAATAAAGACATTTACTTCCTGGTTCAATAGTCAATTTATTAATTATTTGAACAATAAATTCTACTACTGCTAATCATATAAATTTCATTAAAAAGTTCATAAAATCAATGACTAGAATAGTAATCTAAATTATAAAATTTAGGCATTAAACTTTGATTTTAATTAAAAATTATTTTCTTATTAAATGATCATTTAAATGTTGCATTATTAAAATTAAGAAATATTGATTTAATATTAGTTTTAATTATTTTTAAAATTATAGACAGTAATTAATATTCATTTTAGCTAAACATCTGAAAGTAATTAACCAATCAAATATTGTAAAATTTTACCTATAAATAGAAGAAGCAGGCAATTTGGGAAGGTAATCAAGAAATTATTAGAGAAAAAAAATCATATTTACTTTAATTAAAAATTTTAAATGTAAATTTATTTTATTATTTTAATAGTAAAAGTTAATAATAATAATTCTAAACACATGGAATTTATTTTAAGAAGTTTATTAATTAATTTCATCCTGGAATAAGAAGCAAACTATTCTCATTTGTACTCTACATATGCCAACTATAAACTCCTGATAATGGTTGAACTAAACTTCATTCACTCAGATAAAATGTACTTCATCAAGAGAAACTACATATTACTAATCCATTTTTGCTACCTTAAATAAAAGGGAGATATAAGGGGGATGTAAGAAATTTATTTCTTATTAATTTTTATATGCTTTATAATAGAAAACATTTTTTTCTAAATCTTATCTTTAATGATGATAAAGATAATTACTTATATTCATTAAGACTATCTCTAGTTAATTATATAAATTTATCTATGACAGAATTAAGATGATAGTTGCATAAGAAGATATAATGCAGACTAGTTATTATTGAAAAATTTCTAATTACTAACTTTAATATCATTTAGATATTTGTAATATTAGAACTTTCTAATTCTACAAATATAGCTCTTTGATGTTTGAATAAAGTAATTAAACTTTTTAATATATATATATATATATATATATATATATATATATATATATATATATATATATATACCTAAGTGTGAAGTAATTTTATAAGTAACATATAAAGATGAACTTATGCTACAAAAACTTATTACTGTTATTTAATAATTCTCATGTGGATTATCTACATTTGCAAATAATGATGGAGGGGAGAGAAAAGGATGAAAGAAATTTCTCTTCTTTCAAGCATCAGTTGGTCATGGTGTCATCATGATAATCATATTCCCGTCAAAGTGTTGAGTTTTTTTATTTCAAGGAGTTGAAGAAAACTTTTTTATATATTATTTTAATTGAATTGACTATAATATTAAGATAATCTTAAGTATTTAGAATTTGTTATTTTATATGTTATTTTAGATTTAAGTATTTAAAAAAAAATTGTATAAACAAAATTTGATTAAAATTCTATAACATATCAGAGATGATATTCACAAGAAAATTGTCAGTGATAATTAAAATATTAAGTCATAAAATATTATGATTTAAGGTAATAGTTTTAATAAAATATAAGATATTGGTATTTCAAATTAAGCATGAAATAAGATAAATAAATATGTATGATATATAAAATGTAAATTTAAATGAAGTATTGACAAAGAGTTGAATATATTTATTATATTATTAGCATGAGTATATAATGGTATGTATGATTGATCTCTTTGATAATTAAAAATATATTATTTATTATATTTATGATAAATTCTATCATAAAACTATTTGTTTGTTGTTAGTCTTCTTGGTATGTTAAAAATATTATAAGGTGTTAATATTAAGTTTAGATGTTATTAGAGAAATAATGAATTGTATTTTATGTGATGTAAGTATTTCATATACAATATCAGATTTTAAGTAGTGGTACAGGAAAGTATATTTATTGAAAATCTTGTGGTGTTGTTGAAGAGCTGATTCAGATTAAATATGATAAAATATAGAGTAAGTCAGAATATTTATGATATAACAGATTGTGACATTTTCTAAAATCTGTAAGAGGTTGAAATAGTAGCTGAGATAGCAAATTAAGATAGCTACAATACAATATATGGCATTAAGTCACATTTAGTCTATTTTATCATTTTTTATAATTTTATAAGATATTCATCCCACAGTTGTTATCACAAACAATTGCACTGGTATAAACATCATATAAAGGAATTGAAGATACAAGTAATGATACTAGCTAGACTTTCAAATGGTGTTAAGATAAATCAATTTATTGCCAGAATAGTGAAATACAAAACAAACATTATAATAAAGAATGTAAGAAGAAATATTTTATGAATGTTTATTTGATATAGGAGGTCAAAATACAAAATGAAATTATGAGGTATAAGAGATATGATGTTAAAAGAAACTCTGGTATTTTATTCTTAGTGTTGTATGTAGGAAAATAAAGTGACATATCTTAATGAACATTTAAAATAATTTAATATTTATTTTATAATGAAATAATAAAAATAGAAGGAATTATAATAAGTTATAGAAGTGCGATTAGACAATAATATTATATGAAAGTTAAAAGTAAAGGAATTATAATGTAAAAGAATACATTTGTAAAATATTTGTAATTTGATGAAAATACAAATTGTATACTTTTTTGATATATTTTATTGCAAAAATAATAAGAAGTATTTTAATGATAATGGGATAACATATTGAAGTGGTAATAGTATGAAAACTGAACCCTACCATCTGATGGCACTCTTTTTCACAAAATGCACATCAATATACTGTTTTAGCAGTTTTAACTTATGGCTGACAGTACAAGAGGAGTTTTGGAACCATAACAGGCCACTTGAGGGTGATGTATTCTATGATTACATAATGAAATACTATGCCCATTGCATTGTGAAAGTATTCGTCAAGTGAGCACTCTTGAACTCTCACTATGGACTGATTTAATGGTGGCCATATTTGAAAGAGATTAAACTGCAAAAATTCATTATCAGCAATTTTTTAGAAAGCGTAGTGGAATTAGTATTCCATATTAAGAATTATCATGTCATCAAAAATGCTTCCCTATGCTTTTGAACTTCACACAACTTGAAAAGGTTCTTCTTTTCAGCAGAGTTTTTTCCCGATTTCACATGTAAATGCCCATTTATGCGTGAATCCATGTGACAACTGTCACATGTCATCTGCAGTTGTCCAAATTGGTCAAAGCTGAGTGAATTGCCAGCCGGCCACACAAGTGGATGCACAATATTGGGTTTTTCCAGAAATAGAAATTCCTACAAGCATACCTATGTAGGTCTGTGTAAGGGAAGTTGTTAGTTTGAAGGCTCCAAAATTTTGTTACTTACAGCTTTGAGGCTTCCCTGTTATTTTATTTGCATGTTACTTTTGGCTGCTGTTTTTTATGCCCCTGTAAATGGTGGTGTTTTTTTACTTGTTTTGTTTCACAACTTATCCAAAATTCAATTCTTTTTGATTCAATAAATTATTTTATTGGGAAACTTATTGTTGTTTTTGTTGTTCACATGATTATAAAGTAGGTAGGTAATATTTGATAAATTTCATTAATAGTTAAAGTAGGTAATATTTTATTATACCAAAAAAAGACATATTTAAGAGTTGATTCAAAAGACCCCACCAAAATACAATAAAATAATAATAAAGAACTGTGCAGTAACATAATAAACAAAAAGAAAATCCAAAAAGAAGTCGATAATTAAAAATCAAAACAAAACTTCCCCGCCACCCCACCTCTTCCGGCTTAAGAAAAAAGTGTTCTTTAAAAACAAACTGTTTATGTCTTTTTCTTTAAATTAAATGCCCAAAAATTTAAGGAAGAACTTTTCGCTATCATATAAAGCTTTCTGTAGCATAAAGATTTGAAACAAAACAAAAAAAAAAAAAACTCGTAATAAATTAACAAACAAAAGATGACAATTCAAAATCAAAACAACCCGTCTCCCCTCCACCCTCTAATAAACTAAGTGTTGGTTTATTCAAAAGTACTGAATTGTTGAAGTCTTTCAGCAAATCAAAACATCAACCAAAAAAAAAAAAAAGAGAAGTTAAAAGCAAAGAACCTCCACCATCTAAAAACAACAAAGTGTTTGTTGCCTTATTTTTGTGTAAACAAACCAATGGAGTGGTAATCAATAATTTAAAAGCAAACCAACACCTCTAACATCATCTAAAAACAAAGTGTTTGTTTCTTTAAAAAAAAAACAAAAAAAAATTAAAAACCCATGTGAAAAAAAACTTTGATTTACCATAAGTAATATTATGTAAAGAAACCTACTGACAGTTAGTCGTTAATTTACAAACAAACCAACACCCCTAGACCATCTAAAAACAAAGTATTTGTTTATTACAAAAAAAAAAAAAAAACTCGAGTGGAATAAAAAAAAACTTTGGTGGTTTACCATCACCATGAAAAAATAATAAAAACCGGTTGAAAAAAAAAATATTTTACCGTAATATTATGTAAACAAACAGACAGCCCGTGAATTGGTATATTGATGAGAATTGGGCAAAAAAGAGCACCATCAGACGGTAGGGTTCAGTATTCATACTATTACCATTGGAGCATACTGGATGCTATTTGTAAATAATTTTAGAGTGATGTATGAATTATTTTTGTTTATTGTAAATACTTAGTTAATATTATTTTATAAAGTTTTATTATAATTATTTGAAATATTGTTTACTAAGTCTAAAATATGTAAATTAATTTTTAATTTTGTATAATATTACTAAAATAAATGTTAATGTTTGTTTTTTAAATTAATAAAGTGTTGAGAGTCTCATTTCTTGTTCTCAAGTCATTGTTCATCATCTTTACCACACATACATTGTAATAATTGAATATATTTGGTATTGTTGCCCATAATTTAAAATATGCTAATAAATAAAAAAAATATGGCGTTATAAATTTATACAATACAAATATGATTAGTCAAGATATTTGATATTGAATTTTAAAATAATTTTTTACATCAGCCTCAATGATCATGATGAAGAGTGAATACTTAGCATGCCATGTAAAATAGAAATAATAGAATTATTATACATTGTGATAAGTAATTATTTTAAAAATTAATTATGGTAATTAGTAATGATAAAAGTTGGTTAATAATTTTTAATTTACTTTTAAGTTAGTTTATAAAAAAGTTACTTAATTATTTTAAAATTGAGGAATTGATTAATATATTTATTTCTTAATTATTTTAATTATAGTTGGATGTAAGTAAAATCCCTCTCTACCTTTGGTTATGTAAAATAACTTATTCATTTAAAAAACATTATCTACTTGAGATGCCAAGGACTGAGTATTCATAGAAAAGTAATAAATGCTTATATGAAAACAAATAAACACATCATTACAACCTTCAAGGACTACATTAAAAAGGAAATATACCCACTTATAAGAATATCAACATTCCTGGCTTTCTCCATTTGGAAAATTAGATGTAAACTAATTCTTGGACAGTCACAAAATAACACTAAACAACTACTAATAATCTTTTATTAAGGAAATCAAAAAGAGGGACAAATCAATAGCACCAATGGAAATATTTAAGGTCACATGGAAATTGTTTGATTTATCAGACATCAGTTCACCTTTTTTTGGAATCTCATCTCAGATTGACTGAAGATATAGATATAAGAACTAATAAAATGTAAAACCTTAGAATAATAAAAGTAATCTTTTAATAAATAAAATTGCTAAGGATATTGATATATGGTTTGGCTGAAGACCTCTCAGCCCCATATAGCTATTTAAGTTAGTTAGCTGGGTTTGAAGACATTTAGATATCTAAACATTTCAGATGTTCTACTTAATGATTAACTTTTAGATAAATGCTGGCTTTGGTTTGATATGTTTAGATCTAGTGTCTGAAACTATCCTAACACCTCACTGAGGAATGCCAAAGCAAGAAACCATTGGTCTGAGGTTAAGGAGTGGTTTTCAAGATAGACATTTTTAATGATTTGTTTAAATGGCATTTATCAATAAAGCTTGTTAGAGAAAATTAGCAGAGCTCTTTATTTTTTATTTACAAGCTTAAAAATTGAGTCATGTGATATATGATTTTGATTTTTTTTTTCCCCTTGACTATATACAGTATCACGAACAGTAAGAGTGAAACAATAAAATAATACTACATAAAGATTTTTAAAAAATCATAACGCTTGAAAAGATATATTTCATGAATCGATAAATCAAAATTTGTAAGTCAACATAGTCCTTCTTAAATCATGGTTCATATAGTTTAGATACTTCCTTCTGTGCAGACATTGGTCTTACATTGCTGTTCTTGAATAGCACTCTCTAAACAATTCCGCATCGGTTATTGATGATTTTCTTCCATTCCTGATGAAAAACATTTCATGCTATATGAATAAAGTCTATTACGTGCTTCGATTTTAGACTATAAGGTTGCTAAATTCCCATGATTTCAAGGTCAATGCTTTCACCAACTACAATCAATCGGTGTAGCTGGACCACATTGTGTTAATCCAATATATATATAGATTTTCAAATAATTAAAGTTCGCAGTAAAAGAAAAATGTTTTACATGTACTAAAAATGATTATTCTACCAGCTGTGATGCTGGCTATGCATATATTTCTTTTCTAGCTTTTCAGTTAATAGGATGTTCTATTTCAAATTCTCTTTTCTTCTTTTATTAGTTTGAAACGCATTTCTTTAGATTTATACACTCTTTTTGAATGTATTTACTTGTCCGATCTATATTAAAAAACTTTATGTTTACCTCTTTAAATCTCATCCAAAAAAATGATATTTATGAAATATAAAATATTTCATACGAAAGCGTCCATTTTATATGGTGTTCCAAATTCTTGTTTCACTGGAGTTGGCTTTCCTTAATGAGCATAGTAGTTTGAAGAAAAAGATTGTTATTTCATTCTTTTTATATAGCTGGTGTCATTTCCGTTTCCTTGTATATTAAATTTTCTTTACATTTGTGATCTGTATCTATTGTTGTATTTATAAATGAGTCTTGACAGTAGACTTAAGAAATCAAGTTACGCATTACTATTCCATTCTTACATTCGGTTGCTAGGCACAGTATTTGATCTCTGACCATTACCGCAGTTAGCTTGTCATTCTCTAAGTCATTGTTTTAAATTTATGATGACGTACAAAACATTTAACATATAATACTTGTTATCATACATATACGTCTGTACTAAATTTTGTTCATTGTTTAATTTTACTTATTCTAGCAGGTTTATTTTGTTTTAAACATATATATACATATGTGTGAGATTCAGTAATCCATGACTTACTATTCCATTCTCTCATAGCATTAATACTTTAGGCCTATGTATATATGCATCTATTTATTTAAGCTTCCTAAGTAGTATACTAGCAAACCTATTAATTTAGCCAGATATAAATCTTGACTAAGCATAATTCATTATCTCGGGTGACTAAGGTTAGTGTCGGTGCGATTTTAAGCTACCCTCACAATATTTATAATTTTTTAACTTATTTTAGTAGTTTTTTTATTTACATTTTATTGATTACAAAAGTTAAGCTATTGTCTTTATAAGTACAAATTGATTAAGTTACTATTTTTATTTATTTTAAATTAATAAATAAGTGCTTAATGTTATTTGTATTTTTATCATTTATATCCTTTAAATATTAATTTGCTAATATTTCATGTTATTGCCATATGGTATTTCAATTAGAGTATGCTATTACAAAGTTAGTAATCAAACATAACATCCTATTGGATAAATTAATTATGGTATATTCAACTTTATTCCATTGAAGATTTCCTAATAATAGTTCATCAATTCATTTTTATGCCATTACAGATTTTGGCTTGACCAATTTGTGGAGCTGATGATAATTAAAACTATATATATTGCAACCTTTTAATCGGTTATCCATGGTAAGAAGGGTATATAAAATGTAAATTATAGTTCTAAAATTTTTTATTTATATTTTAAGATAATAGTAATGCCCTGAACTTTGGTATAATAAGAATAAATAATTTAATACATACAGATTAAAGCTAGAATTCGGTAATGATTTACTAACCATTCTTATTAATAATCATTTATATTATAATCCACTATACAATTTAACATACCAGTTGTAAAGCTAAATACACATCGTTATGCATAAATTTGATTTTAATTGATTTTATTGCAATGTTTTTTTCAAAAGTTAAAAACATAAAATTGCAATCAAGGAAAGAAGGAACAATTATTGATTACAAGAGAATAATTTATTTTAAAATTATCGTAATAATAATATATTTTAAGTATATATTTATTATAAATTTTATATTCAAATTCAATTAATAATTTCATTTATTAAAAATATAGTTTATGTTTATTAATTATTAAAAATATAGTTAGAATCAAAACTTTGGTCTTAAAGAAATGATTTAATATTTGTGAAGATCATGAGATTAAATTATTTGGTACTTTAATAGATAATTGATCTGAAATTTGGCATGTAATAGGAATTCGGTTGGCACATTACATTATGATGCTACCAGTTATCTGTCCAATAAATTGAGAAGAGATAGTCAAGCATCATTTTCCACAGCGCTGAGTGAATTAGATGAACAGTAGCAATATGTTTGTGTGTGTGCGTATATATATATATATATATATATATATATATATATATATATATATATATATATATATATATATATATATATATAAACTTGCATTAATTAAAAACCAGGACTCCCAAATATGTAAGCAATTAACTTGATATAGTTAATTTCATCTAATTAAGTAGCAATATGTTTGGGTGTGTATATATATATAATTAAACTTCCATTAATTAAAAACCAGGAATCCCAAATATGTAAGCAATTAACTTGATATAGTTAATTTCATCTAATTAAGCTGATCATTCCAACTTTAATTCCAAGAAAAGTGGAATTCAAAAATTTTTGTAAAAACTCCAGGTAATAAAGTATCAAGCAAAAACTCAGAGTTTCCTGCTTCTGAAGGTATAGAAAGTAGAATTTGGTAACTAATAATTGATTTTTATTTGTTTATGATCACAGAGTTTTTTAATGTTAACTGGATTAAGTTATATATATATGTGTGTGTGTGTGTGTGTTTCCAGTTTACTATAACCTTATATTTGTTTTCTATTAAAGTCTATTAGTTAATTTAATATCTACTTACACAGTAATTGTTATATTAAATTTTTATACTTGTTCAGTTCATGATATCTTATCTGAAGATTTATGTTAGCCATAAATCACATCCCATCATGAACTTATTTTTGGATATAGCACATTGGCCTTAATAAAAGATAGTCTGAGAGAGCTTAGGTGAAGGTTAAAAAGATAGAAGGGGTGCAATCATAATATAAGATTTCTGTGTAAGGTTGGTGCAATTAGTAGATTGGCACAGGACAGAGTAGTCTGAAATTACTTATGTGAAATAAAAAATTGTGTGGTAAACGAAATTTCCCAGTTGACAGATTGGCACCATATTTGTAAATTACACCTGCCATAGAGAGCACAAAGTATCAAACGATCAGTATGTTAAAAATTTATTTATGCCAAAAGTTTGACAAAGGAAATAGTGTTTATGCCACATAAATGAACCTTATATGAAAAACTTTTCAGACTGGAAATTGTATGTCAAATATACTGAACCACTTTTTTTTATAAATAATTCTATTGATTAAGCTGTAATATAGTGTAACAGGAACTGGGTTCAAACCCTGTTACAAAAAGAATGAGAATGTAGTTGTATATAATTTTTTTATTTATTTATTAGTATTAGATAATTATTTATAAAAGTCGCACATACCAAGCGCACGTGTATTTGCTGGAATGAGGGGTGTGGGTATATATTATGAGTGGCATACATATATGTAGGTAGATATTATTGTTGAGAACAGGAAAGTAGAAATTTAGAAGACTTTAAAGCAGGTAAAAGAAAAGTTGTTTTTTTTTTTTTTGTGTGAATATAAATTTCCTGAATGAATTGGCAAAATGGATCGCATTGTTCAATAGAAAGAAAAAAAAATAAAGAAAGCAAAATCCAACTGCTTGAATGGATATATATTTTTTGTGTGTGTTTGTTTTAATTAAATGGATTTTTCAGAAATAATTTTGATTAAGAAAAATGAACATGGAATGCCATTAGTTATTGAACTATTTTTCGATCTCTTTTGTTTGTTTAAAGTTGGCAACAGGATTTGTAATTAAAAGTTCAGGAATTTAAAAGAAAAAAGAGAGATAAGTAAAAGTCAAGATCGGTAAGTGGTTTTCCTTTTGTTTAACATTTTTATAAGAAAATCTATTTTTGAAACAAAGGAATACCAGCGATCAGGAGGGAGGCAACTGGGATTGACTAATTAATTTGAAAAAAACGGACAGTTGAGCTCTGCTAATCTTACATTCAAGATATTCTAAATTTTAGTTGAAGAAAATTTATTAGCTGAAAAGAAGAAAGTTGGAGAAGCAAATTGTGAGAACTAAACTACATATATGAGTGACCTCATGGATCGCATGGGGTAGAATCACCATCGTGCTTGGTTGGTGTTCGGACTCCAGCCATTTTAATATGCCATGTTAATATATTCTACTATCAACATCTCCAACTGCCCTACATAACTGAAGCTGTTTGAATCCAGTGTAGATCATATGCCATTCCGGAATTAAGCCGAAAGAATAAAGAACAGAAGATTGAATATGCCACTTTAGAGGGACTAAAACAATGAAATGTTAAGTGGAAGCAATGGACACCATATTTGCCTAGGTAGGACTTCTAGAATCTTTTTTTTTGCGAGTGCACTTGGAAACACATAAGCCAGTTATTCAAATTATACTATACCAGTAAATATACACTTATTATGCCATTTTCAAATTTTAAAATTAATCCAACCTAATTGCAAGAATATTTCATATTATACCTGTATTATTAAATATTTTTTATTGTCTTCTCCTGAATAATATTTCATTAAAATATTTATTATATGTATATGTGTGCCATTTATTGATTGTGTTTTTTAAATAAGTAATAGTAGATCTGTAGCTAAATTTTTGATTTAGTGCGATACATGTTATAGAATTTATATGTTCCAAAATCTTATACACGTAGCATGCTGGTGCGAACTTAGTGATAATTTATAGTGAGACAGATTAGATAGCAAAGTATATGAGGATTGTAAAAGATTTAGTTAAAACTTTAATGGGATAATAGAAATAGAAAGATATAGAATGAATTGATTTGAAATTGCATTCTCTTTCATTTCTTCTCCGGCGCATGGTGCTACCACACCCTGAGCATTAAGACGGGCAACTAATTAAAAGGCTGAGCATTAAGATGGGCAACTAATTAAAAGGCTGAATCAAATAAATATTTAATGGACCCTACGATACTTGTTGAATAACAAGTTTGGCGCTTGGCAACGAACAAAAAAAAATACATTCGTAGTCCATAAACGTAGAGGTCTAGTTAAAGTTAAGTTAAAGCTGGCGGGGTTTGATTTAATTACCTGTTGTGTATATGTTTTGCTGTTGGTTACTTCACTTACCCCTTTGAATGACCCACAGTTTGGGAAAACTTCACGTAAATGGTGAATGACTCGATTTGTTTTCGGAAAAACTTTGTATGGGAAGGGCCGTTAGTTATATATATGCATCACTGTAAAAATTCACCCTCAGAAAGAATAACTGTAGAAAATTTGGTTTGTTAAAAGTAAAGGTTTGAATTCAGCTAAATTATAATTTTAAAATGTAAACAGTACTCAGAACAGGGATAAATTGTTTCAATGGATGCTCAACGATGGGGCTTTTGAAGAACGGAGATCGATAAGGTGAATGCAGCTGAAGGATATAGAGGGTGCATAAATCAAAGGGAGAAATTTTTTTTAAAAAAAAAAAAAGAAAGAGAGGAAATACAGTTATTTTTTTAAGTGTAAAAATGAATGCTGTTTAGATAAATATTTTTTTTTTGGGAAGAGAAAAATAATAATGGAATTTAATGGTAAATAGACAAATAGGGCAAAAACAAAAAGGGGAAAAATAAATACTATGTGGAGAAATGGTTGGTGGCAGGGACATTGAACCCTGCATGTATTGTTAGTCTCACTAGAAAGTAATATAAAGTAAAAGAGGTGTGATAATAACAAGATTACAGGAGATAGAGGGGATGGAAATGAAGGTATTTGGAGGACAGAAGGGAGAGAGCCTGAGGAAACATATAAATAGTTTACAAAATATTTTAGGAGATATGGGATACCAGAGGAATGCAAAATAACCTTAGCACAGGCCCACCTTCAAGGATACGCCAAAATGTGGTGGGATTCTATGCTACATCAGTCCCAAACATACCAGGAGTATGAAACGGCTATGAAGAAGGCGTTTTGGAATGAGGAACAGCAGGAGAACCTCAAAATGCGAATCATCTATGAGAAGTTTTTGGAAAAAGGGAAAGAAAATTACATAGTTTTTCAGATGACAGGTGGCCATACTGAAGACATTAGAGTGTGGTAAACTATCTGAAAATCAGATAGTAAAAATGGTGTGTCAAAATTTGCTGGTAGAAATAAGATGCAGAATGGGAATTAAAAGGATTAGGTTAGCTAAAGAAATTGACAAAATGTTAAGTCAAATTGAGGTAGGTGAGCAGATGAGGGAGATCGAAGACAGAAGATTTGGGGATAAATGCCAAACTGATATGACAGAGGAAGAAGGAATTGTACACTTGGAAACAAAGAAACATATTGGGAATTTGGTGTGCTCATGGGAAAATAGGGTTCCTCAATATGCCAAACAGGAATGCCCAAAGATTCATATGGAAATCAATCAAATAGAAATAGAAACCCTCATCGATTCCGGAAGTCAAATTTCTGTTATATCAGAAACACTATATCACAAACTGATAAAGAAACAACCTGAAATATGGACCCTTCCACTGAAGGCTACACAGGTGACAATGGCAAACAATAAGAGGGCCAAAGTAGAACATAGGCAGATATGGGTAGACCTACAGATAAATAGGAAAACTTTTACTCATGTAGTCATTATTATGAAGGACCTGATACATGAGGCCATATTAGGATCTGATTTCTTACACAAATATAAATGTGTCCTAGAATATGAGAGGGGAAGAGTTACATGCGAAGGAGAAATAATTAAAATTTCTAGTGCCCGACTTATACCACTCAATTGGGGTCATGAAAGTTAAGGAAGACCCGATGGATGGAGTGATAGCTGAGAAAGTTAAGCAGGCAAATATGACCAAAGGGGAATAAGAGCACTGCAGAAAATATTGGAAGAATATGGCCACATATTTTCAGATATACCGGGTAAAATTCAAGGGTTCGAGCAGAGAATTAATATAAACCAAGATCAGCCGTTCCAGTCTAGGTCATACCCTGTTTCACATCAATATCAGGATAATGTGAAGAAACAAATCAATCAAATGATGGAATGGGGAATTATTTCAAAGTTCCTCCTTATATTGCAATCCACTGGTCATTGTTAAGAAAAAAGATGGGTCGGTCAGGTTATGTTTGGACAAGAGACAATTGAACCAAATAACTATCCCAGATTGTACCATTCCTTCTCCCATGCAAGAGCTGTTGGGAAGATTTAGGGAAAGAAAATATTTTCAACATTCGATCTGATGGCCAGTTACTGGCAGATCCAACTCCATCCTGATGACCGGAAATATACCTCTTTTAGATATGATGGTTATTCATATCAATTTAACCGTATGCCATTTGGCCTAATAAACAGTGGTGCAGGGTTGCTGAGATGTTTGGACCAAGTGTTGTCAGAGGAAGTAAAACAATTGGTCACTATGTACGTAGATGATGTATTGGTGGCATTGGCAACCATCAAAGAACATTTTAGGGATTTAGAGATATTTGTCAAAGAGTGCTTAAAGAAAGGAATCAAGGTTAATTTAAAAAAAAGCATGTTATGTAAAGATGAAGTTACATTTTTGGGTCATGTGGTGGGTTCCCATGGGATAAAACCCCATCCAGACAAAGTCTTGGCTATTTGAGAATTTCCTAAACCTACATTGCAGAAGCAAGTTCGGTCCTTTATGGGCCTCTGCAATTTCTATAACCGATTTTATGTGGGTTTTGCAGAATGAAACCTTTGGTTAGGTTAGTAAGAAAGAATGTCCCGTGGAAATGGATCCAGGAGCAAGAGAAAGCCTTTGAGAATATAAAAAGAGGTTTTGAAAAACAAGTCATGCTGGCATTTCCAGATTTCAAGAAGTCATTCATTGTACAAATGGACAGTAGTGGGTATGGGTTAGGAGGTACTTTGTCCCAGATGCAGGATGATAATCAGGTAAATTATTGCACTTTATGAGCCAATTGCTCAAAAGACTGGAGCGTCATTATACCACTACTGAAAAGGAAACCCTTACAATTGTCTGGGCATTCCAGAAGTTCAGAACACTTTTGTTAGGATCAAAAGTGGTTGTCATTACGGATCATAAAAGTTTGGAGTTTTTGAACCACAGCAACCTCACCAACAGCCGGCTGATTCGATGGAGCCTATACCTACGGGAATATGACTACACTGTAAAATATTGCAAAGGGTCAGAGAACAATGTGCCAGATATATTAAGTCATAACCCTGCTCGATCCAGCCCTGCCATTTAAATGGAGAGAACTTGTATATTTCCAGATTAAACCGGAAGATAAATGAAGCAGTGGAATGAGATTTGGCTAAACTACCATACTGCCAACAGGAAGATGAACAACTAAGGACATTGATTGAGAAGTTAGAGGAAAAGGGGACAAAAGACTTGGGATGGGTAGGAAATAAGGCAGGATGATACCGAATGAGACAATCAATATTACAGTATCAAATTCATGAGGACCAAGAAGAATGGAAGCCTGTTTTACCATGTCAGATGAAGGAGGCTGTTATTACTCATGTGCACCAATGTTATGGTCATTATGGCACATTATTATTACTCATGTGCACCAATGTTATGGTCATTATGGCACACTCAAAATGGAGGGTTTACTCTGGGATTGATTTTATTGGCCCAGAATGCATACTAAAATTATGGCTGTGGTGGGCCAGTGTGAAATATGCCAAAAGGCAAAGCCGGCTAATAGGAGTTATGTAACACCTATGACATCCATAATCCCAACACAGACACAGGAAGTTATGGCTTTGGATTACTATGATCCATTGCCTGCTTTTAACAAAAAAAAGTATCTGCTCATGGTCTATGACCTATTCTCAAAATTTGTAGCCACATACCCGATATCCCAGGCAAATACAAAAAACACTATAAAAATGCTATAAAGTAACCACTATCCCACTGTAGGAAAACCACATAGTTTATTATCAGATCACGACACTTCTTTCATGTTGGGGGAATGGCGTAGGTGGATACAATGACAAGGAGTTAAGCACATATTGACATCCATCCGTAATCCGCAATCGAACCCGTGAGAGCAGGTTATGCGGGAACTAGGTCAGCTATTTAGAACATATCTCCCAATGAACCATCAAGGGTGGGTCAAGCAAGTTTCATAGGTTACCAATTATATCAACTGGTCAGTCAATGAATCAACCGGGTTTGCTCCAATACGGCGTCATTTGGAATAACATGTGCCTCGATTGATAAAAACCACCGTGCCTGGGTTGGAAGTGCCCCCAATAGATGTAGAAGCCGATAAAGCTCAAGCTTACCAGACCCTTATGAAAAGAAGTCAAAATACAAATAAAAGGTCAGTGGGTACTCGGTACCGATTCCAAATAGGGGACAAGGTAATGGTTAAAACACCACATGCTAGTGACCCAGGAAAATTTGTTTGCCATAAGTTTTGTAATTTATATGAGGGTCCTTTCACTATTGTACAATGACAGGGAAGTAATGCATTTTGGGTGGACACAGGGTCAGATGTTAAAGGGTCTTATAATGCTAGGGCTCTAAAACCCGCACTATGACGGATTTATTATTTTAGACCTCAAAAGAAGTATACCTCCTTTTGAAGTTTTTCCAACAAGGGGCATTGTAACAGGAACTGGGTTCAAACCCTGTTACAAAAGGAACGAGAATGTAGTTCATATAATTTTTATTTATTTATTAGTATTAGATAATTATTTATAAAAGTCGCACATACCAAGTGCACATGTATTTGCTGGAATGAGGGGTGTGGGTATATATTATGAGAGGCATACGTATATGTAGGTAGATATTATTGTTGAGAACAGCAAAGTAGAAATTTAGAAGACTTTAAAGCAGGTAAAGAAAAAGTTTTTTTTTGTGAGTATAAATTTCCTGAATGAATTGGCAAAATGGATCGCATTGTTCAATAGAAAGAAAGAAAAATAAAGAAAGCAAAATCCAACTGCTTGAATGGATATATATTTTTTGTGTGTGTTTGTTTTAATTAAATGAATTTTTCAGGTATAATTTTGATTAAGAAAAATGAACATGGAATGTCATTAGTTATTGAACTATTTTTCTATCACTTTTGTTTGGTTAAAGTTGACAACAGGATTTGTAATTAAAAGTTCAGGAATTTAAAATAAAAAAGAGAGATAAGTAAAAGTCAAGATCGCTAAGTGGATTTCCTTTTGTTTAACATTTTTATAAGAAAATCTATTTTTGAAACAAAGAAATACCAGTGATCAGGAGGGAGGCAACTGTGATTGATTAATTAATTTGAAAAAAATGGACAGTTGAGCTCTGCTAGTCTTACGTGCAAGAAATTCTAAATTTTAGTTGAAGAAAATGTATTAGCTGAAAAGAAGAAAGTTGGAGAAGCAAATTGTGAGAACTAACTACATATATGAGTGACCTCATGGATCGCATGGGGTAGAATCACCATCGTGTTTGGTCGGCGTTCGGACTCCAGCCATTTTAATATGCCACGTTAATATATTCTACTATCAACATCTCCAACTGCCCTACATAACTGAAGCTGTTTGAATCCAGTGTAGATCGTATGCCATTCCGGAATTAAGCTGAAAGAATAAAGAACAGAAGATTGAATATGCCACTTTAGAGGGACCAAAGGAATGAACTGTTAAGTGGAAGCAATGGACATCATATTTGCCTAGGTAGGACTCCCGGAATCTTATTTTGTGAGTGCACTCAGAAACACATAAGCCAGTTATTCAAATTATACTATACCGGTAAATATACACTTATTATGCCATTTTCAAATTTTAAAATTAATCCAACCTAATTGCAAGAATATTTCATATTATACCTGTATTATTAAATATTTTTTATTGTCTTCTCCTGAATAATATTTCATTAAAATATTTATTATATGTATATGTGTGCCATTTATTGATTGTGTTTTTTAAATAAGTAATATTAGATCTGTAGCTAAATTATTGATTTAGTGCGATACACATTATAGAATTTATGTGTTTCAAAATCTTATACACGTGCATGCTGGTGTGAACTTAGCAATAATTAATAGTGAGACAGATTACATAGCAAAGTATATGAGGATTGTAAAAGATTTAGTTAAAACTTTAATGGGATAATAGAAATAGAAAGATATAGAACAAATTGATTTGAAATTGCATTCCCTTTTGTTTCTTCTCCGGTGCACGTCGCTACCACACCCTGAGCATTAAGATGGGCAACTAACTAAAAGGCTGAATCAAATAAATATTTAATGGACTCTACGATACTTGTTGAATAACGAGTTTGGCGCTTGGCAACGAACAAAAAAAAATACATTCATTGTCCCTAAACATAGAGGTCTAGTTAAAGTTAAGTTAAAGCTGGGAGGGTTCGATTTCATTACCTGATGTGTATGTGTTTTGCTGTTGGTTACTTCACTTACCCCTTTGAATGACCCACAGTTCGTGAAAACTTTGCGTAAGGGGTGAATGATTCGATTTGTTTTCAGGAAAACTTCGTATGGTAAGGGCCATTAGTTATATATATGCGTCATTGTAAAAATTCACCCTCAGAAAGAATAACTGTAGAAAATTTGTTTTGATAAAAGTAAATTCAGCTAAATTATAATTTTAAAACGTAAACAGTACTCAGAATAGGGGTAAATTGTTTCAATATGTTATGCTGTAAAAAGCTCTTTTATTCTATTTTGCAGGACAGAGATGATAGCAATTGCAAACTGGTTATGTAAACTGGTAAAAAAATTAAATTGAATTTTAGTTCAGAATCATTCAAATATATTGTCTGACTTAGCACTGAAAAATATGCCAAGCAAATAAAGAAAAATGCATTGACGTTGAATTTTGAATTAAAAGATTTGGCAAAATGTTGGGTGTATGGGAATTTTGGGAAAGAAAGCTTTTTGAAACAATTATCTTATGGATTGGGGGCAAATCATCTACAATAATAGCTACTTCCATAGTAGGGAAGATTTATGAAATAGTGCTTGATCAAGCTAAACAGCAACTTAGCTTAATGGAAAAGCAACAAATAATGATTCCCAAAACATTGAGATAAATATCTCCCAATATTCTAAGTAATGGTTAAATGGAATTATGAATTAAAATAACATTTTATTGTTGGAAAAATTTTAAAGATTTACCTCAAAATATTAAATGGAGGAGAAATAATAATGAAAATGCAAAACAACATCATAGTTAGCAAGACGATGTGCATGGAATGAACGATTCAGATTAGAATGGAAAATAACATGTAGCAACAATATATTAAAAACTGCTAGCTCAATGATTTCTGGGCAAAAAATGTTGACTGTTAGGATTTTTGACAAACTTGACACATGACAATTGGTAGTGAGGCAAAAATGTCATTAACAAACAAATAAGAATTGAAAGTTACTAGCCCATAAACATAAAAATCGCTTTATGATTGTCCAAAATGAATCTCAAATCATGAAATAGAAATGGAAATCTAATAGAATAATAAGAATGATCTGAAATGCAGTCCAAACAAATAAACATTGTGGAACAATGACATTATAATAGTGTGGTACATCATAAGCCCAGTAATAGACCAAGAATGATTCAAGCTTGGAATTTGTATAATAAAGTAAGTCAAAAATTAAAAAGAAATAAGAAACTCAATAATTTAAAAGAAATAAGAAAATCAATAATTAAAAAAAAATAAAAAAAATTAAAAACCCTTGTTCAAAGAAGTAAAATAATTGAAAATAAATAATGAGAGATAAAAATTGTATATATTCAGTAACAAACAATAACAAGCTAGTCAAAAGCTAAGCTGATATTGAAGTAGTTTATTACAAGCTGATTTATCCAATGACCTAAAAACATTTATAAAACTTTTGGACAGTGTACAAACATCTACTTGTAAACTCATGTTGTATAGTAATACCCACAAGTATTGATTTCAAATACTGGTCACATTAGAATTTTAGAACAACAATATCAAGGTTATCTGGGTTTAGTCAAAGTGAAGACTATAGATTTTAATAAGATTTAATAGCCAAAAATCAATAATGATATTGAGAATTATATTTAAAATATTTTCTCACCTAAAAAACAAGTCTAACCTCCAAATAATAGAGGTAAATATATACATATTAAATGCTTTTATTTACCGTGTGCTCAAAAAGAAAAAAAATAATTGTTTGTTCAACCACAATTGGGGTTTTTAAACTTAATTTGGAAAAAATTCGATTTTTATTTATTTAAAGGGGAGGGTGGCTGGAATAATATAGCTATGGTGCATTTTCAAATATTTTATATAGATTTCAGCTAGCATTATGTATTGGTTTTATAAATAAATATGTGCATATATGCATACATGTGTGTGTGTGTGTGGTTCAGCTAAATATGGAAAAAAGTTCACTGTATTTTAATGTATTCTATACTTGCACATTAAATTCATGTAATCACACTAATAAAGTGTGATATTAATATTCATACGTGTGGTAGTTGTGGTAGTTGTTGTGTGTGTCCGTATATATATATATATATATATGCGGATATTATAAAACATACACCCATAAAATGTGTATTAGGAAAACTTTCTTTGAATCGTATTAAGGTTTTTACTAGAAAAAAAAAGCAATCAAGCATATATAAGCAATTAACTTGAAATGTAGAACAAACTTTATATAGTAAAAATAAAATGTGTAAATTTCTTGTAAATGATCACATGATTCTGGGAATAAGTCCAGATCATATTATCCTCAACTACGAATAAAATAATAACAGGCAAGAGAATATAAACTTACATTATGGAAAGGCCATTTGTTTCAGAAACGACTACATTTGAAAATGTATAAAGTAGGACTAGTAATTAATAAATGATGAAATTATTTTCCTTTACATTTATCTTAAGGTTCATTAATGATAATAAGATTAAACAATCTATATGTATTAACTAAACTATAGTTGATACTATTCAATACAGCTCATATGTCAGAATGGATCAAATCTAATTATTGTTATATATATATATATATATGTGTGTGTGTGTGTGTGTGTGTGTGTGTTTGCATCTACCACATACATACACAGAAATAGTTAAATTAAATTTGATTTTGTACATCTCTCTATGTTTTGCAATTCTGTTGAACTTATGTCTGGACATAACAGAATATATCATGGGTTATTTTATTTAACTAGTAACGTTATCTTTTAGTATTTTTAATTCCTAAAAATATAAATCTATACAATACCAGAAGCCAGAACTGAAATTCTTTAGTATAAGAAGCAACCATCATTATTAGTTGGCATGCCCCATTATTATAATAAATTATTGTATCATCCAGAATTTTGTAAATAGAAAACTCTATCTAAGAAAGGTAAAAGTGAAAAAATATTATGGACAGATTTATTTAATACATAGTTTTATTATGAATAAACACAAACACGAATTCATATTTATATAGGTTTAAATATAAAAAATCATTTTTTTTTTCATTTGTGGACATTATATATATATATATATATTGTAACCATCAACATTAATCAAGCTTAATACCTTGATGTCAGAGAACTACTATAATCAGACCCACCTTACTATAACCTAATAGAGTGAAGGGACATACCAATGCCTACCACATTGATGCCAAGAACTGTAATAGAATTCTTTATAACCAATGGCTTTAATCATTGGGCAGCCAAGAACTGTACCCATCAATCTAACTGAATGCTCCCATCATTGTGGTGCCAAGAACTATAACCAAAAGCATATCATGCCATCTATATTATGCACCAAAGAATATAACCGAAATCTGGAGCAAATTACCACAAACAAAACTAATGATATAACATAAAATTGTTATGATCTAATCTGGTCGCAGCCAGGGTGTACCGTGAAGACCTATCATAGTAGTATGTGAAAATACATTAAACAAACCATAGGTATGCAATTTATTATCCTTCAAACCTTAATTTGCGTTTTTTCATCGCATAAGACCTTATGGCCGTCCATGAACAAGATGGTATAATTTGTGGAACTACTAAAGATTATGAATTTTAAAATTACATATATGATTTTTAATACAAATGCTAGTCTAGGTAAGAGCTTTGCACTAATAAATAAACATGGAATACTTGGTTCTTTTTTATAATTTAATAAATATCAATGAGACTCTTATACTGATGAATGACAATTAAAACATTAAGTAAATATATTTAATCATGTCATTATCTGGTAAATATGTTTATAAGTTTATAAAATCAATCAATTTTGTATCATGTACTCGAATCAACTACGCAAAGCTTAAATGATGGAAAAGGTAAATGGGATTTTATTGTACCTTACACATCATAAACTACCAAGGACAAAAAGCATTCAAATGTTTTTCTCAAAATATTGGTAAACTCTTAAATCATGCTGGCAATAGTATGTACTTCAATGTATGCTCTATTCAAGATATATGATTTCTGATTTTATGATTGACAAATAGCAACGGCACAGTAAGTTTAATTATAAATCAATATTTATTTACAATTTTTATGACTAATAAGTAATTGATGTTTAATGTAATAACTAAATACATAAATAAACAAATAAAATAAATAAATAAATTATAGTTCCATTGGCTTCCTTCAATAACATATCATAGGCAGAGTTTTATAAAGCTTAATCATGCATTAATTTACAATTTGATATAATTGATGTCTTGAGGAAATTATATAAAAATTCAACATCAACTCATGAAATATCCAATGTGTCAGCTCCAGAACCAGTAAACCTATACTGTAGACCTATAATAATGTAGTAAATAATATTATATTTGTATGATTTAGCTATAATGCTAACGCTAAATAAAATGAAAATTTAAACTTACATTCAGATAAAATATTAATTAACAAACAGTTAATTATTATTAGGTAACTTAAATAGAATGTCATACTACACTTTATGACTTAACTTATAAATTATGCTTATAAATGGAAGATGATTTTAGCAGAATAACCAAAATACTTTGCCCAAACTTATATTTATGAAGTAAAATCATATTCCTGTGGATGCATTCATCTACACATAGGAATTATATAACACTGAGTGCCTTGTGGATTTATACACCATCATAAAGCAATAAATATAATTACACAATTCCGTGGATTAACATTCAGCGCAGGAATGAGGGTAAAATACAGAAAGTGGCAATTAATTAATCTGTGGATTAACCACCAGCACAGATTAATGCCTTTTAACATTGTAAAGCAATATTACTATTTACTTCACATTTAAAGTGCAAAAATCATCCTCCTCAGTTATTCTGACCATTCAAAAAACACTAACATTTTTGCAGATGTGGGTTTTTGCATAATAAAAAGTGTTTTACTAATCAGGACAACTAATATATTAAATTATCTTGCTTAAAATAAAACATAGCAACCATGTAATATAAGTGACATTAGTATAGGAATAGAACTCTGGAAAGACTCACAAGACACTTCATGAGAGGTTGACACATATCATAAATTCATTAGTAATTTTCAAGCATTTTCACAAGCGCTATTCCCTTGAATAAGTATTTTATTCAATCCCATTAATTTAATTTAATCCTAATAAAATATAACTCATGAACTTCACATACAAGTTCATATAACAATAAAATTAAATTAATTCATTCTTACTTAAATACATGAATTCTAGCAAGTGTGCATGTGACAAATTAAATTGTACAGCATTTTATAATAATAAATATGATCCGTGAAATCCATGTAAAAATGTCTTGAACAATAAATACACAAAGTGATAATTATAATTATAGTTGAATTCCATAAATGTAATTCTATCTATTTGTCTGAGATATTATAAGCACTTTTAATTTAATGATTTTACGTGGCTCCATAAATATAAAACAATTCCAAAAACATGACATGCAGAGTTTAAATGAAAATGTTCTTCATAAGTTATTAAATTATATATTTCTATATAAAACTGTTCCAAGTTTATAACATCCAGGCTAATATTTATTTATCCACGTTTAAATTTAGGGATACTAATTAGAGCAAATAATTTAATAATTCCAAATTAACAAGAAAATTAGAAAGTAGTTTTAATTAATTATTTGAAGACTGTTTCCATTATTCAAAAGGTAAACAAATTAACTAGCAAAAACATTACTGGCAGTATAAAGTTAAATAAATTAATCAATCCTATATTATTTTAAATTATAAACGGAAATATTAAACCATGTTAATAACTTTAACATTTAACTTTGATTTTAAACCTCTTCTTTTTTAAAAAGAAAGTTTTCATATTTAAAAAACTTCTGTAATTAAAACATCTATTTAGTTTTGCCAAATTGTAGAATAATAAAATATTCCAAACATACTGAGATCCTGCAATCAATTCTGCTTTTAAATTTAAAAGCTCTGACATATTTTAAAGTGTAAATATTGGAAAATTATTAGCGATTTGATCCACTTGGCTAGCTGACCCATACAGATTTTTAAATTTAGCACTTCATTCTATTATTAAATATCACCATTTTATGTTTACATTTGTAGAAAACTTTTTGGTAAATCCGTTTACTTATTAACTATTTTTAAAAAATAAGCTTATCATATTTTACATACATTTTATTCTTACACCATTTTCATTTTTTCTTTTTCTTTGTAATAGCAACCTTATCGCAGATGATCTCTTTAATCGTGCTCTTTTTTTTTACATTGAAACACATATGTAATTACTATATTTTTATCTAATAATTAAAAATTAGTTAAATAAATGGTTTTTTAATTCAATGAAAATAATTTCTAAGACTATTTTAAACAAATAAAAATTATTATTATTTTCAATCACATTTTACTAAATTTAATGTGTTGTCAATTTTTAAAAAGTTAAACATATTTTGATACAAGTCAGTGGATGGAAAGAAGCAATTTAAATATATTAAAATAACAGACAATAAGTAAGGCAAAATATTACTTATTTTCTCTAATAAATTATCTTGAATGCAAAAAAATAATCTGTTCAAAAATGCAAACCAAGGCAATCAAATCACCAAAAAGAAGGCAGAGAAATTTTTATACCAGTTATATCGATCTTTATATTTTATACTAAAATATAAGGTTATAATATATATATATTGTGCCCTTTTGTATGGGTCTCCATAAATTGATGTATCAATCTATTTAAAAAATTTTAAATTTAAGATATATTTAACTATATGATGTTAATTTTGTTTATAACAATCTTTTAAAAAAATGTAACTAAAGTAATTCATGAGTATTTGATATGTGAAAATTGTGCTGATGTTTGAGAGAGACATTTCAATGGGAGTGATAATAGATATATGGTTGGGAAAACTGGCCATAATTAATACTGCATTAATAAATTTAATAAATAAATGTTTAAAGTTAAAAGTTTTAAAAGACAAGTTAAAATTAAATGCATATATTTATTGTTGATAAAAATTAATATTTAATAAATGAATATAAATATTTTAATTATTAGTAGTACATAATAGAAGATTAATATTTGATTTTAATAATATCGAATTATTATTTTAAAAATTGTTGGAAGATATTATTTATTTTAAAAATATTTATTTTTAAAAAATGAATTGTTAGTTTATTTTTAGATTATTACAAGCGTTTGTAGCTTTGTTGTAAAAAAAACAGATGTTAATTAAATACATACACACATGCTTGGGAGTTTTTTTAGTAAAGTTGCAAAGCTATTTTAAAAATTCTGTTATAAAATTTATAAATATTATTTTAGCTATCATGAGATAAAAGTAAGATAATTAATGTGAAATATTAAATCTGATTTTTAAAATACTGCTTAAAAACATAACGAATAAAAATAGACTTAATTTGTTTATAAAAATAATCTTATAAAAGTTAAACGTGAAATTAAGTAAGAAAGTATATTTTAAAAAAATGTTTAATGGATTTAAATAAACAATAAAGATTGATTTAAGAATTTAATAATGTGATAAATAATAAATATTAAATAAGTCATTATTTATTTTTAATTCTGTCTTGTTGGTAAAATATGTAAATAAGCTAGCAAGTCGATTGTTTAATTCATCAATCAAGTGGGAGTTTTCTTCCGGTATAAAATCAAGGTTCAATTGTTCGGAGGGGACTTGTGATTGAAATTCTTAAAGTAAAAGGTGCTATTAGAAATAGCTAAGTGATTATAGACGCTCTCAAAATCGTTTAAAATTATTAGAGAGTAGTTTTAAAAATAATTTATAAAAGTTTATCGATAAATATGCAGTGTTAATTTATTATAGTTCCCTATTGATCGTTTCCTTATTGAAGCTTAATTTACTATCAAATAATCATGAAGACATCGTATAAGGATAGAATGTATTGGAGACTTTATACTAAAAATTTAACAAACGCTGGATTAACTAGGAGAGTTATTAGATGCATAAAAATAATACGTTGGACCTTATATAAATTTAACAGCTGATCGTAGTTAATTTGTATAAAATAGATATTTAAAAGAATGAGAAATACTTCTTTATGAAGCAAGTATTTGTAAATTATAAATTTAAATATATATATTGGTAAAGATATAATATGTAACAGTAATTATATAAATATTTGCCTTGTTAAGTCTTTATGTTTTTAAAAGACTAAATTTCGACAGTTTTAAAAGGCAAATAAATTGAAAATTTAATTGGCCAAGAAATACTTATAAGTAAAAATTATTGAATTATTAAAGTCTGAACGCTGGTCGTATAGAAGACTCTAAAAATAATCTTACCTAAATATCTGTTACGGAATGCGCAAATATACATGGATATCCAAATCAATTAAAATAACTAAACAAGAACTTTATAAACTATAGATTAATTTTAAAAATAATAACTTTTAAAAATTTTTCTTTAAAGAAAAGAATATGGATCCTATAAACTATTTTAATTTTATTTTGTTTTATGATGGAACTGATTTTTCTTTATTTTTTAAAAAAAGAACGTTTTCATTTATTTCATAAAACTTTTAAAGACATGTGATGTACCAGAAAAGGAAGTAGTGTTTGGTGGAAATTTGTGCCTAGGAAAAAGAACAATTATAGCTGGAAGAAGACACCGTTGGATGTTATGTAATATGTTTATTTATTAACTAACATAAATATTTCATTAATTATTGATTTATTAAAGATAGGAAAGGTACATTTACATTTTTTAAAATAATAATTAAATACTAATATAACTTTTATTGCATAAAGTTTATTTTATAATTATACAACACGTAATATTTTAAAGAATAATTGTTGAGTGTAAATGTGAAATTATTTTGTAAAACTGAAATATTGGAAGACATCGTGTGACGGACTGGACATTGAAGTATCATTTATGGTAAAAATTGTGTAACAATAATATGTATTTACTATGTTTTCTTTAGATCAACCAAATGTTATATGATTATTGAATGAATGAATTAATGTTTAAATAATATACACGCATAAGATTTTTAATACCAGTTTTATTTTAATATGCATATTTTAAATTGATGATATAAATTTAGTACAACATAATATGATACCCTAGAAATAATTATATGATTCTTTCGTGAGTAAATTTTAATGTTTTGTTACAATATTAGGAATTTGATTTTATTAGCGTAAGTTATTTATTTTTCTTTTAAAGTTAGTAAGAAGTATATAAAGTCTATATTTTTATTTTTATTTTATTAGATAAGAAAGTTAATTTTACATAGAAATTTATATCTTGATTGAAGGCTTATTGTATATAGAGGGTGAGGTATAAGAAAGTTTGGATCGTTATTATTTTTGTTTAAAAATGGGTCATCTATTTTTCTAAAGTTAAATAAGGTTAAAATGGTATTTGTAGATAGAAGTTTATTAGGAGGAAATAGGAATAACAAGTAAAAGTGTAATAATTAAAATGGAAAAGAATCATAGAATTTTATTTAACATTATACTTTATAAAATTGAAATTATTGAATAATTTAAAATATTATTTTTTTAAAAAAGTACATATACGTATTGCATATTTTGATAAGACATGTAGTATGAAATTATATCGGAATGAAATAAACAGTGATAATCAATAATTGTTATGATATTACAAAGTTATATGGGTTTGTACATTAATTGATCTTTGAGTAATATTAATGGTACATTTAATACATGCTAGTACATTAGAATATAAATAATAGTAAGACTTAAGTGAAATAGCATTTTTAATTATTAAAGTTTGTTTATTTACATACATGCTACATGAATGATATCTTACATAAAACCTTTTCTTATATTAATTGATAACAAATGATATGTATTAAAATTAAAGTCATAAACTTAATTAAATGTTATTGATAGAACATTTAATAAATGTATAAATTATCTACTTATGATTATGGAAATAGTAACAGTGTAAAATCTTGTATTATTATTTTCTTATTTTTTGTTTATTTTCTTTGGTTCCATTTAAATGTAAATAGTGTAAATAAATTATTTGTTAAAGTTGATGTAATAAATTTGTTAAGTTGTTTAAAAGATGTGTTGAATTCATTGTTTTACACCACAGCATTTGACAACAGATAATTTGAATAAACATAATATTTGCACAATATGAATTTATTATTTTATTATTTGAAAAGAAACACAGTATTTTCTTAATATAATTTATAGAAATTGATTGACATTAACATATTATATTACAATGGTCATAAAGTAAGTATAATGCACAATATAAGAGTATAAGATTATTTATTGCCACAAATTGTTAAATTATAAGATTTTGGTCTATTTTAAAATTAAGATACTATATGGAAATGAAAGACATGCATATGATTTACTTATTTTCTTAGTGATTAAAAGTATAATCCAATAGATAAGATTAAGCTATACACTAAATATTATTATTGTTAGTTATTGTTATTAGAATAAGTTGGGTGTATTTAGGTTTGATATTAAATCCCTTATCATTCCTATCTACATGAATTATTATTACTTTAAGATAATTAGAAGAACCTGAGATCATTTTAATTATATTTCCTTAACAATAGATTGAGATTTATTTATCTATTATTATTAAAGATAGTTCATTTATAAAAGTCATAAGAGTGCTGTAGAGTTAGTAATGAGATAATTAGAAGTAATAGTATTCTTATGCCATTGAGACAGTGTCTTGGAAAGACATTGACTCAATATAAATCTGATTACCAATTGTAACTTCACTTCACAGTCTCATGATTTTAGTAAATATTTATTTAATTAGTACATAATATTGAACTATATTAATTTTTGATAAATTTGTAATAAATCAGATAAGTTATAATATTATAAAAATATATTAAAGATAGTTGTACATATTTTAGCTGAGCATAATGATTTGATTGAGCTAGTCATATTTTAAATTATATCATATATCGAGAAGTGAGGGTACAATATATATATATATATATATATTGAAACAAGAATGCTGTTTCACATGTGCATTTATTCTAAGAGCTATTTACCCTCCCACCTTAAAAAATGGCAAATGTATAAAAAAAGTTGATCTTATATTTTTTCTAAAAAAATATAGCAAAAAGTTTAGTTTATGACTTTACAAGAAAATCGTTATTTTCTATAACTGAAAAAAAAAATAAGGTGAAACCTTCATTATTAATTTCATAATTTTAGATTATGATTTATATATATCACTCATACTTATTTAAAGCTGGCATTTATTAAAAATATTACATTTTAATTTTTGGAATGATGTCATATAAAGTGTGATAACAGCTTGAGGCAGTCTTAATAAATTGGAAAACATGGCTTAATCCTCCTGGTTCATTATCTGTCCTGCGAAAAAGTATTATCCAATCCTTATGAAAAGAAGAGCAATCAGGCTTAAATGAAAGCTGTGCAACAAATAAAATACAGTGGGCTGAGCTGCTTAATCAATCCAAAGATCAGAATATAAATAGATGAGTTGGAAGTCCACAGCAGTTTTTTCAAAGAGTTTTTCAAAGAGATTTTGTGGAGATCTTTTTAAAGTAGATTTTAAAGAAGATAAGAATTTAATTTGAAAAAAGATTTTTAAGAGCAGTTAAAGAACAACTGTTAATGATGAAAAAGAAAACATTAAGAAGGAAATAATAATGATGGAAGGCTAGGCAATAACAGGTTTTCTTCATCCAAAAGCCATGGTACTCCAAGATTTGCCTGGGTAAACATCATGAAAGTGAATAATGCAATACAGCTTAAATAAAGCGACCCCTATTTGATGGAACAGACTGGATAAAAAACTGAAGGTAACAATTTTATTCAATATATGCTTATAAAAGACCAAACAAAACATTCTCTCTTTAAAAAAAGGAAATTATCAATAAATTTAGCTATGTAAAAATATGTTTTATTAGTAATAAATTGCAAATACTAGATGTCTTAAATGTCAATAATCAAAAGGCATTTTATTCAATATTTAAATGTGTTTGTAAAAGACCAAAAAACATCTTTCTTAAAAAAATAAAATTTATTAATAAAGTTAGTTATGGAAAAATATGTTTTATTAATAACAAATCATGAATACTAGATGTCTCAAATGTCGATAATCAAAAGGCATTTTATTCAATATTTATGTGTTTATAAAAGATAAAACAAAATATCTTTCTTAAAAATAAAAAAAAATAAAATTATGAATAAATTGAGCTATGGAAATACTGAAACAGTAAGATTCATATTCGAATCTTAAGTTTCACCTTTTTCTGTCGTCTCTCACTGACCAGTCTATCCTGCCCAAATTTAAACTTTTTGATATCAAATTGTGTGTGTGTAGCAATATTAAAATGTATAAATATATGTAGAATTCAGCATAAACACACACACATTTTGATCTCAAATTAAACGCAATAAATAGGGATAAAATAATATAATTTAGATTTCTTTTAGTTATATAATTTTGTATAATTTTAATCATTTATTTTGGATTATAAAGTTCGTATTTATTGCTTTGTTTAAATTTTGTTTAATAATAATTCTAAAAAAATCTGATGTAATATTTAATTAAAAATTAAAATAATCTTATGTTCCCTTTTTGTTTTTGAAATTTAAAAGCATCGGTCAGTGATAGATAATAGATTAATTAAAGAAAAATTCCCCAAAGTATAATTAGTAAATGTAAAATGTAAACAATAGAATGGCAGCTTTCTTTAATTAAAAAAACCAACAAAATGCATTGATTATTCTCAGGGCAGATTAAGTAGAACCTAAAAATACCTTAACAAAAATGTGAAAGATCAAGATAAAAAAAGGGGCCATCTGAGACTTGCTGGAGACATTCACTTAAACTTTAGCTTTGCTCTCGATCACTGAGAGTCTCCAAAAATAATAAAATAATTTGTTCCTGCCAAAGTATGACCGAGTAAAGCACCTAGATTATTCTCCATCGGGAGATGCCCTATTGGATGCCGAACTTTTCATTGCCCATCATAAATTCACCATGAAGATCTGTTGCCTGAAATAAATGAAAAAGCTGCTGCTGCTGTGAAATTAAATGAAATATCTAAATACAAGAAAGACTTGACACTCGTGGACTTTTCTGCTAAACTAATGGAATCAGAAAACTTCTTATAAAACAGGTACCTGTCTGTGTTCAAACTCTAGAGTATTCTAATAATATGCTATAGCTTTTCTTTATACTACTTATCTAAATTATAAAATGTAAAACTACCATATGTTCAACTAAAACTGAATAATTAACTTAATGTGTAAATATCTCTACTAATCTAGCTTACATCATTCTATCTTGGGTGCGTATTTTTAAAATCTACATTTTATCTATATTATTTAATTATTGCATGCTCATAATTATCTAAATTTTCAAAGTTTAAATTTATGATAGTTTGAAACAGTGAATGCGTGTCACATTTTCATTAATATGTACTTCGTCGGGCTGAGGCAGAGATCAGCCTGACATTCTTATTTCCTTAATAACTTCACTTTCATATAAATCGACACACATTCAGTGCATCATTTATTGTAATGCAGGGTCTACTACTTCGCAAATGGCTGGCATATTAGTTGTAATAACTCCCAGTTTATATATGTTTTGTATTTATTAAATCTAATGAATAATTCTAAAAAATCACATTTCTTTGAGAGTTGCCAGAGTTCTTGAGTAAATGTTGGTAATGTAGGGCTGAGTCAGAAATCTATTTAAACCTCATCATAATCGTTTATACAGTATACATGTGTTATGTTGTAGAGATGCAATGACCCATTCTGCCGTGAAATTTCCGGATTCTTCAGGGTTGAAATTAACCCCAGTCATTCTACACAAGCGGGCATAATGGGTGCTCCCGTAGGACTTGACCATGTCATGCAGCCAGCCGGCAAAACTTCGACACGGACCGCTTGTCCCTGGTTATGCTTATGTGACACCTTACTTCGTCGGGCCGAGACAGAGACCATCCCGACATTCTTATAAACCCATTCGTGGCATTGCAGTTTCAATATACTCCCATTCCATATCGCCTTTCTAAAGCGTACCATGTTTTCCTTTACTCAATTCTATTATTCTATATATCACTCCACCTCTGAATTATCTTCATAATTCACTCTCAATTAAATGTTTGCCCTTAGTTACAAATAAATATTTTAATTAAATAAATATATGTTTGCTGTTACTCTTATAACCCATACTTTAGAATCTTGCATTGCAAAGGTATAAATCCCTCCAGGCATGCATTAGAAATACTTCCTCGAGAATTTTAGGTAGCTAGATTACACTTTCAAATAAATGAATTCCTTTTGTAAACAAATAAATAAATGTATTCTTTAAAATATAATCATGTCGCAAATCCTGCTACGGAAGCTGTTAGTCCATAAAATATTATTAGTCAATGATTTTATTAAAATGTATTAATAAATAATTTTAAACTATACGGCTGCATTTACGTTTCATTTATTCGATACCCATTCTATATATTTCCTCGATTATGTAAATATGAATGTTTAATTAATATTAGTTTGATTATTGGCAAACTCGAGAATAAAATCATGAGTCTCTTGCATATCCCTGACCACCGTGCCTAAGGAAATATTTGCTAATGTCGCATCAGATGTGTTGTTTCGTGGATTGTATTGTGGAACCGATAAACTATGTTCGAAATCAGTACAACGGGTGGCTTCGCTACTCGATGGTGCTGCTGTTCTTTATGGTGGTCGAATTCTGCACTATGTTTATGAGTCACATGTTTTCTGACCGTTACATAGTTTAATTTTTTTTTTAGCATTTGGCGCTTTCCAACGTGGAGCTTTCGATACAAAAAACCCATATATACCCTGAGCAAAATATAATGCATATAAATTTCTTTTAGCGTTCGTTACTCGAGTTAGCTAATTAATCTATATATATACGATTTTGTTTTGATAAAAATAATGAAAAAAAATAAATCGAGTGAAATAATGTGGGTCGAGTGAATGAAAGGACAGCAGGTGTAATAACAAATTTAAGGAAAGCAGGGATGTATGTGTAATTTAAGAAGGAACTAAAATACTCGGATCTAATGAAATATTATATATATATATATATATATATATGTCAAAAAAAATAATCAGTCGCTAAATGAGAAAGCAGGTAGCATTGAATAATTTATTAAAACACTGTTATATATGTATCATAGACAGCAGTAGCTTATTATACACGTTACCAGTAGTTCGCTATAATATATATGTTTAATATGTTAAATGCACCAATATAGAGATAGGGCAATGTAGAGTAGGTGAGGGCAGCGAAAGAGTGTTATAGGGCCAATATACCGATGGGGAGTAGTCAAATGCTAATAGTATAAAGAAAATAAATAATATTAAGAAAAATGGAAGCAGAAAATGACAGAATAGCATCAATGAACTTCAGTCTAAGGTTACTTGAAATATTTAGACAGAATATGCAAGAAATGAAGAAAATGTATGAGGAGGAAATGAGAAAAAGAAGAGATGAAGAATCAAGACAGAGACAAGAAGAAGAAAAGATAAGAGTGAGAGAATATCAGGAATTTAAAGACATTATGTGGAGAGAGTTAGAAGCCATAAAGGAACATTTTGGAATATCCCCAGCTAGTAAAAAGGAAGAAGAAATTAAAGAAATGGAAAAGGAAAGGGAATTAGAAACACTTGACAAACCTATGATAGTAGATGAGCAAATAGACCTTATTCCAATGGATGAAGGCCCACAAGAACCGTTGAGTGAAAGCAGTAAAAAAGAGATGAGGATGGACACCGGCATGACACCAACACCTTTGCATTTTGGTAAAGCAGACTCATTACTGATCAAGACGCGATTACCCATGGATGAATGTGAAATCAATATTGAAACTGACAGACACAAGGCACACCACCACCTTACAGAAAGGGCAGGATGGAAATTACAAGCAGATCAGAGAAGCCAACATTTCCAGGTCGGGAACTATGTTTGGGTATGGAACTCCCAACAAAGTAACCGAGATAAAAGAGTATATAAAAAGTTCTTTCATTTGTACCGGGGACCCTTTATAATTGATCGCACATGTGGCCCAAATGCATATTTATTAAAAGATGGAGATACCATAAAAGGGACATACAATGCCCGTAATCTCAAACCATGTAGGTATTATCCACCTGACCCGGGGTTGTAAAAATATTAGACTATTAGGATGGATTAAACGTATATGAAAATAATAAAATGAACTTGATATAATGAACTTGGTTGAATGGATTGTACTTTAGTCAAATAGGATTTTAGATAGAAATTTTATTATATATATTGTTGTTTTAATTACTATTACTACTAAAAAAATTTTTTTTATATTATACTAACTAATCCTATTCTAAGAATTTTGTTTTATATATATATATATTCAGTTTAACTAATTATTACTATGATTTTAACCAGACACGGCCAAATTAGGCCATTTTAATTCAACTATAAATTCTAGATCCGGGTATATAAATTGTTCATTGCTTCATGTAATCTCTGCTTTCTATATTTCAATATATCTGTACAAAAAGAAAATTTTAATAATTTTTTTTCGTATTTAAATTATGTAATGTAAAATTTTTTTTTCTCTTTCTTGCCTTCTTTGTTCTTCCTTAATTGTTCACGGGAAGTACGGGGAAATGAAACAGTAAGATTCGTATTCGAATCTTAAGTTTCACCTTTTTCTGTCGTCTCTCACTGACCGGTCTATCCCGCCCAAATTTAAACTTTTTGATATCGAATTGTGTGTGTAGCAATATTAAAAATGTATAAATATATGTAGAATTCAGCATAAACACGCACACATTTCGATCTCAAATTAAACGCAATAAATAGGGATAAAATAATATAATTTAGATTTCTTTTAGTTATATAATTTTGTATAATTTTAATCATTTATTTTGGATTATAAAGTTCGTATTTATTGCTTTGTTTAAATTTCGTTTAATAATAATTCTAAAAAAATCTGATGTAATATTTAATTAAAAGTTAAAATAATCTTATGTTCCCTTTTTGTCTTTGAAATTTAAAAGCATCAGTCAGTGATAGATAATAGATTAATTAAAGAAAAATTCCCCAAAGTATAATTAGTAAATGTAAAATGTAAACAATAGAACGGCAGCTTGCTTTAATTAAAAAAACCAACAAAATGCATTGATTATCCTCAGGGCAGATTAAGTAGAACCTAAAAATATCTTAACAAAAATGTGAAAGATCAAGATAAAAAAAGAGGCCATCTTAGACTTGCTGGAGACATTCACTTAAACTTTAGCTTTGCTCTCGATCACTGAGAGTCTCCAAAAATAATAAAAATAATTTGTTCCTGCCAAGGTATGACCGAGTAAAGCACCTAGATTATTCTCCATCGGGAGATGGCCTATCGGATGCCGAACTTTCCATTGCCCATCATAAATTCACCATGAAGATCTGCTGCCTGAAATAAATGAAAAAGCTGCTGCTGCTGTGAAATTAAATGAAATATCTAAATACAAGAAAGACTTGCCACTCGTGAACTTTTGCTGCTAAACTAATGGAATCAGAAAACTTCTTATAAAACAGGTACCTGTCTGTGTTCAAACTCTAGAGTACTCTAATAATATGCTATAGCTCTTCTTCATACTACTTATCTAAATTATAAAATGTAAAACTACCATATGTATAACTAAAACTGAATAATTAACTTAATGTGTAAATTTCTCTACTAATCTAGCTTACCTCATTCTATCTTGGGTGCATATTTTTAAAATCTACATTTTATCTATATTTATTATTTAATTATTGCATGCTCATAATTATCTCAATTTTCAAAGTTTAAATCTATGATCGTTTGAAACAGTGAATGCGTGTCACATTTTCATTAATATGTACTTCGTCGGGCCGAGGCAGAGACCAGCCTGACATTCTTATTTCCTTAATAACTTCACTTTCATATAAATCGACACGCATTCAGTGCATCATTTATTGTAATGCAGGGTCTACTACTTCGCAAATGGCTGGCATATTAGTTGTAATAACTCCCAGTTTATATATGTTTTGTATTTATTAAATCTAATGAATAATTCTAGAAAATCACATTTCTTTGAGAGTCGCCAGAGTTCTTGAGTAAATGTTGGTAATGTAGGGCCGAGTCAGAAATCTATTTAAATCTCATCATAATCGTTTATACAGTATACATGTGTTACATTTTAGAGATGCGATGACCCATTCTGCCATGAAATTTCCAGATTCTTCAGGGTTGAAATTAACCCCAGTCATCCTACACAAGCGGGCATAATGGGTGCTCCCGTAGGACTTGACAATGTCATGCAGCCAGCTGGCAAAACTGCGACATGGACCGCTTGTCCCTGGTTATGCTTATGTGACACCTTACTTCGTCGGGCCGAGGCAGAGACCAGCCCGACATTCTTATAAACCCATTCGCGGCATTGCAGTTTCAATATACTGCCATTCCATATCGCCTTTCTAAAGCGTACCACGTGTTCCTTTACTCAATTTTATTATTCTATATATCACTCCGCCTCTGCATTATCTTCGTAATTCACTCTCAAATAAATGTTTGCCCTTAGTTATAAATAAATATTTTAATTAAATAAATATATGTCTGCCATTACTCTTATAACCCATACTTTAGACTCTTGCATTGCAAAGGTATAAATCCCTCCAGGCATGCATTAGAAATACTTACTCGAGAATTTTAGGTAGCTAGATTACGCCTTCAAATAAATGAATTCCTTTTGTAAACAAATAAATAAATGTATTCTTTAAAATATAATCATGTTGCAAATCCCGCTACTGAAGCTGTTAGTCCATAAAATATTATTAGTAAATGATTTTATTAAAATGTATTAATAAATAATTTTAAACTATACGTCTGCATTTACGTTTCATTTATTCGATACCCATTCTATATAATATTTCCTCGATTATGTAAATATGAATGTTTAATTAATATTAGTTTGATTATTGGCTAACTCGAGAATAAAATCATGAGTCTCTTGCATATCCCTGACCACCGTGCCTAAGGAAATATTTACTAATGTCGCATCAGATGCGTTGTTTCATGGATTGTATTGTGGAACCGATAAACTATGTTCGAACTCAGTACCATGGGTGATGTGATGTGATGTGATGTATTATGGCTTCTCCTTAAACGAAGTCAAGAATATCTCAGCAATTATGCCCAGATAAACCTGTTAGCCACTTTCTTTTACATTCCCCACTCTAAATTTACCCATAATCTGCTCTATCCCATTTCCACAACATAATTTTTGTCAACTCTATAACCTTTATATCTAAATCCCCCTTATCTTTTCCCAAACCCAGCATAAAAACCAATAATTCACTTTCTGTATAATCACTCTTTTCATATTTATTTTTCCACAACTTCATTATATGTACCCTTTCTGTTTTCAAACATTTACATTCAATTAACAAATGCCTAATATTTTCAATTCCTTCCTTACATAATTTACAAAATAAATCACCCATATTTTTCCATTTACATGTATATTCTTTTGTAGCTAAAGATCCCGTTCGAGCCTTAAACAATAAACTACTTTCCTTACTATTATCATAAATTAACTCACACCTAATATTCTGTTTATTTCTATATATATTTAAACTCTTTTTACTCTCCATACTATTTCTCCATCTCTCTAACTCCCTAGTCTTTATTAATAAATTTATTCTTTTATCCCATTCCTTACTACTATAACACTCAATAATCCTCTTAACACAATCATCCCATCTTTTGTACAAATATACTGATATAAATTCTTTATCCAAATCTTTTGCATAGCGCATTACCTTTCTCACCCATCTTGTTACCTGCCCTTTACTCATAACCCAATTAAATACTATTTTAGCTATTCTTTTATTATCCATAAACTGCAATCTACCAAACATTTTCATTTTACTTTTTGCATCTCTCATATGAAAACTTGACCATCCCATTTCTCCTTGAATTGCCTCCCTTGCTGTCCATACTTCTGCATCCAATGCATGTCTTCCTACTTCCTTTTGAGCTTTTTCTAAATAATCTAATATCTTTTTACTAACATATAATGCATCATTACCATATGTTAACCCTGCTACTGCAACTCCTTTCCATATAATTCTAGCTACATCATATTTATTATATGAAAACACTGTTAATTTCTTTATCAATCCCTTTCTTTTCTTTGCTTCATTTATCAATTTTTTCTCCCATTCATCCAAATAATTTTTCTGATTACTTAAAATAATTCCCAAATAACTATATCTATTCACCACACTTAACTTAATATCTCCCAATAAAAATTCTACATCTTCTCTTTCCTCAGTATTAACCATCATTATATTTGATTTTTCTTCACTAAATTTAATCCCCATCTCTTTACCCACCCTTGCACATGTCCTCAACATAACTTCCATATCTTCTCTTTTTTCTGCACACAAAAATATATCATCCGCAAAAAAAAGACCTGACAAAATATATACTCCTTTACTACCTATTAACGGTATCTCTATCCCTCTTCCTAATCTTTCTATTGCTCTTTCCATTTCACTCAAATACAACACAAACAAAATAGGTGACATAGGGCATCCTTGCCTTAGTCCCACACCATTTTTAACTTTAATTGATTCTATATTCTCTAATTGATATATATAATAATTATTTTCATATAATTTCTTAATAATATCTATTAAAGCTTCATCCATTCCCAAATTTGCTAAACTTATCCATAATCTATTTCTATTTACTCTATCATATGCCTTCTCTATATCTATAAAACTCATATATAACTGTTTATCTGCATTCCTACTCATATCCATAAGTTGTGTAATTACAAATAAACTATCTCCTATACGCCTATCTAATCTAAAACCTCCTTGCATTTCACCCACTACATTATTCCCTTCCATCCATTTTACAACTTTACTAGCCACCATATACGAGAAAACTTTATATAAAACTGATGTTACCGCTATCTGTCTATAATTATTCAACTTTCTATGATCCTTACCCTTTCCTTTAAATAATAACCTTACTCTTGTATTACTCCAACTACTTGGGAAAACTCTATTCTGTGCCATTTTATTAAAACAGGATAATAACTTTACTTTTGCCCTATATCCTAAATTCATTACCATCTCTGCTGCCCATCCATCTAAACCTCTTGCCTTCCCACTTTTTAATTTCTTCTCTACCTCATTTAGTTTATTTTCTGAAAAACTAATATTCCCATTACTATATTCTTTCATATGTTTTAATATTCTATCTTTCACATCTAACATCTTTTCTATATTCATTACATAACTATTTAAGATTCTTTCTAAATCTTCTCTAGAACTACACTCAGTTCCCTCATCATCTAGTAATACTAACTCTCTCTCCCCTACACTTCTCCTTTTAATATAATTTCAAAATTTTTTACTTCCATCTCTTCCACTTTTATTAATATCCTCCAACAATTTACTATTCCATTTCATTCTCTCTCTATAAATATCTATTTTAGCCAACTTCTTCTTTTCTAAGTACTTTTGCCATTTAGCATTAATATCTTTTTCACTTTCTTTATTCTTAATAGCACACTTATATTTTCTACATGTTTCTTTCCTTTCTTTTACACTTTTACTAATTTTAATTTTTTTATTACTTTGTCTTTTCAATATTCTCACCTAAAACCCTATTTGCAACTTTTTCTACTTCCTTACACCATTCCTTATACTCATCCCCAACCCACTCTTCCATTATTTCTTCAACTTGTATTTTATACTCTTCCAACTTATTCTTATCATTTACTCTCCATCCACATCTTTCACTATTATGTCCACTTTTATTTCTATTCTCCATCACATTACTAACCATTTCAATTACAATGAAATTATGATCACTAGTGCATACTTTTTCTTCATTATCAAATACCTTAATTTTCCGTATTTTATTTATTCCCTCTTTCTATACCAATACATAATCTATTGTGTGAAATATATTATTTCTGGACCATGTGTATTGTTCCTCATAAATATTTAATAAATTTCCAATACTCAAATTCACTTTCTGACAAAAATTCTTCAAAAGCTGTCCATTTTTATTATCTACATCATCAATTTCTTCAATATGTCCATTCATATCCCCTATAACCATTATTCTCTTCCCCTTTTCTTTAAAACTTTGTATATCCTTAACTATACATTCGTATATGTTACTATTCCATCTCCAATATAATTTGACTATCTCCAGTAGCTATATAAACTATAGCCACCATCCATTCTTGTCTACCCAACCTTATTTCAAACCACAAGTGTTCTTGACATTTAACAACATTTAAATATTTTTTTGATATAACACCTATACCACCACCCCTTTTTTCTTTTTCTTTTCTATTTATACCCTGCCATACCAACTGTTCCAAAATAGGTTCTTCTTCTCTTAAATGTGTTTCAACTACTGCTAATACCTCAAGCTCTTCATTTTCAATTGTTTTATTTAATTTCATCCACTTTTCTGGTTTCCTACCACCTTGCATATTCAAAAACCCAATTTTAACAATTTCTTCTTTCCTAACTACTCTTTTATAAATTCTTTTAATTCTTTCTTCTCCATTACATTTATAAATTATTTTCTAACCATTAATTTTACAAACCCATTCCTTCTCCATATCTATATTTATATCAAAATCAAATTCCTTTTGCTTACTTCTTATATTCCATCCATTCTTTTTTAATAATATTACAATTTAAACCCCCCCCCCTTTATAAGTTTCCCGAAAAAAAATTTTTATAAATCAAACTCCCTAAAACTTCACTTCCTTGTTTTCCTAAATGCAACCCATCTTTACTATATAACTCTCTCTTTCCAATAAAACAATCCCACACATCCACAAACATAACATTATTTCTCTCACACAATTTTTTCAATCTCTCATTTATAGAACATGCCCTATCTAACAAATAACTCTTGTCAAACCTTGGTAATAATCCAACTATTCCTACTCTTCCTTTAATCATAATCAAATTCCTAATCAAATCTAATACTCATCCATTATTCTCTGTGATGATTCTAATAAATTATTAGTCCCCACCATAACATATACATCTCTACTACCTTGTTTTTTAACTTTATCTGCTACATCTTTAATTCTAGCTCCAGGCAAACATACTCTTACATACCTATTTCTATTTTCCCTTGCAATTATATCCCCACATTCTCTAATTAGTGAATCTCCTATCAATACTGTTTCATAATCTACTTTTTCTGCTCTATCCATAACATTTTCTAATACCTTCTGGTCCTCCTTATCTATTTCTTCCTTATCATTCCTACTCAATAATTTTTTTATCTCCTCACATTTTATCTCTAATGATTTTAATTTTACTTCTACATCCTTCAATTCTTCCTCTAGCTTATTTATTCTTTGACTAATCATCTTCATTACACTATTTCTTTCTCCACCCACTATTCTTCGACTATCTACACTTTGAAAACACTTTCTCACCTCTTTTATCATATTAATACACTGACTGCATAACCATAAACCTTTTACATCCTTCCTAGTCTTATTTAAACATTTCAAGTTATATACCCCATCACATATAGTACATTCTACTACAGCACGCTTAATTTCCTTTTCCTGATTATATAAACATTTTGAAATACAAATATAATCCTTTTTTTTTATTTTACGTTTTTCGAACGTTATATTAAAGATAAATTGTAAATACTAAAATAGTTATAATCAAAATGCATTTTTAATAAGGATTGACTTCTCATCTACAGATACATTTGAATTGAAATAAACTCAAAAAAACCAATACTTATAATGATTGATATTATTGATTTACATATAAGTATATCTAGAAGAGCCAGAAATACTGAGCTATTACATATAACTCTAACTGGCTAATAAATAAATGCAGCTGCTGATCCACTTATATGAAAAAATATACATCTGTGGCAGACCAAATAATAGTGGTTATGCTATATCACTAAATAAAAATTACAAAAGCTTACAGGCATCTAGATGGTATATAAATAAAATAATGAAAGACTATATGGATTATAAATGCTTACCTGCATATTGGTATTATGTGAAGAAAGTAATGAAACTTAGGCCCATAGATGCACATTTACACTGACTGGACTATGAATAGTCCACAAACCAAGAATTGTTCACATTACCTGTTTTGATAAATTAAATAAAATAATGAAGTACTATAAAAATTACAAATGCTTACATGCATCTCAATTATATACAAAAATAATAATAAAACTTATGAGCACCAATGTACATTGATACTTGACTGAATTATAGAAACCTTACAGATCTGGAATAGCTCAGCTTACCTATTTACCTACCTAAAAGGGATGCACAGATATGGAATAAAGAGTTGAAAAATATTCATGCAGTATTGGTAGATGTCTACTTGATAAAAGACCCTTTGAATTCTTTACCTAAGATAAATCAAAATAAGCCTTCATTTGAAATGAAGGATGAACTTTATTAGAATGACTTGTAAACAAACTATTGATCAATAAACTGGTTCTAACCTTTTCATAAATGAACTGAAAATGAGTCATCACATGGATATGAATGAACTTTATTAGAAGGACTTGCAAATTAATTTGTTAAATAAAATTGTTGTTACCTAAAATTAATTTTAGTTATCCAGTTGTTCAATTCTATATTTTTTATTGCATCACTCATCATTCAATGCACTTGTTCATGAGAATGTCATGCCTCCTGAGCTATGTCTGGCATAACTAGACCTAAGTAAATCAGGTTATAGTGAGATGGAACTCTAGTGGCACCATTTGGAAAACCAAACATAGAAATGTCTAGATGCTTCCAGTCTCTATGGTGCTACATCCTCTGATGAGCAGGAAATATTGTTGTAGAGGTGGTTAACATCTGTACTGGGGAATTCCAATTGATAATCCCTTCCTGCAACATGCTCATCAGGAAATTGTTAAAACCGAGGTAATAAAGGGTTTGTATGGTAGTCCGGTTACAATATATATATAAAAAGCATATGTTTTCATATATATATATTGTAACGATATATAAATATGCCGAAAAAATTAATTTAAAATAAAAACTAAGTTTGCAAATAAAAATACATTTATTAAAAATCTAAAAGCTAAAATTAAAGAGTTGTTAAACGTATATATATTTGCACAGATGCAAAATTTTTAAAATATTTTTTTTAATAAATGAAAAAAGTGTTTGAACATATATTTTTGTAAAAAGATTTATATATTTTTGTAAAGGGAAATGATTGTTTTATAAATTAATTGAAAAGCAAGCCAGCCCTTGGGCTCTGGTATAATTAAAAAGTCTGATGAAAGATAGATAAGAAAATTAAGAATTAGCTTGTCCAATATAGAAGCAGCAAATAAAGGTCTGGACCATAACGAAAAAATGGAACAGTGACATTTTCATTTGTGGAATCCATAGGAGGATTTTAAAGGGAAAAGGATTCAAATTAAGACAGTTTCCTGACAGTTCCAACTTGAGTTTGTAAAAAGACGATAAGATAAGATGCACTTGTCATTCTCTCTCACTTATTTTAAAAAATGAAATGACTGAAATACCAGGAATGAACCAGCTGAGGCCTCCTTCAGGAACAACAGACTGGGCTTTTCTACTGTAAGATATAAAAGGAAAATTTTTTACTAAAAGTAATTAAGAACTTTAAAAGATTTGATCAGCTAATCTAAATTTTAAAATGTTTAATTTTTACATATTTGTTTGCTAAAAAAAAAATCATTTCCATTTTATTATTTTTTATTTGTATTAATATTTATTGTTTATATTTTAAATGCATTAAATTTAAGTTGGGCATAGACACTTGCATAGATTCATTCATGTTTAATTAAATTTTTGTTTTCATATATGATTAAAATTTATAGACATTTGGTAAATAATGATATCTCACGTTGAATATCTAAAATGTATTTATTCGGATGTCTTGTTAGTTATTGGTGTCAATGTGGCATCTTATGATGAATGCCATTGGGTTTCTAGTGAATTCCCTCTGCAATTACATCAATGACTTTATACTTTGATCATGTATGTCTATGTTGAGGGGTTTTTTGAGTGTGTACTCTGTGTAGTCGATCTATGCTCAACATTAAACAACAGACTTTTATAAATCCATCTATGCGAACTTATATAAATGTTAAACTTAAGTCAGGAGTGAATGGCTATATAGATTTGTAAAGTTATATATAGTTTAAGGGAGGTTAATCTTGGGTTATTTGTTTAGTAGCTAAAGTCAATGGATTGGATGTATTGATGTAATTAATAAATGTAGCATGAGATCCGCTATGGGCAGGATTGCATATATATATATATATATATATATATATATGTTGCACACCCCAGTTTGCCTAATGGAATTGGATAGTAAGACGAAAAACACGATCCATTCCTATGGAGTTTTTTGTTTATTGTTTTTTTCTTGCCAGCAGATGTAGCATTCCTGTTTGGTTGAGAGACAATGTCTTCTCTAACTCTACTTACTGTTCAGATGTACATTCCTGACAGTATAGTATTTTGTGATGTTGTATTCATGCTGCATTGAATACATCAATGTATCAGATGGATTGACGCCGGTTTGACTGTGAACTTTTGGCCTAAGGTTAAATAAGGGATAGAATAATTTCTTTTCAAATGCAGATCTATGTAGTCTATTCATACTCGACGATCTTAATAAAAATATTAAATTCATTCATACTCAACAATCTTAAAATAATAATTTAAATTAAAAATTAATATTAAAATCTAAATAATAAATGTTATTCCTCAAATTTAAAATGATTATATATGTGCGTAAATAAATATTGGTGTGTATTAATTACTGGCAGTGGCTTTTATTTTTTTATATTTAAGATATAAATTAAAGATATATACTACAAATCTCTGCTACTGTGCTGAGCTAGTGACATTGGGCTAACGGTCTAAATATTTAGATAAGGTAGGATCTTAAGGTTTAAATGCCTAGATGGCGCCCTTGTAGTGAAGATTACGGTAAGATTCGATCTTCACTTTCTTTTGGATCGTTATAATATATATATATTCTGTTGGCTTTTTAACTATAATTATTGATGTTACAGAAATTTGTCAGCCAAATGTGAGATTTTGCTTGAAACTAAAGACACTATTATCGTTCTCTTGTTAGAGTATTGTCTGCTTTTTTTAGAAAATAACATTATTAATTAAATAAACATTTTAAATATTGCACCCTATGTTTAATAGCTATTTATTTAAAACTCAATCTTAATTGTTCTTTGAAGAGCAAAGCCTATTTCCAACTTCTTACCAAAAAAAGAACATAATGTTAAATAGTTATTTTGAAAGTCAGACATCTAAATATCTCTGATAATTTTCATGTATTTTCTTTAATAAATTTGGCTCACTATATAAATCTCTATGAAGTACTAAATTCTTATTTACTAAGCAAGAAAATCATTTGGCTAAAAATTTTCTTGGATATATTCTCAGATACATGTAAAAAAAGACAAAGGTTGTAATGAACTTGGGAAAAACAACCCATAATCCATAAGGTTGATCTGGTAACTAATATAAATAAGTTCATTTAATGTATGGGAAAATATATCTAATCATTGATCTCACAGAGTTTATTTAGCAATGCATTCTTTTATTTAAAAATCTATGTCATAACTATCCAATAGTATAAAAAATTCCAGATTCCAGATCAAGCTATCTCACTATACATGTATTTTAAAAAAGTACTTTTTATCAAGTGAATTAGAGACTGGAAACAACAAAATTTCTACACTAGAAATGATAGATTGATATTATGATTATGAATAGTAGTTGTGACTTCTTTGATTTTAAAACTTGAGTATATTCACAATCAAATGAAAACATATTTATTGTTTAATTTATTAATGTGACATGCATATATCGTATGAGATGCAATGTTTTGATATACATTAAAATTCTTTCTAAAACAACAAAAAAGCGCAATAAAGACCTTATATGTAATAATTGTTTAGGGTTTCTGAGAAGTATATAAGCAATAAAATACATAAAAATTTACAAAACAGAGAAAGGAAAAACAAAAAAGAGTAGGTAGAAGGGAGAGAAGAGAGGGAAAGAAAAGATTTTGAATTTTTTATCCTTCTTAAAACTTGCACAAATATTTTTATCGTTAAAGTTTAATGTTTCAGTTATAAATTTTATTATTTTCACATTAATATTTTTTAAACTTAATGCATTGAAAATAATTTCAATAGATGCTAATCGATCAATTGATCCATACATTTTACTTACATCTAGAATACATATTATGTCATTAACATCAATCTTAACATTACAGATTTTATTAGGATTTTTACAAAGTGTACAATGGTGGGCAATGGGTTTATCTACTGTTGCTCAAGTATGTAATTTTGTAATTTCTATTTATGAAAAAAAATTTCAAAAAAGAAATATTATCAAAAAATAGTACTGTATATTATCAATATGTTGATGATGTTTTTGTATGTGGCAAACCAAATACAATTAATAAGTTGTTTAAAGATTTAAATGGTTTAAAAGGCCTAAAATGGATAAAAATAGATGAAACATTAATGTGAGTTCAGTTTCTTGATCTTAAAATAATTAGAAATCAACATCATCTGAATTACTGTATGACCATTAGACCAATAGTAAAAAGAATTTATATTTTATATAAATCAAAAGTGCCAATGTCACACAAAATGGCAGGTTTGAAGTCCTTTTTATTTAGAAATAATAGTCTTTGCAAATATTCATCAGATAAAGGCAAAAATATTGAAATATATTCGAATAAATTGTTAAATGTTGGCTAAAATATAAGAAATATTTTAATAATATTATTAATTCTTCTGCTAATAAAAACATATGGATATCAATACCATATATTTCAAATGATCAAGTAAATTTTATAAGGATAATTTATAAAGGTATATGTGATATTGCATTTTACACACTTCCTACATTAAACAAATTAATAAATAATTCCAAAGATAAAATCTCATTTATAAATAAAAATTGTGCCATTTATAAATGGATATGTAGGTGTGGCAGTAGATATGTAGGTGAATTGAGATGTACATTGGAAAAAGAAACTAATGAGCATTTGCTATTATTATAACAGGTTCAAAAATTGAAACTAAATTGTATAGTAGATAATAATATTTCAGCATCTGTTTTTTACGACCATAATAAGTCATGTATTTATGGTTGTGACTTCAATTTTAATAATGTAAAAATATTGCAATTGGAAAAAAATAACAATAAAAGAAAAATAAAGGAAGGTATGCTAATATACAAATATAAATATTACTTAATTAACAGGCAGGCAGCAAACATTAAGATCATCAAATTGTGGGAAGGTTAGTCTTTTAAAGTTTTAGTTGACAATGATTACTAGTATAATCAAAAGTGCTTCTAAATGGGTAAAAATTTTAATTATTTAATTACTGTATTTACAAATATTCAATTATATATATTATAACAGAACTGTGGTGTATACCTTAAGATGGTGTAAATACGATTCAGTAGTTGGATGATTTGAATACTATGTGTCAAACATCCTACAACAAATCATATCCTAAATCCATGATTAGACATCCCATTTGGGTGCACCAAATATTACTGAATCAGAAATAGAATATAACAAAGGGAGCACATGTCACTACTGTCAGACCTAGGCCTTCGAATGGGATGCTAAAGTTGTCACAATGAAATGCCTAGTTCCAAATCACATCTACTTTTAGTATGCTAAATTATAATTTACTTACAACATTTCAATGTAATTTAGATTAGTGCATATTCATTACATCTCCCTTTTTGGGTCCCATTATACCACAGAATTTAAACTCAGGGAGTTATTGCAGTCAGCTCTCTTTAGGGAAGACTTACTTAATCATTGACCAAATATGCTTATGTATAAGCATAGATATAAAAAAATATTGATGATTATCAACTATTTAGAAGAGCAATACAGTCATAATGGTGATGATGATCATCATCAAACCTTTAATGGTGTAAATTATTAATGATAGTGATGAAACTTTTAATGGTATAATGATCAAACAGAAATCAGATTGGTTTAAACAACTCAATAAGTTTATTAATAATCTATAATATATATAAATATATAGATAGATAGATAGATAGATAGATAGATAGATAGATAGATAGATAGATAGATAGATAGATAGATAGATAGATAGATAGATAGATAGATAGATAGATAGATAGATAGATAGATAGATAGATAGATAGATAGATAGATAGATAGATAGATAGATAGATAGATAGATAGATAGATAGATAGATAGATAGATAGATAGATAGATAGATAGATAGATAGATAGATAGATAGATAGATAGATAGATAGATAGATAGATAGATAGATAGATAGATAGATAGATAGATAGATAGATAGATAGATAGATAGATAGATAGATAGATAGATAGATAGATAGATAGATAGATAGATAGATAGATAGATAGATAGATAGATAGATAGATATTGTAACCATATGGTTTTGGCTCTATCACTTTAAGCTTTATTCAGTGATCCAGTATGTAAAATTTTAAATTTTAAGTAGTAATAATTTATTAATATATTGAAAATCAGTGTGTAAAAATCAGTTATAGATTGAAATGCTTGTTGGATTATAATTTTCCAATTAAGCAAAAGCTCACCAATAAAGATCCTGAAAGTGATGATGATTTGGACTGTTAGTAATGCACTGGAAAATCTGATAGAGTGGATATGAATCTCATAATCATTTTTATGAGAGGGTCTAGTGGCAGTTCCATTTCAAATAATATTTTAATAGTATAAAACCAATTTGGAAGTATAAAAATATTTAGCACTTTATTATTATTATTATTAAACAAAAAAAAATCAATTTATAATTCTTTTAAATTTTTTTAAACATTCTTTAAATATATTGTATTGCAATTTAAAATGATATGAAAGTCTAGGTGGTTGTCACTAGAGGGACAAATTAATTTATTCACACTGTTAGTTATTGGCCCATTTAGCACCATAATGCACTATAATACAAGGCATAAATAATATAACAAAGTTTGTAGGGGGTCTACTAAGAGAAGAAAATCAGAATAAGAAGACTTCAATTCTCCACTTGTAAAATAAAGTAAAAGGGAAAAAAGCTGAAAAGTAATAACCTTGAGAATTAAATTGAACAAAATTTCAGGATAATGTGGAATTAAAAGAATGGAGTAGAAATTTTAAAGCCTTGTATTATTTCAACAGTGTTTTTCATCGATCTTATGATTCCTAATGGGCACACTGGAAAAGCTAAAGTGACCGCCATCTGTATAATTATTTACCTCAATAATTACTATTTCAAATGAAGATCAATTCCAGAAAACATAAGCAATTTCTTACATTTTTTTATATCAATCAATTTTCAGTTTTAAAATAACATGGAAATTATTTCAATTTAAAAGACAAAGACTAAAATGTTTTGGTTTTCGCGCTCTTAAGCCTAAAGCAGAAAAATATGTTTGTTAATAAATTGTACTCTTTATAAAATTTAATTTGATATAATTTTGAAGAAAAGTTTCAGGAGCTATAGTAAACAAATCAAAAAGTCATTTTAAATCGTATAAAGTTTAATAAAATTAAAGGAAGAATCGTAAATTTATTCCTTATTCTCATTAAAGCAGAAAACTCATCTGCAATGGTGTTTCAGCACAAGTTTGCATAGTTATTGAAAAAAAATGACATATTATTAATGTCAAGTGTATTGTATTGATAATTTCTCACAATTGAATAAATTCTTTTTAATATTAGTAAACACATATTAATTTGCTGATAGAAATGGATAAATAAATATTTACTTTTTAGTTTTTATTATGCAACTTGCAAATTAATAATATTTTTAAATGTTTTAAAATTTCCCAGATCATTTAAAATTATGACAGATATCTTCGCGGAGGGAAAAACAAAATAATAAATAAATGATTTTTTAAAAGTTAAGCTTGTTAATAGTAATGAACATATAAATTTATTTTAAGGAAAATTATCGACAGAAAGTATGGATAAACCTATTTTTTTTAATTGTAATATACTTGGAAACATTTAAATATTCTCTCACTATGCTGACATCGATAAATAAATCAATAAATAAGTTTTTAAAAAAAATTGAGCTTGTTAATTGTGACGAACCTATAATTTCCTTTTAAAGGAAATATGTCTACAGAAAGTATGGATAAACCTATTTTAATCATCTTACACTCAGAAAAGCATTTGAATATTGTCTCCTTATGCTAGTATTGAACATAATAATAATCAAATATATATGCGTTCTTTAGGAATATTTGCTCATGATGTCAGTTTTCTTATCATTTTTGCTCATAAGGATGGAACAAACTTTGACTAATAGGACAAAATCTAATGGGAGAAAATGTTTTATTTTTTTTGTTATTGCTATGTTTAGTAGTATAATACATTTTTATCATGTGTTATTCGGTGATTTCTTTTTTTTAATATATTTATTGTAGTATAAAATATATTTAGTAAAGGATGAAGAGATGTATTGAAACAGTAAGATATACCTTACAAATCTTAGTTTCACCTTGCCTTCCTTTTTACCTACCCTCATGCCTTATTTAAAACCCTAATTTTATTGTATTGTGTGTACTGCATATATTTACAGAAATCCCACCTAAATTTATATGTCTAATGGGGAACCTGGGATTTTATAATAATTAAATTTGTCTTAAACAGTTTTATTTTCAAACCGTCGAGTATATGTATAAATGCTCATACAACAAAAGTAGGTCACATATTGTCATCTACACACATACTGCAATAATATTTTAAAATTATGAAAATATTTTATATAAAGTTGTTTGTTTGGATCTGTTTATTTTGGGATATTATATTTGCTATACTTGTTTTCATTTAATTTACAATAATATCACTTATAAATAGATTTTAAACATTAAATTTAAAAAAAAGTTGTAAATAAATTTCACTTTAGTTTTCAAAATCATGCCATTTTCTTTTAAAATCAATGAGGGTGGGGAAAGAGAACAATAGTGGCTAATTTTAAACTGTTTATGGCAGTTTCATTAGTGGATTTTTTTTATTAATTAATTATAAGATAACAGTTTAGCTGGCAATTTTAATTAAACAAATTGGATCAGAATATCTGGGAAAGTGTGTATAATAAATTTTAATTAAAATTACATTCCTCAGTATGTGATCTAATTAATAAATTTGGATTACTGGATTTCTTTACCACAGGGCAAATGTGATTGTTTAATAGAGAGTATCAATAAGGCTGATTTTTGTGATAAGATAGACAAATTTTAGTTTATCTAAGAAACAAGTTCAGACATCTTAATATAGATTTTAGTTGTCTAAAATCTGAGTTCAGTTCAAAATAAGTTTAAAGTTGAGAATAAAAGTTTAAAAGAAAGAAGTTGGTCAAAGAAGTCACCTTATTTGATTCTTGATGAGAAGCGAACTGTATCCAGAAATTCCTGCAGTGATCAACTTTAGAATGACAGGGTAAAAGGTAGTGGGCCATCTTCCTTCAGAATGGCTTCCTTGCCTCCGTCAGTTTCCATCCAAAGTCCTGTAATTGTGCTTTGAAATGCCAACTAAAGCTGCTCGTGAAAGCTGTATTGTAAAACATCATGAATTATACCACTGCTAGTAAAACTGTGATCACAGAGGAGAACCAAAGTCTGTTCAAGTACTCTATTCAAAATTTGTGAAATGCTTACTGACTGTCCTTGCAAAGAGAGGTAATTAAAATGTAACCCAAGATCTCATAAACATTAAGCTATAGCTATTTGATGTATTTCATATTATGTATTTATCATGTGTATTTAGTTCATCTTTCCTTAATGCATGTTACACTTCTTCTACTTGGGTTACCTTTTTTTATGTAAATATGTATAATGTTATATTTTGAATGCTTTATTATAATGTAATTTTAAATTGATTTTTTCAAACCTGTGTGAATTGCATAAGGAAATCCTATAAATGCTTGTTTGCCATATTAATTACTAAATTGCAAGCATGCATTCCCCCTTCACTTTATTAAACTGTAATCAAGATAATTAGTTTACATATTATATAAATGACTTTAAATAGTTTTTTTATTATTATTTAAATGCTGTTGAGAGAGCTGGCCATAAAATAAGTTTAAGAGCAAGTTATTTTGCCTTTCTTTGATCTGCCCTTTTTTATATATATTAAAGTTATATTGTGTGTTGCTGGTGAATGTGCTGGAGTATTAAATTCGCTTTACTATTCCCAAGTAAGTTCACGGCTGAGTCCGTATCCATGTTTTACTTCACGATTCCTATTAGTGTGTGACATAAATATCTCACTGGAAATTTATTGCATACATCCCCACAGTTACAAAGCTCCTGGGTGCAGGCCAGGCTTGAGCTGTGTAAAGACTAGAGATGTCCCACATAAATGGCAAAATACCTATCTAGACTTCAAATTTAGTTTTAGTTATTTGTTTTCTGGTAAAGCCACAGTTTTATCATAGTACTCCATTCTTTGGGCTATATCACTAGCACCATCACATGCATACTCCCATCATAATTTCTTAATAATATTAATTAAATGAGTCTCATTAATGCACAGTATCACTTTATTTTAGAATTAGAATCAACATTTGCATGAGCTTCTTTTATTATCTTAAGGTTCCCTAGTCACATTTAATTTATTTAAATTGCTTTTGTACTTTACATAGCTCGCACATACTTACTTTGTAATATAATAGACACATTATAATATAAAACAACTCAAGTAGCAATACAAATATGTATGTATATCTTTATTTTGCTATCCAATCTGGAGGGCATATTTTATAACTTTATATGCCTAAATAAATAGTGTAATTATTAAATATTATCTTTAAATTTATTTCTGTTCTTTATTTATTTGGGGTGCTATTTAAGTTACACAACCTATTAGACTTATTTTAGGCACATATATAAGTTATTGTTAAATGAACTGAGGGCTATTTTAGACTTAGTCTTTTGTTTTCTCCCTGATCACCGGCACCAGTATGAAGTTATACTATTAGTAGCATCAAATGCATTATCACATAGAAGATGTTGTGGAGTTTAGACTTTGGATTTGAACTCAGAATTTCTGTGAGGTAACCCTTCCTAGTGTTGAGTTCCATGTCTAGGGTTTAAATTCTGCAGTGTGTTAGCGAGATAGATGGATTTTGACCATTACATCGTATAAAGATATATACATTTATTACACCTATTTTTGCTATTTTCCCAGTTAAAAGAAAACATAATATTAAATATCATTTTCTGGAGAGAGAGAGAGAAATATTTATCTCTCACACTGCTAAAACAGATTTTAATTTTTTTATTGAAGGGTGAACAAACAGACTCAAACTTGTCAAAATTATACACATAATGACACAATTGTTTTATTATATGAAATAATTAATATAAGCATTTTTCATTTCTTAATTTTGCCTATGAATGAACATGTCCACTTTAAAAATAAAAGATAGGCTGATCTTCATTGTTTACAGGTGTATGGCTTGCTATAACAAAAGTATTATTAGTATTTTAAAAATAATTAATGGTCAGTTGACTTATAGATCGGTGGTTTGGTTATAAATACATTAATAGTCTTTGCATTGTGAAGTGGAATATTTATGTTTCCACTTTTATTGTTAGTGTTATTTTACCTTGCTATTGTATTGATAAGGATTTGTGACAGCTTTCAGCTGACAAGTATGTGCCACATATAATGGCATCAAATAGAATAATATTAATATTGTACATGGGCTGATGGAGAATCCCCCATTGCTGATCAAATGAGAGGATGATATTGTTAAGGCTGATTAATAGTTAGTGCTTAGTTAGCATAATTAATCCCAACCAGAGGATGATCCCCATGGTCTGAATTCTATTTTTCTGTGATGAGGCCAATTCCCCACACTTTTATACCTATGAAGGTATTAGAATTGGCCATATTATTGTATAACTATTATGTTGTTTTGTAGAGCCTCCCTTTATTGTTTGGTTCCTCGTGAAGTTATATAGTTAGTTTTCCACTGTGTTTGGTGAAGTTTAGTATTTCAAAATCAAATAGCAAGGATAAGATAAAGTTAGATTAAAGGACACTGGTCTATCTATAGTGTTTGCCTAATTGGAATAGTGTCTTTATGATGTTGTATGATCTTCATCAGTTTATAAACAAACCAACCAAAACTTACTAGTGTTTGTAGAACTTCTATATGAAAGAGCAAGAACAGGAGATACATATGGACAATGTTGATTTATCTTCATCAAACAGTAAGTCACCAATGGATCAGTAAGATAGGTTAACTATAAAAATGATTAGGTTGTGGACATAGGCAATGTTTTAGTGTCATGTGTGCATTTGAATTATGATGTCTGTTCCCACATCAATACAATGAATCTTTTCATAGTAAATTATAATAAATTGCTAATTGTACTGAATATGATAATTGCTCTTATCATATTCTAATTAATCAAATAGCTACAGTTTAATATACTAAATTATAACTTATAGAGTTTTACATTTAAAAATTTGTGTATATCCCAAAGATCTAAATACATTTTGTTTTATAATTTATATGCTAAATTAGCTTAAATAAAGTTTAACTATCTTATTCTATAAGATAGAATAATAATAGAAACCTAGCCAATAATAATAGTGATACTATGAATATCACTGTATTAGTTTGTCTTATTTACTATAGTCAATGGGATATCAATTATTTCCATTCCTGATTTTATTTAATGTATTAATCTTATTTCATGCAATGTGTCTGAAATAAATTTGTAAAAAATGTAAATAAATCTTGTTGTGTTAAAAATTTATTTAGTTGTCTGTGGTCTTATTGCTAATCACCACCTACACACATTATTATTGTTATTGCTATCAACATATCATCTGATTATATTGAAATATTCCTCAATCAATATAGTGTAATTAAGTATATGTTGGTATTTCATAATAATTTTGTTAAGCCCTATTATTTATGATTATATCTAGGGCATCATTACTTAATAATCAAAATATTGTTAACCTAGAGTGCATGTTATTATAAGTGGTATACTAAAAGATTAAACACTTAATATTGGTTTAATCCACATATTTGAACCTGCAGATCTATCATTCGTTGATCTTCATCACATTGTTTATAATTATTTGAGAAAAGGAAGTTGGTAAGTTATTGTGTTTAGTTATTGAAAATTTATTCCTATTTCTTGAACCTTAAAGGTTACAACAGTTAAGAAGTTTATAAAGTTTCCTTGAAATTAATAAATATTGTTTGTTAATTTGATTTTGTATCAAGAGCCATTTTGCGCATTATATTTGGGTAGTGGCAAAATTTCTCTCACTGACCCAAGTATATCTTGTATAACAATCTTAAAGTTGTTTGAACCCTGAGAAGACTAAATTAGTAATTTGCAATGTGGAATTTGAATTTATGGTAAATTTTATATCTAGTTATTTATTGTAGTTGGATTTGAGTTGTGTTACATTCACTGTTTATGAAAAGTCAACCAAACTTTAAAGTATAAATTGCTACTTTTGTCTTAAATGTATAGCTTCTTTTGACTTTATGGTGAATATTCTGGTTTTGTTAAGCTTGGAATCCCTATTTTATTTAGTTAGCTTACTATCATTTAATTCAATATCAATTTAGAGTTCTGGACATCATCTTTCATCATCATCATTCTTCTCCTCTGTCATTTCAATCTTTCTTTATTTCTTTATGCTTCTTTCATCCTAATTCATTATCCTAATTAACTCACCATTCACTAGCTCTTATTCCGTTATCATCTTCATCATCCATTAACTCTTATTCTATCATCATCTTCATCATTCATTATTCTGATACATCTTTTTTTTTCTTCATTCTCAGACTAATTTTATTTTTTTATTTTATTATCACTTATTGTCATTATCTATTTAGTCATCTACATCCTAATTTACCTGTTGCTTAATTTATAATTTTAATTTCATATTCATTCCATCCATCTAATTATTATTTGTTTATTGGTTTGATGAATATTAACTTTATTTCATAACATTTTGTTTGTTTGTTTGTGGATTGTAAAGCTAGTTTGACCAGAAGTTGTTATCTTCATTAATCATCTTGTAATCTTCTCTAAGTTTATAGTTTTATGCGAGCTTAGTCAATAAGGAAATCATCTCTTTAGTTTAACATTTATTTTAGGTGTATATTCTAGATTAGTGGTAACTATAAAAGGTTACAAAGGAGGATAAGTCACCCTAAAACATGAGTCTAGATTGATTAGTTATAGTTGTTGATAGAAGGTTACAGAGGAAGATATGGCTCCTAAGCATGTATGCTTACTAGCTAGATTAGTAGGAAGGTTACTATATATATATATATATATATATATATATATATATATATATATATATATATATATATATATATATATATATATATATATTAACATGAATGGTCTGCTATCATCTTGATAGCTTAACACAATAAATTTCCCTGATTCAGATTTCATGATAGAAGTCTGTCCTCAATCAATCTTTATTTACACTAGAGAAACAAAATAATTCAAAGTACAATATATACAAAATCATATTAAATAATTTTATATATATATATATATATATATATATATATATATATATATATATATATATATATATATATATATATATATATATATATATATATATATATATATATATATATAAAACAAAAAGGAAAAGCTAAATGAGAGTTCAGTAGTTCTAAATCTACCCCATTAATATAATTTGTAGAATGATGTTTATAGGTTGGGGTAAATATATTTATAACTATTTGTTTTAAATATATAATTCCATTCCCTTCTATATGTGTATGTAAGTCATAGTAAAATAATGAAAGATAAAAAAAAGACCATTTACTCAAGTTGATTAATTGTGTGCTCAGAAATAGACAATTACAAGAAAATATTAGTAAGTAACATAGTTTTGTTTGTGCTAGAGTTTGCATTTAATGTTAATTATATAAAAACCTTACTTGAGGTCACTTTGATGAATCAGTGTTGAATTTCCAGAGGGATCTGTAAATTTACTTTTATTAATAATTATACATATTTATTGACTACGTTTCCTTTTCCTCTTTATATATCAACATATGGTACATATCCATTGACTGCTCCCACTTTTAAAATGCAGGTGACTGAATGTGAAAATGAAAATTGAATACACAAATTAAAAAAATCGTAATTCATGAAATTTTAAATAGAAATAATAAAAACAAAAAAAATAAAAATCATGTAAATCAATATATATATATCCTCAGAAAAGCAAGCATTTGTCCATAATTAAGAGTTTATAAACTTGAATTCCAATCACCATGCATAATATTTTTGTTCACCAACTCTATTGATATTTATATATTTCATACTACTTGGTTATAAACAAACACATACCAATTATCTCTTCTGAAAATATAGCTTACATCCATTGAAGATTGATATACACCAGCATTTTGTAAAATAGACATTTCGATGGATAATTTTATAATGACATCGAAGCTGACTTGGGGACACCCATGGTAATGACTTTACCCCAAACACATTGTAATAACTCCTTTATTATTGGCTATTATTTATAATGTGGCTACAATATGTATTCTTTTTGATTATTTCCATAATAACAAATTCAAGCTTATAGAAGAAATGAAATCATTAATTAATTCTTGCTATTATATATTCCAATTTGTCACTTTAATAGTTACGATTAAATTTCCACATTCCTTCTATCCAAATAATAAGGATTTTGTATTAATTTTTAAATATAAGCATTAAGTTTTAAAATATATATTCTTACTGTATTTTTTTAAATGCCAAACGGTTTTGTTGTTAGCCAACAAGTGAAAAAATGCCAGATTGTTTTCTCATGCTAGATAAAACATATTGTTACAAATTAATAAAAAAAACATCATGAAAACCTTATTATTACTATTTTGGTTTTTTTTTCTTAATCTTCCTTATTCAAACTCTATCTCCTAGCAACTATTTTGACCTCATATATATATATTGACCTTTGTCATGTCTGTCTTATCAGTCAATTATTTTTGTTGTTAATGATATTCAGTGAATAAAAGAAAAATTAACTTCTACAAATAAACAAACATATTAGTTTATTTATGTTTATATATATATATATATATATATATATATATATATATATATATATATATTTCAAGTGTATATAATGAATTTGTCTGCTTTCAAGATAAATATAAAAAAATAAGAATTAATTTTTCAAAATAGATAAAAATATTAGTTCATATGTATGTTTCATGTATATAAACAAGTATGTAGGATAAATTATTTGCCTATCAATTGGTCTGAATTCAAATAGCAAGAAAAATTAGGATAGGTGTGATGGTTGGTTGTAAGTCATCTCTTACAACATATAATGATTTAGTCAATTACATTATGCATATTTCTTGTATTGTGATAATTGCTGTTTTACAAGGTATTTTAATCCATATTAAAACTGCCCCATTTTTATTATGATAAATATCATATAAATACAGAGTTTTCTCAAAGTATAATAGTGAAAAAGTGCTCTGAAATTGTTTATGTTGATAAAAATTTGACATAATGAATTTCTAAATAAGACTTAGACTGATTACTGATAGATTAAGATCTGATTGGTTATATATTGAAACAGTAAGGTCTGCTTTGCAGATCTTCGTTTCACCTTTTCTCACCTACTTCCTACCCTCATACCTTAGTTTGAACCCCAATCTATCGTAGTGTGTCTGCAATAAACTTATATACCAAAAATCCCGCCTAATTTTAAACAATGAGCACAATGCTCGTATGATATATATAACTTATTCCCAAATAAAATAAAATACGAATTATGTATTTGTTCACCTAATTTACATTTATTAAAAAGTAAGTTATATAAGTCATAATTGTGCACACACTATGATATCCATTTTAAAACATATCAAAATTATAAATTGTTGAAGTTATTTTGTTTGAATCTATTTACAAATATATTACCGTTGTAAGATTTTTTGATTTAAAATAAAATTCATTTAGTAAATATTCGTTTAGTAAATAGATTCAAATATTGCAATTTAAAAATAAAATCATTTTCTTTAATTTAAAAAAAATTATTCCAAATATTTCTGTTAAATTAAATGAGAGACAATAGTTTAATTAGTAAATGTTGTATAAGTTTATCTAAAAACAGCAGATGTCCACTTAAGGTTTTCTTTAATTAATAAAAGTAATTTTTAACTAAATCTAGTTTGTAATTCGAATGTCGACAGGGAAATTAACAAAAAAAATTAATTAATGTTGAATTCCTTTAGACATTCCAATGATTTAATTACAGCTGATAAGTCCGATATTTTTTTAATGCTCCAGGGCAGTTCTATTGTTAAATTCTACTAAAAAAAGGAGGTTTTTCTTTTGTTCTGGAGCGAGTTGTTTTTTATTCTAATGTGTCTAAGAGAAATCATTCTGTGTTCTATTCTAATAATTTGCTAACCTTGACATGTCCGAGTAGAGGCGTTAAGATGGCAATGTCCCCTCGGAATAGCCAGACACTGCTCCATACCATCAGAAGTTATCACATGGACCCCAGAACTGCTGCTGCCGCTGCCAAAAATATGAACATTCCAGATTTTGCTGCTGAATTATAAAACCTGCCGAACATCTACCTGCAAATGCATCTCCAGAGGTAACCTAAATTAACCCAAGAGCTCTTGTGATAACTAACATGCTATAGCTATTTAAAATTGTTTTTCTTATACTTCACATAACTTCATTATGTATTTCTTTAATGTGCTTAAATATACTCAACATTTTGCTCTCTATCCTTGGGTTAATATTTTCTATTTATAAAGCTTTCTTTTATTTTATTATGATAATGTGTCAGAATCATCTTTGACTGAGTGAACTATTATTTTTATTGACAGTAAGATGCCGCTATTAAGGCATATTTTAAATTTATAATTTTCCAATTTTATTATCTTGCAAATCACTCATTTGAGGGCGATTCTTTTCTTAAATATAATATAATCACATAGTTTAAAATCTACATGTTATTGATTTTAATCTAATATAAGAGTATGTGCAAAGTGAATGGTTAAATGTGTCCCTTAATGCATGTTTGCGTATATAAATCTATACTTCCTTTTTAAACCCGCAAGCATGCATTTTCTTATTTTAATTACCGTGTTCTACTTTAATTATAAAGTTCATCATTGACGTCGAGAATGTGCGGATCCTTTTTAAATGAATTTCGGGGAATTTGATTGGGAATTTCTCTTAATCCAAGTAAAACCCATTCAGTATGTTTTATATACTCTCGTCTCGTATTGCTGGTACATGAATTGGTTGTTGAGATCACTTTGTTTTAGTTTTTCAAGAATTTTTTACACGGCTAAGACCGTTCTCTCCACGCTTGCAGTTTCCAGGCAGAGGGTGTCCCAAATGACACCCCTGGGAATTAAACGCAATCATCACACAGTCACTAAGTTTCAGATGTTCATAAAATACTTTCCTACGGGTTAGCGGTAAGATGCCCTCCGTAATCATTCCAGATATTTAATATTGTTTTATTTTATATTTATTTTACAAAGCATCCGTGACTTAAACGTGTCACACCCTCCAACTTTAATAAATTCATTATCAGCAATACTGACCTCCCAATGCAACTCTATTATTATTATTCTCAAATAAATGCTTTGATCCCATTGCCACGTTGTTGCGTAGTAAGCTTTAGTCTGTGCTATTCTCGAAATCAATAAATATTTTAGAACACTTAATTTTCCAAATATTTTCTTAAACTTGTGTAATTGCTCAAAGCACCTTGCACATGTTCCTATCTCGTCAAGCACATTATCATAATGCTATTAATCCGAGAAATAGAATATATCACTTTGTTTTAAGACCTTTTGTCATTTATTGAAATATAATGCCAACAATTATTTAATATGCATCCCTTTCTCATATAAGCAGAGAGTGGCATTATATATCTATTTATATAAATAAATTTTGTGAAATTATTTAAACTAAATTTGATATCTTATTTTATTGATTCCTATCACTGTCTCGGTTTATATATATATATATTTTCTACATTTTTATTATAAATCCATAGACGTTAATTAGCCACCCAAACTTCTTTTAGTATAGAGTCTTTTGTTTCTCCCTGACCACCAGGCACCGGTCAAAGGTTATACTAGTAGTGGCACCAGATGCATTATCATGTAGATGGCACTGTGAAATTTGAACTTTAGATTCGAACTTAGTATATCTAGAAGGCAACCCCTCCTAGAATGTTCAGTTTCATGTCTGGGGTTTGAATTCTGCAGTGTGTATAGACGATTCTGACCGTTACAATATATATATATATTAATTCTAATAATTTCACGAATAATAGATGTCATATTATTATTACTATTTGCGGGATATTACGTGTTGTGAAAAAGCTAAATGCTGACATTTCAGTACAATATCAAGTACCTTCCTCAGAGCATCTTTAGTTTAAGACCATTATTTTCATTACTTTACCTGAGATAAATTATACAATACTTAATTATTGTCTTCAGAAATATTAAGCTATTTTTATTATGAGAAAAATTCAAGTTCTATAGTTGATGAATCTGTTTCTCTAATCAATGTTTATGTGGGCTATATGAAATATAACATTATCATCTGGGAATTTTATAATCTTATCAGAAACCAATATTTTCATCAAAAAATAACTGTAGATGTCCTCAATGTTTAAATAATTGGCAAACTATTAGAAATGAATATTTTATGATTAATGAATTCTAAACAAGTTTAATAATTACATAGTTACGATGGCCAACTTATTACTATGTTAGATTTTTTAAAAATTTTCTGATAACTTAAGATTTAATGTGAAACATATAGTGGTTCCTTTTATTACCAACGATTTCTACAATGAAATACTTAACTCAACAGTTTTGAACTCAGTTTATATTATAGAAATCATCCATGTAATATTATTGGAGAATAAGCATCTTGAATCATATTTATCTAATTTTAAATATTTCTGAAACCTTTAACTGCCATTAAAAGGTTTAATGAGAATTGTCTTTAATTTTCGAATACTATGTTTATGATTAGAAACTTATATAAATGACTTAGTTAGAATTATTTCTTTAGACATCAACTTAAAATAAATAGATTACCATCTTGATATTTTAAATGGGATAAAGAAGTTTTTTTAAACTAATTTTCTGTTATTTATTTTTATTAGCAAAATTAATCTTACTTTAGTTTTATTTTCACTTTAGGAAAAAAAATATTAATATTTTTAAAAAACTTAACATGCTTGAAATATTAAGATGTGGTTACTTTTTATTTTGTTTTTCATTTAAAATAAGACCAATCCATAAATCCATTTAAAAAATTTTAATTAATAGATATATATATATACACTTACAGAAATATGATTAAAAAATTCTCATTTCACGTTAATTCGAAACATGACAATGATGGTCCAATGCAGAGAAAATAAATCCGTAAGGAGATGAGAGCAGTAAAAATGACATTTGAGAATTTTTAATCTGATTTTAAATAAGTATATTATAATGATTATAATAATAACATGATTATAATTTTAATTTAGTTTATTATTTAGATTTCTTTTTCAGAGACTTCCACAACAATGACAGAAGGTATGCTTGACTTAATTAGACTATATTTACAAATTAAAAATTAATGAAAAATATTTTGGAGTAATCCTTCTGTTATTTGTTTAAAATATTATCTATCCACAAGTTTATTTGAAGATTATTAATTGTGCATCTAGTTATAGGACTAGTATTGTCCTGAAGGATTGTAATGATGGTATTTTAATCGTATTTATATATTGAACTATTTAATCATCTAATATTAAGTAATGAATGTCTTTAGAAAAAGTTAACTTTATTTAAATTTTCCAATTACATTCTACTGTTAGTAATAGCACATAGTATGTGAGTATATGCACATCGTTTCAATAGATGTTTTCTCCTCTCTTCTGCAGATGTTTCTGGTCCGACCAGTGACAATACTAGTACGGGAATTGAACCTGGACCCAAGCAACTTTTTTGAATTTTCTTTGTATTTTTTCCACTCTATCCAATATTTTGGTATTTTCCCAATTGAATATATCTTCATTGGTATATACATGGTCTGCTACCTTAAACACATCTATTTTCTCTCTTCTAATCATCAGTCTGTGCTCTTACCACTTTACAATGGGATGACTGGTTTCGTCAATATATATATATATATTATAATGATCAGGAAATAGAGACTTATGTAATCTGCACTACAGAGTGCCACTAGGCATTTGAACCTAGAAAAATTTATATAGTAGGCAGATACATAAGTCAAAAAAAAATTTCTTTCTTTTATATATTTTGATTCCGGTCGTTAGCCCATTGTCACTAGCTCAGTGGAACAGCAGAGATTTATATTTTATAAATTTTTGTCTAAGATATATTTCAATATTAAAAAAGGAATAAAATAAGCCACTGCCAGTAATTATACACACAAACATTTATTTATGCATATATATATATAAAATTTAGCATTATTATTTTGGCATGTTTGCATTTTTTTAAAACTTAACTTACATTTTTAACTTTGATTTTAGATTTTAATTTACATTTTAATTTTTATAAGTTATTATAAGTTCGCACAGATGGATTTATGAAAGTTTGTTTTATAATGTTGAGTATAGATCGGTTACATAGATTACACGGTTAAAAACATTTCAAAATAAACATAACCGATCAAAATACCAAGTCATTGATAACGCCAATTGCTGAGAGAATACAAGAAACCCAATGACATTCATCATAAGATGCCACATTGACATCGATGACTTATATATTCTAATCGAGTATGAAAACCACAAACATAAGTAACAGATAAAGAATCCATGCACCGTCCATACCCAACTTAAATTTAATGCATTTTTATTTAGAGTGGCGAGTATGAACAGACTACATAGATTTTCATTTGAAAAAAAAAATTCTATCCTTATTTAACCTTAGGCCAAAAGTTTGCAGCTAACCAACATCAATCCACCTGATGTATCGATGCATTCAATGTAACACGAATATAGCAGCACAAAATAGGTTAAGAGAAGAAGTTGCCTCTCATCAGATAGGAATACTACATCTATCTGATGAGAAGAGCAATAACAACTTTAATAATTAGATACTTACGATTGCATTTCATAGGCAAAAAGGAAGTGTGCGGCATATAAAGCGATTCCACCCATAGCGAATCTCATACTACATCTACTAATTACATCAATATATCCAATCCATTGACCCAATTTAACTACGAAACAAATAACCTAAGATTACCCTCCCCTAATATAACTTTACAAATATATATAGCCATTCATGCCCAACTTAAGTTTAACATTTATATAATTTAATTTAATGAAAACAAAAATCATAATAAAAACTTAAAAGAACAAAAAAAATGGAAATGATTTTACAAAAGAAATACATCCAATTAAAATTACTTATTAATAAATAAAGTTGGTCAGATAGGATTCTATTGCAATTATTTTAAATACGGGAAGTTTTTAATTTAATGTTCATGAATTATCTAAAGTTCTTACAGTTTTAAAAGGTTCATAATTTGTAGTTGTTTGTAATTTTGAACGGGAATTCCCCAGCCATCCTGAAGATATTGGTATCCAGTTAGTCATTGTTTTTTTATTTATCTGGAGGTCTTTTACTTTAGCTGGTCCTTAATGTAGAAAAAGCAATGTCTTTTCTTTTTTTTAAACAAAACTGAAGGGACTGAAGAGTGCATCTTTTCAATCCCTTCTCCTTCAACTCCACACTAATACATATCACCACTCCTGTCATACATCTCTTCCTCTAATTATTTTTTTATTTCCAAACCTATCCTTTTATATTAATTTTGCAGATTAACACAACATTACATCATGATGATGAAGACTCTTTCATTGAGGTCCGATTCCTAAGGGATTTTTTTTTATTTGCTATTAGTTTCTATTGTTTTTTATCTGACCATTGCTTATACATTTAAATGCCCAAGGGCTAGTTCACTTTGACTAATTAAAATAATCATTTCCATTTTTCAATAACATTTATTAATTTGTTTTCCAAGCTTAAAGATATATTTTTATCCCTAAATCTTTTTAAGTTTTTGCTTTTAAAATACTTTTTCTATTTTTAATAAAGTTTTATTTTAATAATTTTTTTCATCTGTGCGATTGTATATATGTGAGTTTAGTATAGAATTTTAATTTTCAATTTTTAATTCTTAAAAAAGAAGCTTCATTTGCAAACTTTTATTTTTTTCATGTTTAATAATAAAAATAATAATGTAACGTTGTATGTGCCCGTTACAATATATATATATATATATGTTGTGGCCTGTCTATAGGTGGTACGACCCCAAGCAGAGTTTCCAAGTCCCTCATATTAGGCTCTACTTGGATTCTGGTTAGGTTCTATTAACAAACTTACTACATCCCGACCATTTTCTTTAACTATAACAATTGAATTTAGATAAGATTAGTATTTATCCCAAGTTACTTTGACATGAGTAAATATTTCTAAAATAAGATGTATTTTAAATATAATTAACGTGAGACTCGTTTACCCATAAACAGATCACATCCCCTTAACATTAAACAAATACAAAATATTTGTTCAATGGCATAAGAATACCTAGATACTCCTACTTATTAAGTATCTACATACTCTCATGGCTAACAATAATATCAAATATCTTGTATTTATAATTATTAAGTTTTAATTCAATCACTCATTAAATTAATCTGTTAGATAATTACAGATAAACTGTGATTTGTATTATTTTTGATAATTAAGATTGGCAATAATCACAAAATAAATTTACAACAAAGAGATCTCAGGATAATCATTGATTTATTAATTCTTCATACTACCTATGGAATATCAAGAGGGATTTTACAGATTTCCATGGATATTGTACAAATTAAGAAGGCTTATAATTTAAATTCATAATCAAGCTTTATATGTATGTTCTTTAATACTGAATATTAAAATAATATTATTAACTAAATTGTGATTAACACTAATACTTTCACTAATAACTAATGTATCATTTAATTTTATATTAATAAATACACTTTAATAATTGGCAATGTCATCAAAGACCTATGGGATCAAGGCAGCATGTAACAAGTAAAAAATCTTTACTGAGAGATTTATGCTTATTAAACTGTTAGATTTGCTTTAAATTGAATTGACTTTTCATTTTAATTTTGACTGTACATTTTGAGTTATGTGATGTGGTGAAAATGAGCCCAGAAAAGAAATTCAGCAATTACAATTTGATAAAACTTTTAAAACAATAATTTTACTAATATTCATTACAAATGATAATAAACATTACTATTAATATCGAATTTAAAATAACTTATAACAAAATAATACACATATATTATAATAACAACAGAATATTAATCTTTGGAGTATTATTATTAAACAAAACTAACAATTTCATATTATATGTTGAGATATTTATCTTTATGTATGTGAACTACATATCATACATTCAGTTTATTAAACAATCATTTTTCCCATTCATGGTCCATAAGTTCACCCACTACATAATAATAGTACTTGATGATTAAGTAACAATACAAAAAATAAGTGAGAACATAGGGTCATAATTCTGGAGGTTGGTAAGCAAACAAAATTAATACTTTTATCATTTACATAAGAACAAAATAATTGTTTTTAGTTTATCCATTCGTACATGTAAATACAACCTGCTCTCTGGATTGTGTATATATCATTTTAAATATCCTTTCATACTAAAATATTGAACATATTTCTTTATTTAAATGATTAATGATCTTTAATCTCAACCTAATTATTAAATAACTATCATTATAACAATACTTGAATTAATTCCTTATTGAATTAGTCCCCCCTACTGTACTAACAATTCATAGATTAAAACATATAAATACCAACATTATAAAGAAGTTCTTTTTTAAAACTCTCAGCTAAAAGTATAAGAACAATTTTAAATTTTCTAGTTGTTCCACACTCCATAAATTTATTAGAACGTTTTTATTTTTCCTTATTTTTTGAAGATTCTGCTTATCGAGGTATTTGAGTTACTGCAACAATAATCCTTCGTTTTATTCTTTGTTTAGTAATAAAAATTTATTTGTGGCTTGCCTTATTTATTTTAGATGATACATATTTCTCTCTATAATAAAAGGTACACTTATGATTTCAATTAAAAATGTATCGTGCAACGTTTTTTCAGCTAAACTTTATAGAAACTGACATTTCTGCCGGTATGGCTCAGAATAAATAATTCTATCTCACATTATAATTAAGATTTCATATATATCCAGAATAATAATGAACACTTTTCATTTATTACTAATTTAGTTTCATTGAATTTTAAATATATATACTTAACTGTTTCCAAGAGATTTACTATTCTTTTATCTATCCTTATTGGATATATACGGTGTTTATTTATTTCCTTTTGTGTGTTACTGCAGTTCATTTTCCCTATAGCACAATTATTGTTACTTTTCTGTGAATATATTCGTTGATTATTCATCTCTGATTATTTCTTCAATATTTATTAATTTTCAAGAGATTATTGGGAATTACCAATTATTGACTTGCCCAGTAGAAAAACGATTAATTTATTCCATTATTTTAACAACAGAGCTTATAATTATCCATGAATATTGATGTAGAATTGCAAATCATAAGGTTTTAGGAATTTTTAATCCAATTTTTAAAAAAAAAAAAAAATATCACCAACAAGAAAAAAACTTAGTTACTTATACTTTACGATCAAGAAGCTTTTTTCCCCCTCTCTTGAATTTCATATTTCTAGATTGTTTGAAACTCTTTGATTGGCTAATATTTTCCCACATTTTTCTATGAAACAATCATTTATTTTGAAAGTTTTTGGTTTATTATTTTAAAATGACCGATTTTTCATTTTTAAAAAATATTGAAATACAATATTTTTAGAAATTAAATAAAGATAGAATTTACTGTTTTAATTTTAAATCAGTATTTTGTAAAATTAAACCTTATTTATTTACTTTTGAATATAGCAAAATTTGAAGATAAATAATTTCTATTTTTAAAATCAAATGCGTACAAACAATAATTATTAGCATCTGTAACGCATTCTGTTTACAAAATTACAAGTTAAACTTCACTGATTTTAAATACTAAATGATATTACTTGTCCATCCATTTGCATATATACGACTCTACAGTTATTATCTATGTGTATCTTGAGTTAAGATCATTTATAAATTTCCATTAGCTAAAACCGAGTTTAAATCCTATGATCTAATATGTCATTACTGTCTTCCTTTAATAAGCAAATATTATTGGATTTGTAAAATTTAAAATTATACACCAAAATCCTATTTTAAAATAGTCTGAGCTAATAAAAAGTGCATAACATCCCCTCCCTTCATTTAATTTTACATTTTATAATGCTTAATATTTGAAAGAAAATCTTTTGTATTGATTTCTTGTGCATGGCTTTTATAATAAATAAATGAACAAAATTCCCTGCACTATTGAAATTCATTATTAAGTCTATTAATTTGCCTTTGAACCATTCATAAACTCTAAATATCACTCTAACTTTACTATTAGGATTATTAATTTGTCCTTAAATTAACAAACTATAAATATCCCAATAACTAAATTGATAATCCCTATCACACTAATTTTGACAGCTTCTGTTATGGACTCTTACAGAATAAGGAATGAGGCTTTGGGCATTATATGTTCCTCTAACACCTTCTGGAGTTGACAGCAGGAAAGCATTCTCTCCAATCTGTTTTAGAATTTTGTAAGGACCCTCATACAAGCTTAAGATTTTTTGTATTTATTCTTCTGAACATCACTGACATGAGGTGTTCGTAATAATATTAACTCATCTATTTTGAAGGGGTGTGGCTTATTACATGACCTTTTAACTCTTTTCTTGCCCATAATTTTAAGCTTAATTTTTGCTTTTTCCTGATCTATTTGTACATTAATATTTTCCCTATGTATTGGAAATAGAGTTTTAATTAGAATAGGTTCATGTCTCCCATAATGTAGTCTCATGGGAGAAAAACCAGTAGACTCATGGTAAGTTATATTTATATAACTGATAATTTCAGGCAATTTATGAACCCATTGGGTATGATTATCTGGTACATAGATTTGAAATAATGTACTTAACTCTCATAATGTGTTTTATACCTTGAATTTGAATCCAGTGATTCCATTGGTGAGATACAAATGCAGTTGCATGATCAGTCAGTATACTGTCAGGCTTACCAACAATAGGAAATTAATTTTCCATTAAACATTTGATAACATTTTTTGCATCAGCTTTTGGTACAGGATACGCTGCTACCCATTTACTGAAAACGTCATATGCAACTAATATAAACTTTTGCCGGTTAAAAGGTGGAAGGGGTCCATAAAAATCAATGGCTAACAGTTTGTTAGGCCAATCTGGGACTATAGGTTGCAGTACACCTGCATAGGACCTATTACAATATTTTGATTTAAGACAAATGTCACATGATTTAATACTTTCTATAATTCTCCTGTACATATTTCTATAATAGAAAATAGATTTTAATACATAAAAAATTTTGGGAGCCCCGTAATGACCATATTTATTGTGGGTATATACTATTAATTTATCTATTAAAGATTGTGGGACTACAATTCTCCATGATTCCCCATCATTGACATTCATCTTAAACATTAAGACATTTTGATATACCTTATATCTTTGGTATACTCTTCTGATATATTTATTAACTTGTGTTTTATTATCCTGATTATTTAAGATAGTGAGGATGCTATTTATTTTCATATCCTGACTTTGAGGCATAGAGAGATTTTTATAATCTTCCTCTATATAATCATCCTGCAGAATATTCATACTGCTTATACATATGTTCTGAGTATTGGGGTTTCTAGATACCAGATAGATAGGGTGGTGACTAAGAATATCCACAGGAATACTTTCTCCCTTCAATATAAATAACTTTATAGTTATATTGTTGGAGATACAAGCTCCACCTTACAAGCCTTTCATTATTTAAGTAACTGTGATTTAAAAATTTCAGACTTCTATGGTCTGACAACACAATCACTTCAGAGCCTAACAAGAACTGGAACAATTTCTGGAATGCCCAGACAACAGCTAAAGTCTCTTTTTCTGTGATGGAGTAGTTCATCTCTGCCCCTCTTAAGTGCCTGCTTAAGAAATATAACACCTGGGGCATCTGATTATCATTAAGCTGATATAGTACTACTCCCAGACCATAATGCCTACTATCTATTCGTAATTAAATTTTTTACTGAAGTCAGGGTATGCTAAGATCACATATTTAAGAAAATTTGTTTTAATCTTCTCGAACTCATTACTATGCTCTATGGTCCAATGCCATTTTCACCTTTTTTTAATAATTTAGAAAGATATAAAGTGTCTCCAGAAAAGTTCTCATAAAATTTATGGTAGTAGTTGCATAGACCAAAGAAAGATTTTAACTGTTTCACAGTTTTAGGTATGGGGAAATGCTGTATAGCAGACACCTTTTCTGGATGGGGTTGGATACCATGATCATTGACTAAGTGTCCCAGAAAATTAATTTATTTTTCTGCTATAGAGCACTTCTTTAAAATAAATCTTGATATTTTTGTAGGAACCCTCTTGAAAGAACATTTGTAAGCATTCCAGATACTCTTCTATACTATCTGATGTGATGACTATATCATCCACATACATGATGATCTTTTCTTTCAACTGTCTTGAAAAGACCATGTCTAAACATTTAATCAAACCAGCTCTAGTATTAATGAGATTGAAGGGCATACATCTGAAAACATACGACAATCCCTTGAAACGAAATGCTGTATATTGCTGATCCTCCTCATGTAGTGGAATTTGCCAATATCTGGCTGTTAGATCAAATGTGGAAAAAATTGACTTATCTAGAAATTTAATAAGGAGTTCATGTACTGGTGGAGGAATGCCATGCTCAGGAATGGTAATTTGGTTTAACATACGAGCATCTAAACAAACTCTTATAGAGTTATCCTTCTTTTTTATGATCACTAGTGGATTAACATAAGGAGAAGGACATTTTTTTATTTTTTTTTCATTCTAGCATTCTATCTATTTGATTCTGTACCTCATCCTGATATTGATATGGAATCGGATACATCTTTTGCTGGAAAAGGTCATTACTTGTTAACTGTACTCTATGAACATATCCCTCTATGATACCAGGAATTTTAGAAAATATACATTTATAATCATACATCAATTGGAATAAATTTTCCTTAAATTTAGAATTGTCTTCACAAAAATTTCCCACTTTAGCCTGAATGCTAAGATCAATTAATGTATCATGGATATACAATAATTTATTAGAAAGGTTATGTGATCCATATTCAAACTTGAGCCTTTCTTCTCCACAATAAAAAAATTTATTTTGAAAATCAATTTTACATTTATGAATCATCATGAAGTCAGATCCTATAATAGCTTCATGTATTAATCCTGGCATGATGAGAAACATGTGTTCAAATTCAACACCATTAACAATAAAGGTAATCAAGACTTGCTTATTAAAGAGCCTAGTCCTCTTTCCATTGGCTAGAGTGACTTGAATTTGTTTTATGGGAAGGGATGGGATATTCCCTTGTACAGCTATAATCTTCATATGCATATGCTCTGATAGTATAGAAGCTTGACTTTCAGAGTTAACTAAAGCTTCAATTTTTAATTCACCAATATATAAGGTTACTACTGGACATTGATACATGATAGGTGGCTCACCAATGTTGAATGGCTCTAAGTAGTCTATGTCCAGATCTAATATGTTTAAAAGCCATATATTGTTCTCCTTTTGATACATTGAAGGCCCTTGCACAGAGGAACACATAAACAAAGATCTCTCTAGTTTAACATGGTCTTGTCAACAGCTTTACCCCCTGTCTTCTTTAAAATAGTGGTAACCCCACTGGTAGAAGACTGACTATCCTGAATTAATGGTTTGTTCCTACCTCAATTCACTATACTTGGATTTCTAGCCTTAAAAACAAATCTAATTTTTACACCAAAATATGATTCATTTCTCATAACTCTCTGAGGAATATTGGGCCTAACTTGCATTGCAGCCACTGGATAATTTACCTTTTCTTTCAACTGTCTACTTCCTCTTTCTAAACTGCCATCACTCAACTCTAAAGCATCTAAAATCTCACTAACTTCTTCAATAGTATACCTATCCACAGTAATGAGAATTTGCTCAATATGGCGTGGTAAATTTCATCGAATCAATCTGACAATTTGCATTTCTGACAATGGAAATGAAGTAAGGGTTTTTAGTCTAACTACTTGGTTGCGGAAAAATTTTGCATATCCACCTTTGTTAGCATTTACCTTTCTTGCATTATTTGGTATCTAATGTAATCCTGCTTGTCAGATCCCCAAAAACTAGACAATATCCAGCATTTGAAGTCTCCATATATTATGGATTTTTTGAATAATGACTGCCACCAGTCTCTTAAAGCAGCATACAAATAGTTACTGGAGATGGCTAATTTTTCCCTTTCTGACATAGGACACAAAGAAAACAACTCTTCTAAATTATTTAGGAATTCTGAAGGATTCTCCATATATTCATCCTTGAAGGGTTTTATCTTAATAAATCTTATAGCTATAGAATTACTTGCACTTATTCCTCTCTACTAAGGACACCTACACTCTTTTCTTGAAACCTACTTAGGATTTTATTCTGTTATAGAATTCTTCCATTTTTCACCCTTGTACAGTGTCATCCATATCTTATATCTTAGAATTTCACTTGCACTTATTCCTCTCTACTACTGATTGATAATCTCTATCAGATTCTATTTCTTGAAACTTACTTATTTTTTCACTATATAATTCTTTTGCTCCTCTCTTAATTGATCAATGTTTATATTACTCATCTCATTTGAGCTATTATTTTATTCAATTACTTCTTTATTCTTCTCTATTTGATCTATTAATTCTTTCTCTAACTTCTTCAACCTTTCTCCCATTTTAGATCGATATGTTTGATCTTCAGTTTTGTTAGATTTTATAACTTGTAAATTTTTTTCTATTCCTATTCCCAGCTCTTTTTTAAATTCTAGAGTACTGTTATCCATTTGTTCTTTTACTTTTGTTCTTAAAAATTCAAACTTGTTTTCCATTAATTCCACTTGATTCTGTATATCTTTAATACCACTATCTATATGCTCTATCTTCTCATTCAGTTAATCTTTATTAACTGTCCATTGTTTGATAGCTTTTTTACCCTGAACTTGAAGAGCTTGAACATTTTTATGAATGTATCCTTCTAACTTTTCATTTATTTTCTTTTTACTACCTCTATAACATTGTCTTTTGTTGCAAACTTTTCACTTAATTCTCCAATTTTTTTCTCTAAATCTCCTTTTATAAACTTAATGGCTTATTGATTTTCAACTATACCTTTATTCATAAATTCTAACTTCTCACTCAGCACTTTATTAGTTTCTTGTAGTTCTCTTAAAAATCTATTATCTTCTTTTGACTTTTTACTATTCTCTTCTAACTTTTTACTATTCTCTTCTAACTTTTTACTATTCTCTTCTAACTTTGCTCTTAAAAATCTATTATCTTCTTCTGACTTTTTACTACTCTCTTCTAACTGTACTCTTAAAAATCTATTATCTTCTCTTAAAGATTTACTAGACTCTTCTAACTTTTTATTTAAGGATTCACTCAAAGATTCATTTATTTTCATCATCAATGCAAAAAAATCATCTAAACTTTTCTTCTCTTCCACCGCAACAACTTTCTTTTCTTCTATAACTTCATATTGAATATCCTTTCGTATTGCTCTATCTTTCCTATGATTCTCCCCCTTTCTTTTTCCATTCTTATTTCCATTTCTAACATCTCCTTGAGATCTTGTTCTTGGACAGAACAAATATTTTCTTGTTTGTCTGAATTTTCAAGTCCAATCATTTTTGAAAAATAAAATTTCTTTTTCACTAAAACACTATGCTAATTTTCTTTAAAAATATGACTTAGTTCAACTTCATAAAAAATATTTTCCACTAGGCTATTCCAACAATCAACAACTCCCTCAAATAATTTGATAAATCAATTATATTTCATTTTCATGATATCTATTATTAGATACCATAAACCATATTTATAACTATTTATTTACAATAAACTCAAATTCATATAAACAAGTTGCATACTTTCTTCTCTCAACATCATCACCACAACCACCACATGAAATATTCATACATGATCTATATTGATCTATGTATGATTTTCCTATTGATCACATAGCCATATTAGACTAGCCTTTAATTAATATTCTAACAAAATCAAAAAAAAATTATTATTATTATTATTAATTATATCTAATAATTCAATTAACGCGTTAGGCATTTTCTTATATAAATCAATCATGATAATCAATGATTAGTTTACTAATCCAGCCATGCATATGGGTGCCATAAGGGGTTTATATACTGTGACCTGTCTATAGGTGGTACACCCTAAGCAGAGTTTTCAAGTCCCTTATATTAGGCCCTACTTGGACTCTGGCTAGGTACAATTAACAGACATTATATCCTGACCATTTTCTTTAACTAGAACAATTGAATTTAGATAAGATTAGTATTTATCCCAAGTTACTTTGACATGAGTAAATATTTCTAAAATAAGATGTGTTTTAAATATAATCAATATGAGACTCATTTACCTATAAACAGATCACATCCCCTTAACATTAAACAAATACAAAATATTTGTTCAATGGCATAAGAATACCCAGATACTCCTCCTTATTAAGTATCTACATACTCTCATGGCTAACAATAATATCCAATATCTCATATTTATAATTATTAAGTTTTAATTCAATCGCTCATTAAATTAATCTGTTAGATAATTACAGATAAACCATGATTCCTATTATTTTTGATAATTAAGTTTGGCAATAATTACAAAAATAACTTTACAATACGGAGATCTTAGGAAAATCATTGATTTATTAATTCTTCATACTACCTATGGAATATCAAGAGGGATTTTACAGACTTCCATGAATAGTGCACAAAATAAGAAAAGCTTATAATTTAAATCTATAATTAAGGTTTATATTTATGTTCTTTAATAATTATTAAATATCATTATTATCTAAACTGCAATTAACACTAATACTTTCACTAATAACTAATGTATCACTTAATTTCATATTAATAAATACACTTTCATAATTGGCAATGTCATCAATGACCTATGGGATCAAGGCAGCATGTAACAAGTAAAAAATCTCTACTAAGAGATTTATGCTTATTAAACTGTTAGATTTGCTCTAAATTGAATTGACTTTTCATTTTAATTTTGACTGTACATTTTAAGTTATGTGATGTGGTGAAAATGAGCCCAGAAAAGAAATGCAGCAATTAGAATTGGATAAAACTTTTAAAACAATAATTTTAATAATATTCATTACAAATGATTACAATAAACATTACCATTAACATCTAATTTAAAATAACTTATAATAAAACGATAGACATATATTATAATAACAATAACAACAGAAAATTAATCTTCGGAGTATTATTATTAAACAAAACTAACAATTTTCCATTATATGTTGAGATATTTATCCCTATGTATGTGAACTACATATCACACATTCAGTTTATTAAACAATCATTTTTTTCCATTCATGGTTCGTTAGTTCAACCTCTACATAATAGTAGTACTTGATGATTAAGTAACAATGCAAAAAATAAATGAGAACATAGGATCATAATTCTGGAGATTGGTAAGCAAACAAAATTAATACTTTTATCTTTCACATAAGAACAAAATCATTGTTTTTTAGTTTATCCATTTACACATGTAAGTACAACCTGCTCTCTGGATTGTGTATATATCATTTTAAATACCCTTTCTTACTAAAATATTGAGGATATTTGTTTATTTAAATTATTAATAATCTTTAATCTCAACCTAATTATTAAATAACTATTAATATAACAACACTTGAATTAATTCCTTATTAAATGATTTAGTCCCCCCCCCATTATACTAACAAATCATAGATTAAAAATATAAATACCAACATTAGAAAGAAGTTGTCTTTTAAACTCTCAGCTAAAAGTATAATAACAACTTTAAATTTTCTTAGCGTTCTGGTTGTTCCACATAAACTTATTATAATTTTTATTTTTCTTCTCTCTTTGTACATTCTACTTATCCTAAGATTCGCGAGGTATTCAAGTTATTACAACAATAATCCTTCCTTTTTTTTCTTTGTTTAGTAATGCGAAAAAATTTGTTTATGGCTTGTTTTATTTATTTTAGATGACATATATTTCTGACTTTAGTGTATGGCACTTTTAGGATTTCAATTAAAAAAAAATATGTGTCATGCAACATTTTTCAGCTAAAACTTTATAGCAACTGACATTCCTGCCAGTATGGCTCAAAGTAAATACTTCTATAATTTATTGTAATTAGGATTTTATATATAGCTGAAATAATAGTGAACACTTTTCAGTTATTACCGATTTAGTTCTATTGATTCTTAAATCTATATACTTAACTTTTTCCTCGATATTTACAGATTTTTTATTTATCCTTACTGAATATTGACGGTGTTTATTTATTTCATTTGGTTTATTACTGCAATTCATTTTATCCACGGCACAGTTATTGTTCTTTTTCAGTGAGTATATTTGTTGATCATTCATCTCTGATGATTTCTTCAATATTTATTAGCTTTCAATAGATTATTGGGAATTATCGACTATTGACTTGCCCAGTAGAAAAACGATTAATTTATTCCATTATTTTAACAACAAAGCTTATAATTATCCATATATATATTGATGTAGAGTTACAATTCATTACTTTTTCTGCTTTCAAAAATAATAAGATTTTAGGAATTTTTAATCCAACTTTTTTAAAATATATTACAAGAAATGAAAGAAAAAAACCTAATTAATTATTCTTTATGATCACCAACTTTTTTTCCTCTCTTGAATTTCATAGTCAAAAATTGTTTGAAACTCTTTGATTGGTTGTTTTTTTCCCACTTTTTTCTATAAAACAATCATTTATTTTGAAGGTTTTTTGGTTTATCATTTTAAAATGACAATTTATCGTTTTTTAAAAATAAAATATTGAAATATAATATTCTTTAGAAATTAAATAAAGATAGAATATACTGTTTTAATTTTAAGTCAGTATTTTGTAAAATTAAACCTTATTTATTTACTTTTAAATATAGCAAGATTTGAATATAAATAATTTCTATTTTTAAAATCAAATGCGCACTAACAATAATTACTGGTCTCTGTTACGCATCATGTTTACAAAATTACAATTTAAACTTCACTGGTTTTAAATACTAAATAATATATTAATTGTCCATCCATCTGTATATATACGACTCTATAGGTTATTATCTATGTGTATTTTGTGTTAAGATCATTTATAAATTTCCATTAGCTAAACCTGAGTTCAAAACCTATGATCTAATATGTCATTATTGTCTTCTTTTAATAAGTAAATATAATTGGATTTGTAAAATTTAAAATTATACACCAATATATATATATATTGTGACCTTCTGGTTTGGCACCAGAAATAGTCATTGTAGTAGTGTGGTAGTATATCAGTAATATCTGATATAATCCTTTTTTTAAAAAAATGAAATAACGTGAAATTTTTTTTAAAAAAATTATTTTGACTTAAAACTGTAATCAAAAGTAAGTGTAAGTATAATTAAAAGATTTCTCAAATGTTTAGTATCTTGTTTTGGTGTATAATCAGTGATAGAATAGGGGAGTAGTTTGTTATATGTATAGTTAGTACAGTCTGAGTTGATACTTGTTTTTTTGCTCATAAAGCAGTATTTAGTTTTGTTAGAATGATTTTCTAGTCCATTTGTTTTGTACATTTTAAATTTATAGCATAAACAATAAAATATGTTTCACTCATCATCATTCACATTGTCATTTCAGTCATTAAATACCCCATATTACATTCAGATATTTAATTATATCAATAACTATTAAAATTCTAACTTAATTACATTTTAAATAAATCAATAAATTATGGACTGGTGAATTATATAATGACAAATACTGTAAAATATTTTATTTATTAAAACAATTGTCATCAATTTTATTTTACTGCTTTAACCCCCCCTTCTCCTTCCACTAATTCTTTTTTCCGTTCCTTTTTAACAATTTTATATATCCTCTATTGAATTATTTTCATATCAATTAATTGATATTTTGCAACAAAACTCCTCCTTTTCACATCTTTTCTGATCTTTTCTTTTATCTCCGCCTCTCTCTCTTCTCTTCCCCTTTTTATTTTTTAAAAAAATTTTTTTTTAAAAAAAAAATTTTATTAAAAAATTTATTGGAATTATTTTTTTAAAAAAAGAAAAAAAAAAAAAATTTCGTTTCTTTTTTTTTTACAACAAAAATATTTTAAAATAAAAAAAAAAAAAATTTTTTTTTAAAAAATAAAGTTTATTTTTATAATATGAGAAAATACAATAATACTTTTTTAAAAAAAAAAAAAAAAGAAAATATTTTAAAAAAACGTCAAAAAATTTTGAAAAAATAAAAATTATTTTGTGCATCGGCTAATTAAAAGCTTTGAGTGATACCACCTGCAGCGAATGAACAATTGGACAGTTAAAGGGTTAAAACACATTTAATTAGCTTAATATTTTTTTTTCATTTACTTAAAAGACAAAATAATTTTTTTTTCATCTCTATTTTTTTTTTTACTGTCTAAAGTTTTTGCATATTTAAGTAGGTTTGCAAGGGGGAGGTGCAATTGACAATCTTTTTCTGATGATGTCAACATTATCATAAACAATTGGAAGGGAACAATATGATGTAATGATTATTAAAAAAGTTTATAAAAGGAATACTTATTACTTTTGAAGAGGTCAGTCTACTATTACTTTTGAAGAGGTCAGTCAGTCAATTATTAAAACCTTTACGAGGGCAGTTATAGCTAACCAAGGACAGCTATAAATAATTTATTTAGCAAAGTTTAATAGTGAAATTATTTATACTCTTCCAGAGTTCAAGTTAAAAATTTAAGTATATTACTTGTTTGCGAAATGTGTCCTTAAAAACCACTAAAAGATATGTCAATTTGCTCCCAGCTGATCATTCAAATTGTCCCAACGTTATGCTAAAGTACACATAAATGTTATATTCTATTATTCAGGATAAATTATTATTTAAGAAATGGGAATGCTTAATAAGACTGTTAAATTGTTTTATTTAAATTTAAACTTAACAGGGAAGGATAAAAGAATATTTCTTTATTTTATAACAATTAAGTTTTTAAGCTTTAATTATACTATGAAGGGAACAATTGCCATGTGCTTCATTTATGTGTGTGAAAGATGTGAACTGTCATTGAACATTCTCAGAACTTTAGTGTACAAATTTCATGCTAAATATAAAAGAAAACTCAAAATTTAAAATATACACAAGGAATATGTAATTTTATTGTCATATAAATTAGAATAGCGGCGGCATAATTATTTATATTTTTACCTTTGGAAAAGAAAAATATAAGATTAAATATGTCATTAAATGTACTTTAATAATTATTTGTTCTTCTAGACTAGTAGGAGGAAGGAAATTATAAATGGATAAAGTTATGTGACATTGCTGTATCAATATTACCAATAAGTTTATCTAAATTAATATTATTAATTGAATAACTATGTATATTTCTGAATGGCTTTATGATTGTGAAATTAAATGTTAAATATATCCTAGGAATAAAATACAAACTTCTATTTTATTTGTGTTATGAAATATATTGTTTAATTAAGGAAATTCATTATTTACAACGTTAATAGCAATTCATTAGTTGATAACTAAAAAACATTGAATATGCTCTTGTGGATTCAACAAAAATAATATTGTTTTAGTTACCTAAATTATATTTTAGAGAATTTTTTTCTCTAAAACGTTTCCAATTGACCAGAGTAATCTTTTACGTTCCTTTGTACACAAGAATTATGGCACCATCAGACAACAAGTAAGCGTGATTAAAAATTTTCTTTGGAGCACGGTTAAAAATAACTGACAGCCATGTAAATTCCTAGAGATTTCTATTGAAAAACTTAATTTTCAGGGAATATTTTGATTCAAGGCAGCTTTGCTGACTGGGTGAGAGTGTCTGATTGTTGGGAGAACTCCTGAGGGCCTGAATCCTAGTTTTTATATGGGACAGAGCTGGGAAAAGGGTGCTCTGGGGATTGTTACCAGAATTGGATAGCTCATTTATTTGTTAGCAATAGTAGCATTATTCATTTAGACTTTAATGCTTGCTTTTTAAACCTGATATTTTACTTTTAAAAAAAGAATTTTTCCACAATAGTAAATTGTTTCTCATTGTATCTGATCATTTATTTCAAGTGTTGCTTTATATTTTATCCATCCATTTGATGCTGAATAACTGACTATGTCTTTTAAACGTTTTTACCAGATTTGGATGGCTCATTCATTTGTTAAAAATGGCATTATTCATTGCAGTTTACTGCTTGCATTTTAGACCTGAGATTTGACTTGGTGAAAAAGATTCTTTTCTACTATTGTGAATTGTTTTAGACTGTATCTGAACATTTGATTTCAAGTGTTGCTTAATTATTCAACCTTACATTCTATATTAAACGTTTTTTTCTATCTTGAATGCTGAACTGTACAAATCGATAATTTTAACATTTGACTATATGGATTAGTGCTTCTGGTTTTCATAGGTTATCAGGGTGCTGAAACATGATGGACACTATTCAATATGCAATTTTAATGGATACATTATTTTATGTACATCTTTGATTGCTCTATAGATCTAGAAATATATTGTGATATAACACATAATGCAAGCATCTGGTTACTATATATATATACTTTAAAGTTCTTGATTTTGGAAAGTAATGATGAAATTTTTTATGCAAGACATTGGAAATCCTGGAGATTTGCACTGTGATTTTAAATTTAGCAATTATTATGACATTGGCTTAATAATTGTACCTCATCATATGGATTGTGCTTCTAGTTTTATCATTTGATTTTTACCAATAGTTAAGGACCTCACAGATTAAGGCTTCTAGTTTTTATAAGTTATCTGGAAGCTGAAACATGATGGACAAAAGTAAAGTTCCCAAAGTGTTCAACTGTGATTTGAACATTGGATTGGAGCTACTGTGTCAATCATCTTTGCGGTCTTGAGAACTGAGTCTGTTGCTTGGAGAGCTCCCAGGGCTTGCTTCCTGGTCTTGGAGGTGGTCTGGGATGTGGGTGTACTGGGTTCTAGTATGGGCTTCAGATGAGAGAGTCTGGAACTTTGGAAGATTCCTGGGGCCTGAACTCTGGTTCTTACGGGGGGGCTGGGATGTGAAGTGCTATGGGGATTAGTACAGGTTTCATCTTTCTCATCTTCTGGGCAGTGGATATGATGTGATACATTGTGGTTTTAGTCTCTTTGTTCTCTATATGATTCATAGGTTGGTTATTAAACTATGTGATAATCTGTAGAGGGCATATGATATAAACATGTGAGATTTACATTTTTGATTAGTGCTGCAGCATTGCTTGTCTTGGCAGTGAAGATGAGAGAATCTCATGCTTGGGTGACTCAGGCCAGAGAGTTCTACTATGGTTTAAACTTCAAATTGGGCTGCTGTATCACTCATGTCTGCTATCTGGATGGCAGGTTCTGGTGCTTGGAAGGTCTCACATGCCTGGGTTTTGGAGGGGATCTGGATGCTGTGGGGATTAGTAAGAGCATTGGATGAGAGAGTCTGAGCTTTGGAAATACCCCAAGGCCTGGTTCTTAGTCCTTAGGAGGGACCTGGGACATGGGTTCTGAAGGAATTAGTATGGGTTTTCACTTTCTCATCTGGATGGTGGGGATAATGTGATTCTTGGTAGCTGTGATCTACCTAGTTGCCATTAAGGCCAGAGGTTACTTAGTGAACTATGAAAGAAGTTATGAATGGCAAGATATATATATATATATATATATATATCTTGCCATTCATATATATATATATATATACAATTCAAGGTTTTTCTGCTCACTCAGTAAATCAAGTTCTGCATTGTAAATCATAGTTTGAATCTTGTATATCACTACATATAACATGTAAATTCAAAGATTAATATTATATTAATAAATCATATTTTGAGAAAAAAATAATAATATTGTTTTGTTTCTCCTGCAGGAATTGTACCATTCTGTGTTAATATTTGTCTTGTGCAGTATAATTATTTTCCTTATCTAAACTTTTATAAACTTTTTGTTTCATTTCGTTTAAGAGGAAGAAAGAAGAAAGGAACTTTATTTGATTTAATAGGATATTAGATAGTAGTAGTTAAGGAATGTTTTATTATTTTAAATATGTTTATTATATATATTATTGTTAAATTTGTTCTACAAGAACGTCTCAAATAGCATAATAGAAAAATACATTATGCTGGTAATTTTATTTTTATTATTTGTTATTATTTTAATAAGATAAGTTTGGTCGTGCATGTGTTAATGATCCATGCACATAATAAATGAATGGAAGAGTCCATTCAAAAGGGTGAATAATTACTTTTTTTAAAAAAAGGGGTTCATTATATCAAATCTTACTGAATATATTTCTTTTTATAAATTAGAAAATAATTATTTTCAATAGTTATTTTATCTATAACATACAATATTATTACTTATTTAGGTTCAATTTAACTACAGATTCGTGCCAATATTAATGCATTATATTATAAAAAAATTATTCGTCTTGCTTTGTCCATAGTAATTAGTATTTTATTCTCCAATTGTTCTTTGAACATTACCAAGTCCTAAATATTGTCAGATATGAGATATTTATTCTTTATTAATTTTAGCAGTAATAATTAATATTTTAACAGTAATTCGTTGCTTACTGTGATTTTAAATGGTCTGTATATCATATGCTTATACGTGTGTGTGTCTATTATTAAACTTATTTATAATTATATGTATTTGCCAGTGAAAATGATTTTAAATCAATCGGATTCGGAAGGAAAAGTGGATAAGTTATTTGAAGAATTAGAAAGTTGTTTAAGAGATAATTATTATTTCTTTGTTATGACTGAATGAAAGGTATTTTGTGGCTATATTCTATAAAGTTTACAATGTTTATAATATTTTATGGGATTGAGTTAGTATGTTTGTTATTTGAATATTTAATATGAGTAGTTGCCCAGGGTATTGTAGTGTATAGAATTGAATATTACTTTTCTTATCCATGTGTTGGAGTATTTTTGATAGGAGTGGATTGAATCATCCTTTTATATTTGATATATTGAATTAAAAGTGTATGAATCTAGAGCTGTTTTCTCCCTGATTTTTATTTGGTGATGAGTTATTCCACCAATTATTTAGTCTTAAAGATAGACTTGGAAGTTATTGTTATATTACCTGTTTTGGATTATATAAATCTGTTATCCCATGTGTGTATTGGATGTTTTCCAGCTTATGATATAGCCTAGTGTTTGATGGTTTATGATAAAAAGGAAGAATAAAAGGAAAGTATAGTGTCTTATAGAACAGCTGTATTATAGTTGATAAATAAAGATTGATTGATCTTCACTTCCAACCGTATTATGATTATATTGAAATATCATAAGAAAACCAATTAGATTGATTAACATTATTTATTTATTTTCTTTGACACACAGCATAATACAGATTCATGCACAAATTGTTAATTTTGATATAAAAAAATTCATTATTAATGTAGAACTTTACTTATCATGTTAAAATATTTTGTAGTAATCATTTAAGCTTCATCTCATTGATTTTTATCATTTAATCATAATTTGCATAAATAATTAAGCAAAGATAGGACATTAGTTAATGAATACAAAGATTTACTTTATTTTGGCAAAGCAGAACCTAGTTATTCAATAGTATACTGTACCTTAAAATTACAAAGGAGAATACATTTAATTAATAGAAGTATTTATTTTCTTTGGTAAGGTGGTCTAATATTATTCTTAGTTTATATCCCCTTATTTTAATTTTATTTAAGATATTTAAAAAGTAACAATGCAAAATCTTAATTTGTTCAGTAATTAGAATATTAATCTATATTGTTGTTATAAAAATTTTAGTAATAAATGAGTGATATTCAGCAAAAGGCTGAATAAAAGATATTTTAGTAATCAATTACTAAAAGTGTAAGGTCATATTTATTTTGTTTTATTTTTGTATAAGTCTATCAGAAATCACTGATAGCTAAAGAGACATTTCTTTATAGTAAATAATAGGGACTTATTTAGTTCATTTAATGTTTCAAATAAAAAGTTTACCAATTTATCAAAATGTTCTGATGAAAAAATAGTAGATGTAAAAGTTAATGAATCATGTTGTATTATATCTTCTTGTATAATCTGTACTCAATGATATGAAATCCCTTTGGAATTTTTGTTCATAACAATAAAAGAAAAGTAGATGTTGATTTAACTATTTTCTATTTGATTAATAAATATTTTGTTATCTAAATTTGTATTTGGAGTTTCTTCTATAACATTCATTCGTGTTTCACACTTCCACACATGCTTATACATTTATTTTATTTAATGTAACATAATTGTATTTTATTTAATTATAATAAATCTCTAGATATGATGATGTTGATTTCCTTGATTCAAACACTATATGAGATGCCAATTACCTACTGATCATTTTTAAAAGGGTTTTGTTATTTAATTTTTGTTTAGATGATGAATTGAAATCAAAATGTGCCCGATTTCTTTCATTATCTAACTGCAAGTATCTAATTAGGGTATTGTTTGGTTTATAATATTATTTTCATAGTGTTAAATAATAATTTGAGGTATAGAAATGTTAGATCAAGCCATACCATAAGTTAATTCCCTGAGATCTTCAATTTTAATTTAGATTAGATAATAAATTCATTTAGCCAGATTAGATTAGTGAGTAGTTAAAATTTAGTAGTGATAGGTTTAGTTTGAGTTTAGATCTAGTGAATTATACATTACAATTTCTAAAATATTATTTTTTTATTTTATTTTAGTTATTAGTTTAATTGTATAATATAGTAGAGGTTGTTCAGTGCATATGGATGATGGGAGGAGGTGAAATATAGAGTATTATTAGTTAATTTTAGCTGGTAGAATTTTACCAATTTAATTTTGTCTAGCATAGAACTTAATAGATGTTTATTCCTATTAGTAATAATATTTTCTCCCACATCTAATGTACATTGTACACCTCATACACCTCTGTATCCCTCAACTGAGTTAGTTTTAGGTGAAAGCTTTAATTAAGAGCCTCATGAATAGATTTAGGTAAAGATTAAATAAATATTTTATTCTATGATCCATAGAATTGGCGCCCCGGGTAATTGTTAGTGTTGGTGATAGGTGTGAGGGGTTACAATATATATATATAAATATATATATATATATATGTGTGTGTGTGTTTTATGTATTGACATATTTGTAAATCATAATGTACTAGTTTTTTTTTTTTTTGTATTTTAATCAAAATTAGACAGTTTAATTTATATGTATAGCTGTATTCTACAAATCTTAATTTCATTTTAATTAATTGTTATTAATAAATTTATAATTTATTGTTTAAATTATTCCAGTGAATTTATTTAATCCTAAAAAATTACAAATTATTATATGATGTATTCTATACCTTGATCACAGTAACAGTTATAGAGTTTTTGTTCACTGAACTGGATTCATGCATAATGGTCTGTTATATAAAAGGGGGTTATAATTAGGGTTATGGACATCCATATGATGGTGGTGCTCTATGATACAAAGTGGATATCCTTTAAAGCATGTGCATTACATTTCATTTTAATTATTTATTTCGAAATTAAGCTTATAGTTGACTAGTACATTAATGGTACTCAGTGGCCAGAGCATTGATGATGGTCAGAGAGTTTTTAGTATTTCAACATTATTTGACTTATTGTTGTATTTTGATGGAATAGAACTTAAGTATGCACATCCAGATATTTATTATTAGTATTGTTTGCCTTAAGTGTGACAAGGACTAAATAATTAACCTGTTCTATAGTAGATCTATTTCAAATTTAGTCACAAGAATTAAGTGTTGATTTTATTGCTGATCTTTCATAATAATGAAAGATTATTATTCTTGTCTGTAATGCTAGTGAACTTATAGTTACTATAGTTACTTCTGTGTTGATCTCTCAAACTCGTGTTCATTCCTCATATTCATTATAACATGCTTATTCCTTTGATATTTAATTTTATATTTTGTTTATTTGGGAATGATGATGATTTTCCATCATAGATAGCTCAATGTATATGTAAACAAAGAGAAAAAATCACTTTTCCCCAGGCTATGATCAAAGTAAATTTTTGATTACTTATTAGACTGAATAATAATAGCATTTGTTTTGCTTTTGTAGTTGTTAACTATGAAATTTTTCTTCACTTTAGATATATCACAAACAAAAGCATTGACTAACTTGAAAGAAAACTGGATTAAAATCAGATAAAATGAACTAACTTGAAAGAAAACTGGATTAAAATCAGATAAAATGCATTGATTGTATTTTAATTCTATATTCAATATAATATTGTACAGTGTATTCTGATAAATTTTATAAAGTATTACATATTTTAGCATAAATTTCAAATTTTATTTTCAGATGATGTGGCTTTAGTGAAATCACAATTTTATTACATCATCAATCTTACAAAATGATTGTCATTTTGCAAAAGTAGTTGTTGGATTGCTTTAATGTTTCAAATGTTGCTAAATGAAGGTTTATTCCATATATTAATTTTGTTAAGTGCATCTGAGTGCATTTAGCTGTTGAAGCCAAATTCATCGCACTTGTGAGTGGCTGGTATGCTACAGCATTTAAATGTACAATGGTAATTCATTTAAATTAATAATTTAAATATTCAATTTGTTGGAGAGTGTCTATTCTTTTTCATTGTTATAAATGACATGGCTGTTATTATCAATGAACCACACCTCTTTCACTTTGTTTTCTATCTATCGTCTCGACCAATGCAAACAGTATATCATTTATTGGATAAAAAATGGGGCCAGATTTTTGCTTATCATTGTTTTAAAAAAATTTAAAAATTCTTTCAAAGATCATAATAGTAAGTGGTAAAACTTGATGGTGAGCGTTATGGCTATTTCTCTCATAAAAATTCATTTCTACTCAAGATATGTCATATCAATAATTACATTATTATTGGATCATTTTATTATATTACAGTTCCTGTAGGCACAGTTGTTTGCATTCTCTTGTGATATATCCCCAATATTAATCATTTGACATAGTATTGGCTGGAATTTATCTAAATATTTATCCTGCTTTAAGTATCTAGCTATGATAATCAATTATAATTATTTATAACTTGTCGTGTTACATTTAATTACTTTCAAAGCTTAATATATTGGAAAATCAATTTATATATCAACGCGTATGACGGATCTAGTTCGACACTTAGTATCAAGCAATGTTGTGGAAATTAATCCTATACTATCAAACTGAGAAAAATAAACTTTTAATGTCTACTATATATGTTCTTGTTATTGCAACTACTATTATTATATGGTTATTTGTATATAAAAACACAGAGGACTATTTAATAACATGAGTTCATCAGTGTGGTAGCTTATTGGCTTTAATCTTTGAGTTTAAGATCAAAAGCAGTATAATATTTATTCTCCTTTGCATTCTAGTTCTTAACTGAAATATCAGTTGGGGTTTTTTTTTAAGCTGAATGAATGTGTGTGAATATTTTTTTTAAATAGATATTTACAATCATGGTAGACAAAACTAAATTACTGTGCTTTTTCCTAGGATGTTGAAAAGTTCAGCTAAGGCAGAAGATAGCTACAAAAGAAACAGGTTGCTAATAATTCCCTGATTATAGTCCCAATATGCCATTTAATAATGATCTATAATTTAGGTATTTACAGCTGCATATCATTTTCAAATAAAGCGCTATATAGCTTTATGCAGTTTTTTACTACATTAAAAAAGATAACCACATAATTTTATTATATCAGAGATAGTTCACATAATTTTATATCAGAAATAGTTCATATAGATTCTTGCCTAGAGTTCTTCTTTATTAATAGTGAGAACAACTTCACTTTACTAGTTTAATTTTCCCCTAATTTACTTTTGTTTTTCTTCTTGTTTCATTTCTCACACTGACAATCTCTTAATTCTTCTGCAGACTTTTTTAAATACTTTAGCTAATTTGCATAAAGTAACTTTTCTTAACATGTAAATTAGCCTGTAGTTACATACAGTAAGTTTTATTTTTTTTTTTTTTACGTAATTAAATACCTGTTTCTTTTCTGGAGTATTTTAGCATATTTTATTTAACAGCTTGCACACACACCTTTATATATATATATATATGAGTGTGTGTGTGTGCGCGCTCACAGCACTATTATACTGATTTAATCAAACTATATGTTTTTAAATAAGTCAATTATTTTATATAGCGCGATGTTTGTTTGTTTTTTTTTATAAACTATAATATTTAAACTATATGTTTGAAAATTCAGAGCTAAAGTAATCTGAAATTTCTTTTAAGTCATTCTACACAAGTTTTCAAAGCCTGTTTGCTATTTGGAACTTATAAATTAAAACAATATAGCAACAATAGCAATGTCACGTCTTATGAAATTAATAAAATATTTGTCTACATGTTTTACATAAATTTGCCATTCTGCACAATTGAAGTTGTTAACATCAAATTTACCCATAATCCATTTTGCTGACATCATATTTCATTATATATATTTACTTCATCTTTAAATTCTTGATGAATGAGGTTCTAAAGCACTGGTCACACAGATTTTACAGACTATGTCAATTGCTAAGTTTTGTTCAAACTCCTGCTTGTAACAACATCAATATGAATAAAGCAATGAAAACACTAATATAATGTAAATAAATATTTTTACTTTTAATCATTAATTTGAATACATATACAGCAATATAACACTGCTGAATATTCAGAATGAAATTAATATACCAGAAAGATAAAAATCAAAAGCTTACAGAATAAGTGATCCATTCTGTTCTTGATAACATACAACATGCTATTTATCCATAGTTTGAGGGATATTGAGTGTATTGCTTAATTATGTACGTATTAAATTATGTGAATTTCATCTTTACAATTATTAATTTCTGCTTGGTTGTTAAAGTTAAATTGTATCTATATTCTTTTCTCACTATTAGGTTAATAACTATTAATGCCACATTTTCCATGATATTAGCAAAAGTAAGGTTATATACCTCAAAAATTAAATAATTAGAAGTCTATTCTAATGTTGATTTTTATTAATGTACAGCTATTTATCCATCACCTGATGGAGATAACTTTGCTTTCCTTAATTAAATATACACTAAGCAATCTTAATTTTATGATTATTTATCTCTATCTGTCTGTCCATCTGATTGTCCTTCCATTCATCTATCTATCCATCTATTTCGCTATCTAACTATCTATCTATCTATCTATCTATCTATCTATCTATCTATCTATCTATCTATTATTCCAAACTCATATAGGAAAGAGAATAGGAACAGTCAATACTTAATTCAATACATATGTATTAATAAAATAGTTTTTAGTTTAAATGGTATGTTAGTTTTAAATAAATTCTCAATGTTTCAACTAAATAGCAAAACTATTAGATCTCAAATAGTACTGTTATTGGGTGCAAGGTAAAGAATGAGATTAAGCATGAAGTAATTGAGAATTCAGAATATTTTTTTTCTCACACTCAATCTTGTTAGTATTTGAGATCTAATAACTTTTCTTTGAAAAGTTACCCTTGACAATGACTGATGCTAAACTTTGAGAATTAATCAAAACTAATACACGGTTTAACCCCAAAACTATTTTATTTACATAACATAACTGTGAAAACATTATATATATATATATATATAAAAGAAATTCTAAGTCAGAGTATAAATATATTTATTAAATTACTAGCATAAAGTATACTTTGACGATTTCACGCGTCATGATTTATAGTTTTTTCCCATATATCATAGCATAGGGCTGGGAAGAGAACCCGCAACAACTGTCTGCAAGCAACTGCTTGCTTGCAAGGTGATTGCGGTGACCTGTCGGCTAACAATGCTTGACCTTATGATTTATAGTTATGATTATTCTGCTGAAAAAAAAAAAAAACATTTTCTGCTGATTTGAATACTATTAGTTTTCTGGTCTATAACATACATTCATTTTTACGTTTTCGATCGTTTCCCTCTTTGCATATTATTTTAACACAACTTGGATCGAAACTACGGCTGTGTTCTCTTTCGTGATTGTAAAAGACCAATGTATTAGTGGCATCAGTTTTTGTCTGTGACTTTTTATACATTAGAGAATGCTGCGTCATTCTTGTTTTAAAGATTTAATATTTTAAATCGTTGACTGAGGCAAACCTTAAAAAAAGACTGACGCAGGATTCTCTAATGTATAAAAAGTCCCAGACAATAATGTGCAAAGAACGAAACGATCGAAAACGAAAAGTCAATGAGGACATTGTTCATTTTAAAAAATTAATATATGATGAATCAAAGAACAAATAGAATTCAAATAAGCAGAAAATGTTTTTTTTTTTTTTTCAGCAAACTAACCATTAATATGCCAAAAGTATTTTTGTTAACTAATATTTTAATAAACCTATTCAAACTCTGACTTAGTATTGCTTTATATTATTAAATATTGACTGCTCCATTTCTTTTTCGTTATATAAGTGTGGAAGTATAATTAGATAAGAGATCAGGTAGTTCCGTATATATAGCTAAAGTTCATCTTTATACTTTCAATAGGGGTAAACAGTTATGAGCCAACTGGTATTCCCACTAAGTGATTCAATGCTGATGCATTTTTAACAGAGTCGCGTTCTTGGGAGAAATTTAATCACGAAAATGTTTTTCAACTGTCGCACTTTTGAGACAATCTTTTTTTTTAATTGGATAAATGATACAAAATATAGTTATTAATATATTTTGCAGACCTGCGCATAATTATATTTCATATTTGTATAGCTTATTATAATTGATTTCATTTAAACGTGTAAACATGTAAATAAACTATAGTAGGAAAGACACATAAAATTCTGACAAGGAATTTTAAAATTACTTTTTTATTAAAATTAACTCAAATTATTATATAACTAAGTTATAATTCAAAATACAAATATTTTAATATTAATTATGTAAAATAATATCCGTAGGATCTATCTTGAAGATACACTATTGTGTAATTTAGCATTATGAATGTAAAATATCCATAGGATCCAGTAGGAAGGAAACACTGTAAATAAAAATACTTCAAATTAAAGTGGTATTACATTTATGTGTTATTAAAATTATGTTTTATATTAGAAGTTTTTAACAAATTTCCTAAAACCAGCTCTCTTCAGCCTACTTTAAAGCTATCTTTTATAACATTGTGCAATCAATAGATACCAGATGCTATAGGGTTATAATATTTTCAATACCAGATTGGTTTTTAGTTTTGTCTTCATGAGACTTAGATTTTAAAGCTGAAAAAACTAGAAACAGATATACTATATCACTATACCAACTATCTTCATTGAACCCTCAAGTATAAAGCAAATAAGTCTTTATTAGGATGAAGACATCTGTTCTTAAAATTATGTGAGTAAAAAAATATATACATTTTGTTGATATTGATTAGTATATGTATTTTCTGATTTATTTTCTAGTTTAAAATTTAAAAAAAATAAGCAGAAAATAATTGTATAATTTTTTTAAATCAATCTTTAATGCTTGGATTTTTTTTTTTCATTATCCAAAGTCTTGTTAATGAAAAGTTTAGTTTAAAAAAGAATCTAAAGCAGATTATAATATAGCAATACTATTTTCATCTTTAGTATCTACTTTAGCACGAATATGGTTATTGTACCTGGGAAATGAAATCAAGTTTTTCTACAAAATATGATGAATTATCATAAAATAGTATTTTGAAAAGTCTATTACTATTTATGCCCTTCATAGAACCAATCTCACTGAGGGTATGTATTTATAGCAGTAAAGTCACTAGCATTACAGGAATGTTTTTTTTTTTTTTTGATCACGTATTGAGGCAGTGGAACCGGATTGATTTCCAAGTCAATGGTTTTATTACTAAAATTAAAAAGGGAAAAACAACTTAATTTTCATTAAATATCTAATGCTAAATTTTTTTATTATTTAAAACACATACGCGTTTATATTTAAAATAGTTTACTTTCACTACTTTATTTATACAATTGATTTTAAAATAGTTTACTTTCATTGCCTGTTTTAATCAATTTGATTTAAAACAAGCAAGCTTGCTAATTATATATTCCTGTTGCTTTTATTTTAATCATTTTTAAAGTTAATTCTAAAACGCTGAGATTTAATTGTGTTGTCGATTTTGTTTCAATAATCCCTGGTTGGAATTCTTAAATTAGATTGAGCGGGAAATTAATATTTGCCCTGCCTGAGATATTGAATTAGACACTAAGGAAAGTTTTTCAGCGGGAAATGTAGTGAGGCAAGGATAGCCCACCAATTTTAAGGAAGATAGAGATTCAGTATTCCAGGAGGACACTTGGATTATTGCTTGCTGAGAGTTATACATTTTGGGTAGAAATTCGGACATTTAATTCCTGCTAAAAACTTGCAATTATTGACAGACTTCGTTACTGTGCAAGATGTTAAAATCTACGGCTGTGAGTTTTGCCATCATCAGAATGTCTTGCTATCTTAAACAAAGGACAGACCACGCCTGCCAGCTCTCCTTCAGTGATGCCATGAGCCTCTAAAATAAACACTGCCTCTACCTTGCCACTGTCAAAGGATCTGAAAATGGACTAAAGATAAACATGTGCACTCTATGCGAACTGTGCTTTGTTGTAAGATGAAATTTTCTTTTATTCTTTCCAGGGTAAATTTCTTTTCATTAAATCTCTGCTCAATCTAATTATAAATCTGTATCTGTATGTAATATTTAACCTCATATGTAATATATATTGTGATTTGTTATATTTTGCCATGTGTCTTGAAGACTTAGTTTTAAGATTCCAAGTTTGCTTTCAATTTTTGTTTATTGGAAAGTGACATGTGAGTTTTTTCTATTTTTATGCCTAACTTTTACTAAATGCTTTGGCAGTCGTGTATTTTGAATGCTTACCTGTAATTATTTTAGTAGCCCAAATTAATTTTAAATACTGTGTTTGCGCTTTTGCAAACCACCAAATCTTTTGGCTGGTGACTTTATTTTCATCATCTTCATTTCTTATATTTCTAAAAGCATAAATTATAATTGTTTTTGCTTTCTAATTTTATTAGTCGCCAACAGGAAGATAATATTTATCCCTTTTGTAAATTACAGGTGATAGAGACTTCCGCTGCTAAAGTATTTATAGCTTTTATGTTTTCGTATTCATGTGCACTCTCCGATAGATTTATTTTATATTTACTTGTATAGCTTAAAATTTATCGGAGTGTGTACTCAGAACTTGTGTCATAAATTTATTTTTTAATTATAATTATTGGTAATTCATTTTCTTTAAATGCTGGGGCAGATATAACTGATTTTCTAATGATTTACTTGTCTCCTATTGAGACCTTTAATTCTTAGATTAGTTTTTGCCAATCGTTTGGTTGGAGATTCGCCAGTCTTAATTGTTTGTTTTCCTTTCATTTTCAATCATATTTTTCAGTTGTTCTTGAGGTGAATCAATCACCTTTATTTTAAAGGTAATAATAGGTGCAGCTTCTACCAACAGATGGCATTCATGGTCCGACACCTTTTTCAGACCTTGGAAAGCTCACCGGTGCTGGTTTCGTTGATTTATTTCAAGAATGTATTGTTCAAGTATCTGAAAGTGAAAACCAATGTTTTGGTGAATCTTCTGCTGAATGAAATTGTTTCCTCCCTGTAGAATTCGTTATTAGAGAGTCAGTAAGGCTGCCAGAGAATTGCATTTTTGTCTTTCTGGTACATGCCTGAGATAACCCTATTGATTTTTGTGTAAACTTTTTCTTACAAGTTATTTTGCTCTTAAATAAAAGTTTAAAAATTGTTTAAACTTAATTTGGCTAATGTTTGTCTTTGTGCTTTGATTTCTCAATTGTCTAAACAATATTTAAGATATCTTGTTTCTCCCTGAGTTTAGTCCGGCACATTTTGGTTCACATATCCTGTCCACCCTTAAAATAAATGTCTAGTTCTGATTTTCGAACTAGTGGCACCCTCGTGGTCAGTGTATGTGAATCAAAGATCTTTCATTCGTTGCAATATATATATATATATATATATATATATATATATTACAAGCATAAAGCTAAACTAGTCAATATATAATCAAAACTACCCCAAATCCAAAATTCTACTAGACCAGCATAAAAATAATATTAAAACACTACCAAAGGTTTCACTGCTACAAGAAAACTTCTCAAGTGTAAAGAACTACAAAAACTACACAATATATATAATATTAAACATTACCCACAAATCCATTTACTTCCCATCCACCCTTAATATTAAAAGAACTCTTAAATAAATTAATTGCTTCAGAATAATAAATTTTCAATAATAAAGATTCTTTAATTCTTCTTTTGATTTCATTTCTCTCAAAGAAGACAACCTTAGCTTCATCAAAATCAATAGTGTGACCTGTATCTTTTTCATGGACATACAAAGCAGAACTAAGATATCTATTTAACTCTACTTTTATGAACTTTTATTCTTTCATTTAAACTCAAACTACTCTGACCTATGTAAACCTACTTACAATAAACAAGGGATAAAATATACTACACCAGGAATAGTCTTTCTATCAAAAATTTCTTTTGTATTATTTAATAAATTATTCAATGTAACACCCCTTTTCCAAGCAATTTTTGCTTGGAAAAGGCAATTTTTGCTTGGAAAAGGGGTGTTACATTGAATAATTTATTAAATAATACAAAAGGAATTTTTGATAGAAAGACTATTCCTGGTGTAGTATATTTTATCCCTTGTTTATTTGTAAGAAGGTTTACATAGGTCAGAGTAGTTTGAGTTTAAATGAAAGTATAAAAGTTCATAAAAGTAGAGTTAAAAATAGATATCTTAGTTCTGCTTTGTATGTCCATGAAAAAGATACAGGCCACACTATTGATTTTGATGAAGCTAAGGTTGTCTTCTTTGAGAGAAATGAAATCAAAAGAATAATTAAAATATTATTGAAAATGTATTATTCTGAAGCAATTAATTTATTTAAGAGTTCTTTTAATATTAAGGGTGGATGGGAATTGAATGGATTTGTTGGTAATGTTTAATACTATATATATATATATATATATAGTATATAAACATTATATATATATCTATATATATATATATATATATATACTACACATATATATATATATATATATATATATATATTGTGTAGTTTTTGTAGTTCTTTACACTTGAGAAATCTGTTTGTAGCAGTGAAATCTTTGGTATTGTTTTAATATTATTTTTATGCTGGTGTGATTGAATTTTGGATTTAGGGTAGTTTTGATTATATATATATATGATTCATCTTTGATATATTTTATTTCATTGTCCGCATGCTATATATTTTTAATTGTTAATATTACTATTTACAAGTAGTACTTGTCTAGAAATAACATCCTTGAATGATCTCTACTATCTGATGATAACTTTGATAGCTCCATCACTAAATAAACTAAAAGTGATAATAATATTATATATTGGGGAAAACATTAAAAGTATTAACTACAGTCCTAATGCTTTTTTTATTGCTGAATACATACATCAAAGCAACCGTTATAATTTTTTTAAAAATGGTTGGTAGAATCCAAATAAAATTTCATTTAAAACTATATATGTAAATGAGCTGTGGTATATAATAATAATAATAATAATAATAATAATAATAATAATAATAATAATAATAATAATAATAATAATAATAATAATAATAATAATAATAATAATAATAATAATAATAATAATAATAATAATAATAATATATTCATATATACAATCACACACAGAGAAATACTTATAAACAATATATAAAACAATGCATAATGCAAGTTGAAATCTATACTCTGTAAAATAGTTTAAATGTTCCATAACAATATTCTATCAGATACACTCCCCCTTTAAATAAAGAAAAGCTTAAATTTTGCAGGCGAATCAGAAGGATTCTTTTGAATGTGCTGCAAAATTCAAGGGTAGCTGAAAGAATATAGCTATGGAGTGCTTAAAGTATTATATATATACATAAATAAAAAGCAAGTTTTTACCTGTTAAATGAGAAGCTTTTGAAGGGGGTTCTATACATAGAAAAATATTTTAGTTATATTAAACTATAAATTATCACTGTCTATACCGGTTTTATATGTAAATCATGTAATAACAGCCAATGATTAAATAAACCATAGAATCTATAACTATTGTAAAGAAAATATCTTTTACCTATAGCCTTTACTGTGACTGATTGTAGATTTCATGGTATAATTAATCTTTGACTGTTATCATAAGATTGACATTCATAACAGTGATTATAGATATTAATTTATCCATGAAATTAGTACATTTTAAAATTAATATTATTCATAGAAATGACTAACAGATTGCATTTTTAATTAAAATTAATAAAAAAAGTAATTAAAATTCTACAAGAATTCTTTCCAAAATTATAAATTTTTTAATCATTTTGCTAACCATAACAAAATGTCTTTTAAATGCAAGCTAGATGGCGTTTAATAAGTTAGCTTGCTTTGTTTCTAGCTTTTGATTGAATTGAAATTTTTTATACAATTTCTAGTGTTTATTTAATAACAAATTTATGTACACTATAGGATATTCGTTGATCTTTTATTCTGACCAAAGGATGCACAACTTTTAAAAATTTTGGAAGTAATTTCAGAATATCTACAATCGTTATGAACTCTATGGAAAAAAACGCCATTACAGAAGAACATTCACAGTCTGAAAAGTTGCCCAGTGATTTACTATCAAATCAAAATCTTCAATCAAGCACAAATAGTAGTACCAAATTTAAATGTCAATCCCAGTTGAAGGGAAGCACGAATATTATTAGAGGAATAATCCTTGGTAATTCTCCTAATAACATTGTTGATGCTGAGAAAGTTTTTTTCCTTAATGTAAGTAACGTTAATTTTAAAAATTATTTTAATTACTTAGATAATGTTACAAATCAATCAAAACTGAAATCGAGTGATGACTCATATGGAGACATGACTTGATGAGGAAATCTCTGCAGAAAACATTAATAAAAAAAAATTGACTTAAAAAATAGTTATGCAAATATTGTCCAAATTGATGATAAAAAGTCTAGAGCAGTCAAGCGTTGGTGGTTGAGAGGTCAGCACAGCAGCCTTACAAGCAGTTGTCCCGGGTTAGCGGGTTTGCTTCCTGGCTGATGCTATCGCATATGGAAAAAAAGACTAGAGCTTGTGATTACGCTCATGAAAAAAAAACGATATCTTTAATCAGTTGAATACAGAACTAAACGAAAACAAACCAATATAAAATGAAAATCCACAAAAAAATCAAATTACTATTGATTAAAATACTCTTAGTGAAATAATTAAAAAACTCAATTTAACCATTCCAATTCAGCTATATCGATCGTTTAAAATTTTTTATAGTGATAACACGTTAATTTTAGCTGTCAGAAATGTGCAATATGATTTATTCAAACTTTCTCTTGAAGAAGTCTACACAGATCTAATAGCCAAAAAACTATGGAGAATGATGTTTATAATTCTTTGTTAATTTATTAGAAGACTAGTTCATTACAACCAAAGTAAGATAATTAAATGGTTTTTTTTTTTGCTTGAGAGGTCTTAAAATTTTTGAGGATCCAAATGACATTTGAATTACAATTCATGGGGGTTTAGTTATTGAGTCTATCCTTCTAACACCATCTAAATTACACAGGGGAATTATTACAATTTAGAACACGTTTTAACTATATTGTATTGATAATTATTTAATTCATTTTTGCGACTATATTATTTTAATTAAATAAGCGATCATTAAGATAGAAGAGTTGAAAAAAAAGTAAATAGTATTTAACAATATAAACTTTTATATCACAATATTCTTGGAGGTTGGAAGTATCTAATCAAGTTGTATAGCTTTTTCGCCAGGTTGTTTCTATTTTCTTCAACATATTTAGGGACAATTACATAGTTTATAAAAACTAAAATTTTTTGATGTTAATTGTTTTTTTTTGTGTGTGTGATATATATTAAACGTGGATTTATTTCAATAAAAAGCTAAAATTACTAGCCAGGATTTGACGTTTTACGCCATCACATGCTAACGTTTTGAGTCGAAGATTCCACAAAATTTCGATAAAGCACAGATATTAATTTTGGTCTTACAAATACGATGTTCGCAATGATTGTTCTTTTTTTTTATTAATGTCGATTTATTGATTCTCAGACCAATTTAATTTAAAACGAGAAATTCTAAATCTATGTACTTGATATTTTTTTATCGAAGAAAATAAAAGTCCTTTTGTAAATAACTCACAATTCAATATTTGTTTATTTAAAAAAGTTATATACGCAAAGATACTCACATACGTGTATATACGTTGGGAGAACGATTAGACAGATATCTTGCGATTATTATTAATAAATAATTTTACTTATGATAACAATTTCATACATTAGAAATTGATTTTTTATTTTGTAAAAACAAAATGCAAACATAATTTCCTGTTCTTTTAGTTACTAAAAAAAAAAAAAAAGTGTATTTATATGTATTGATCGTATGATTATTATATTTCACTATTAGATTAATTCTATTTTATAAATTTAAACACTTTTATGGCTGTAAAAAAACAAATAAACAAATGAGAAATACATAAAATAGAACTATTTATAGAGAAAACAATATATATATATATTGTAACGGTACGGATTCCCTCCAGGAAATCGAGATGATCGCATCTAACAATATTCAGATTTAGGTCTTAATATAGGATGCTATGGATGATACGATCTAGTCTCAATCTGAAATTGAATCTATCTTAAACAAGATAATTTAGTATTAACCTACGTAATATAGACACAACCTAGATTAATTCATACAATCTTCACTTTTGTTGAGTTCTGTTATGTTCAGAATTCAAACTCAGGGTAAATTTTACAATTAACTTTTTCAGGGGTTACCATCAATGTACTACAATCATAATATTAATTAATATAATCTCTATGGAATTTTAAAAATAACTTCAATCAGATATCAGGATTTTAAGTTAATGCGGTATGCATGTATGGCTGGGCATATTCAATATTATTTTAATTCGGAAAATAAATAAATAATTCAGATAAATTAGAGAACCCCTTGAGATTAGAATAAAATTTAACAAATAACAATTTAACTAGATTTCAGATAACAAGGGGAAAAAATATTATACGTGTTTGCATACATTTCTACTATTTATATCAAATTAAGTAATATCTACCTATATTCCCATAGTATAGATAGATAGATAGATAGATAGATAGATAGATAGATAGATAGATAGATAGATAGATAGATAGATAGATAGATAGATAGATAGATAGATAGATAGATAGATAGATAGATAGATAGATAGATAGATAGATAGATAGATAGATAGATAGATAGATGGATAGATAGATAGATAGATAGATAGATAGATAGATAGATAGATAGATAGATAGATAGATAGATAGATAGATAGATAGATAGATAGATAGATAGATAGATAGATAGATAGATAGATAGATAGATAGATAGATAGATAGATAGATAGATAGATAGATAGATAGATAGATAGATAGATAGATAGATAGATAGATAGATAGATAGATAGATAGATAGATAGATAGATAGATAGATAGATAGATAGATAGATAGATAGATAGATAGATAGATAGATAGATAGATAGATAGATAGATAGATAGATAGATAGATAGATAGATAGATAGATAGATAGATAGATAGATAGATAGATAGATAGATAGATAGATAGATAGATAGATAGATAGATAGATAGATAGATAGATAGATAGATAGATAGATAGATAGATAGATAGATAGATAGATAGATAGATAGATAGATAGATAGATAGATAGATAGATAGATAGATAGATAGATAGATAGATAGATAGATAGATAGATAGATAGATAGATAGATAGATAGATAGATAGATAGATAGATAGATAGATAGATAGATAGATAGATAGATAGATAGATAGATAGATAGATAGATAGATAGATAGATAGATAGATAGATAGATAGATAGATAGATAGATAGATAGATAGATAGATAGATAGATAGATAGATAGATAGATAGATAGATAGATAGATAGATAGATAGATAGATAGATAGATAGATAGATAGATAGATAGATAGATAGATAGATAGATAGATAGATAGATAGATAGATAGATAGATAGATAGATAGATAGATAGATAGATAGATAGATAGATAGATAGATAGATAGATAGATAGATAGATAGATAGATAGATAGATAGATAGATAGATAGATAGATAGATAGATAGATAGATAGATAGATAGATAGATAGATAGATAGATAGATAGATAGATAGATAGATAGATAGATAGATAGATAGATAGATAGATAGATAGATAGATAGATAGATAGATAGATAGATAGATAGATAGATAGATAGATAGATAGATAGATAGATAGATAGATAGATAGATAGATAGATAGATAGATAGATAGATAGATAGATAGATAGATAGATAGATAGATAGATAGATAGATAGATAGATAGATAGATAGACAGACAGATAGACAGATAGACAGACAGACAGACAGACAGACAGACAGACAGATAGACAGATAGATAGATAGATAGATAGATAGATAGATAGATAGATAGATAGATAGATAGATAGATAGATAGATAGATAGATTATAACAGGAATACATTTTAATAATTTATAAAATAGTAAATACAATTTTATAATTTTAAAAATTATAATTATACGAACTAATTAAGTTTCATTTTAATAATAATATATATATAATTACTTCACGCTATATTAATCTAAAATACTATAAATAAATATAGTAAATATACTTTATTCAGAAGTACTTACAACAATCTCAGTAGTCGTTGTCAATTATTCAAAATTCAAAAATAACGTTACAACAATACATCATATTAAATTACCAAAAAAACAATACATCATATAAACAGTTTCCCCACAATTCATCAATTTTATAATACCCACAATTCACTAATCTTAACATTCATGGCTTGTCTTTTAATCAAAAATTTCTTATATTTATTAATCAATAAAGCTTCCCTAATTTTACATTTATTATGGTTTCTTTCAAACTCCATAATTTTAACATTATTAAAATCAAAATTAAATCCATAATTACAAATTCTATTATGATCAAAAAATACAGAAGATGAAATAGAAATATCCTCGTTTTATCAGAAATTGAATTTTGGACATGCTTCAATAACAAAATATGTTCTTTATTTTTTTTTTCCAAAGTACACCAAGACTCCTTGGTAATCATCTGAAATCTGGGCACTGTGCACTGAACACACTTCAATAACAAAATATGTTCTTTAGTACTTTAATTTATGTGTCAAAACAAATAAAAATGTCATTTCTGCAGCATCAAAACACATAAAAATGCCATTTCTGTGGCAGGCCTTATGGCTAATACAACATTATATTGTATTAACCCATTGCAGACCACTTCGCATGACATTGCACAAAAATATTACAGCCTGTTTTGCACTTCGAAACTATTTACTATTTACGTGCATATTTGTTCTATTCATAGCTGATTACCGTATAGCTTGAGGGTGTTTTAATTTCAAGTCGGTATAACTTTTCAAATCTTCATAATAGGGTAATGTCATTTATATTTAAATAATGTTGTTAATTACTAATAATTGTCATACCCCATCCTTCCCTAAAAAAAATGTTAATAGGTAAAAAATTGGCAAAGGGTATGTTCGAACACGCTCTGACAAAGTTCACACACTAAGTCACATTTCAACATGGAAAATATATGAGACCAATGAAAGGTCTGAGAAGAATGTGCAATTTTTAAACTTTTCAGATTTGCAGAGTACAGAAAGTGGGGGAGACTGTGTCCTTTTTTCAGCCACATAATGTCCTTCCAAATACTAGACTGTTTTTATTACAGCAATAAAATAATAAATAAGTTCAAAAACTCCAACGTTTGTGTACTTTTTTTTTTATTATTTCATTAGAATTTGACAAGTATTTGGATTATCTTTTTTCAGCAGGATTAAAATAAATGACTAGTTTTGTTGACTTTTTGTTAATAATAACAAAGTATGACCCCCCCCCCCCTCAAGCAGTTTATTGTAGAAGACAAAAAAAAAGGTAATTCAAACGAAATATAAATAAAAGTAAAAAGTGAGAAAAAGTTGTTGAAAAAAAAAGAACTTATTGCCTTTTTGTTACAATTATTTTTCAGAGTGTGGGGGTGGGAGTTTGAAAACAATTTTTTACCCCCAAAAAACACAAAAGTTATTTTTGATTTAATAAGAAGAAAAACAATTTGGTCAACCAAAAAAAAAAAATGTAGAAAAAATTTGAAACAATTCCCAGATAATTGCAGTATATTTTTTCAGCAGGGTTAAAACAAGTGGGGTTAAAATAAATTATTATTTTTGTTTACTTTTTGTTAATAATAACACTACGAAAGCCCCCAAAAAAGCTGTTTATTGTAGAAGCCAAAAAAAGGCTAATTCAAACTAAATATAAATAAAAGTAAAAAGTGAAAATAGAGTTGTTTAAAAAAAGAAAAAAATATTGACTTTTTGTTACAATTATTGATCTGAGGGTGGTGCCGGGGTTTCAAAACAATTTTTGAACCCCCAACAACATAAAAGTTACTTTTGATTTAATAAGAAGAAGAAAAACAATTTAGTCAAACAAAAAAAAGGTAGAACAAAGTCGAAACAAGTCCCAAATAATTGTATTATATTATTTCTGCTGTGTTAAAACAAGTTTTTTCATCGTGAAACAATCCAAAGTTGTTAAAATCAGAAAAATAAACAAAAAATTAAGTTACCAAAATTTGTTGAATAAAAAAAAATGTCAGGTTAAAAAAAAACAATGAAAATGAATATAAAAATTTGTTTAATAAAAAAGAAATCATGTTATAAATGAAAAAAAATTGTTTAATCAAAAGAAAATAATGTTCTATAAAAAAAAAGTTGCAGAGGCCCGGTAACGTTACATTTGATGTGATGTATTGTGGCTTCTCCTTAAACGAAGTCAAGAATATCTTAGCAGTTATGCCCAGATAAATCTGTTAGCCACTTTATTTTCCATTCCCCACTCTAAATTTTCCCATATTCTGCTCCATCCCATTTCCACAACATAATATTTGTCAACTCTATAATCTTTATATCTAAATCCCCTTTATCTTTTCCCAAACCCAGCACAAAAACCAATAATTCACTTTCAGTATAATCGCTTTTTTCATATTTATTCTTCCATAACTTCATTATATGTACCCTTTCTGTTTTCAAGCATGTACATTCAATTAACAAATGCTTAATATTTTCTATTCCTTCCTTACATAAATTTACAAAATAAATCACCCATTTTTTTTTCCATTTACATGTATATTCTCTTGTAGCGATGTGATGCGATTGATTTTGTATAGCATCAACACCCCAAGTGCCGTGCCTGGATTTCAGATGATTACTGACTCCCCAATATATCTCTTATTACATTTACAAATCCGTCTACATATTATACAATTTTGATGAATAAACATCTTTTTACTCTTTGAATTATTCAATAGTATATTGAAATTAAACGAGTATAAAAAGCAATTTTACTCATATCATAGTATATCGGATATATATTTCACCTGATCATTATTAAAAAATGGAATAGCTATCCAAACTTTTTTATTTTCTAATAATTCATAATCAAACTTAAAAAACTTTTTATTAAAATTTATATTAGTTTTATACACCATATTATAATTATATTCAATATTTAACAAGTCATTAGTAAATTTACTCAAATTAAAAATTCTATCAGATAAATATTTACAAAGTTTTTCATTCCTAAACAAAAAATATTTCAAAGCTGATAATTTATGTGATATTGGAACCTATGAATCACATGGGATATATCCTCTTTTTTCATTTTCCTTAACAACCATACAATAATCTAATTTACCATTATTTCTATCAATTCTTAAATCCAAATATTTAAATGATATATTTTCTTCCATTGATCTACTCCACTTTAATCCTTCCAATTTATTTAACTCAAAATATAACCAATATATAATATAAACCCATCATCAACATATCTATAATAAACTTTAATAGCAATTCTTTTACAATTGTAATCTATTTTGAGTTTTTCATTGAGTTATAATATTAAAGTTAATAAATGTTGTAATTTGTCAATTTTGAAAATATGTGACATGAAATTATTTATACTACGTCAGATAATACGTCAATATAAATTTGAAATTTGGATCAATTGAAGTGTTTAAAGTGTGTAAACCATTTTATTTGGATACATAATCTTGATGCATGGTTTAATTATAAAGATGATTCTCAATATTTTTTTGATAATTATTATGTTATAATGGATAAGAAGTAGAAAATAAAATTTCTTTTAAATAAAAATGGATGTCGAATTCAAAACCAAAACTTTGTTAATTTATCGAATATTAATATAGGAATTCAGAAAGAGTTTATTTTAAGTTTTGGAGATTAAAATATTCATCAAAATTTATACAATGGATTTTTAGAGAAACCATGTTACATAAACTTTGTAACAAAACTTATAATGATCTATACATGTTCATCAAATATACCAATAAAACGGTTAATTAAATTATGGAGAAGATGAAACCAAGCAAATATATTTCCTAAAAATATGGAAACCATATTATGGAGAAATAGAATGAAATTTTTCTCTCTTTGTCATTTCTTTTTAAAAAATTGATATATAAATAGAGATAAATCAATTAATAAAATAATTTTCACAACATGTGAATGCGAATTTATGTAATACTTATCAGGATTGCAGTTTAAAAAAATTAAGAATGAAATCATAAAGAAGGCTAAACACAATATAAAAACTTGTTTAAGAATATATTAAGGAATGAACACACATAAATAAATTTATGGATTCATTTCTAAAACCCAGAATGAATTATACCATTAGCATGAAAAAAGATACTGATTGCTAATAAGTTGTCAAATTCACAGACCAATTGCAACTGATACGTTTAATGGATGCCAGACAAAATACAATAAGTCTCAAGATTAACGAGCAGGATTGGCATCTTTAAATAAGCCTATACATAAAGTATGTATAGGCAATCTAAAATAAAACTTAGCTGCAAATATTCAGATCATCCATCATACTATCTCTTGGTATACCATTCTATAAATAATAAATATGGCGTTAAGTAAATTAGACCTAACAACATTTAATATATTGATAAAGACATATTGTGTGAAAAGCATTTGTAAGAAAAGCGTAAAAGGCAAGTAATCGACATAAGGATATTGCATGATAAATTAATAAATATATATATAGTAAATTATATTAACTGGAGTGTAAAGGAATCTACTAGATTCACACTTATAAAAGCCCTGACCTTAGTAAACAACTCCAAAATAAATGCCATCAATTCTATAATCCATACAAAGGACCATTTACTATAATAAAGCAAACAGGTCAAAATGCATTCTAGTTAGATATAGATGGTGAAATAAAAAGTACATACAATGTCAGCATTCTTAAACCATATTAGGGTCAACCAGAAAATTGAAATAATTGTAACATGCTGATAATAGAAGGGGAAAGAGAAAGGGAACAACACTAAATAAAAACCTAGGGATAATCATTTCAATGATGAGAGCACCCAAGCTAATATGACTCATTTATAAATCTAAATTGAAAATTGTATATATTTCATTAGAATACACATATATACTTAAAATGTTAAAATTTCTTATCATATTAGAACATTTAAACCCTGTCTGTACAGGAGGGAAATTGCACAGTTAACTTACAATCTTATTAAGCACACTTAATTTTGTGCAATACTTAAACATAAACTGAAAAATATAATTGTAAGATCATGAATAGTAAATACATTATCATTTTTCCTTAAAATACATACATATATAACTTACATGTTAAACTATGAAATTTTAACTCAAGTGAATAGTTGTTTTAATAAAATTAAATATTAAAATGATTATTGTTCAATCATTTGTGTATATATATATATATATATATATATATATATATATATATATATATATATATATATATATATATATATATATATATATATATATATATATATATATATATTAACATCACTAACTAAAACATAAAACTTAGAGATAACCTTAGGTCAAAGTCATATCTTAGCAACTAAATGCAAAGGAAATAAAATTACAATTTAATTTTACAATTTTGTATTCTACAATTGTTGAAAGTATTATAATTAATAATTGTAAAATTAAATTGTAATTTTATTTCCTTTGCATTTAGTTGCTAAGATATGACTTTGACCTAAGGTTATCTCTAAGTTTTATGTTTTAGTTAGTGATGTTAATATATATATATATTGTAACCGGACCCGCATACAACCGTTTTATTACGTCAGTTGTAACAATTTTCTGATGAGCATGCTGTAGGAAGAAACTATCAATTGACATTCCTAATGCAGATGTTAATGCCTCCTACAACAATATTTCCTGCTCATCAGAGGATGTAGTACCATAGAGACTGGAAACATCTAAATATTTCTATGTTTGGTTTCCCAAAGAGCGCCATTAGAGTTCCGTCTCACTACAACCTGACTGGCCTAGGTCTAGTTATGTCAGACGTAGCTCAGAAAGCATGAGATTCTCATGAACCAGTGCTATAACTGATGAGTGATGCAATAAAACAAAACAGAATTGGATAACTGGATAACCAATTTAATTTTTAGTAACAAAAAAAATTTATTAAATAACAATTAATTTGCAATTTCTAACAAAGTTCATTTCTATCCACATGATAACTCATTTTTATTTTACTTATGAAAGAGTTAGAAGTAGTTTTTTTTTATCAATAGTTTATTTACAAATTCATTTATGAGAAGGAGTTTGGAAACAGTCTAATTCATCAATAGTTCATTTTTGAATTCCTTTATGAGAAGAAGTTTGGAAATATTCTAATTCAACAATAGTTCATTTTGAATTCATTTATGAGAAGAAGCTTGGAAACATTCTAATTCAACAATAGTTCATTTTGAATTCATTTATGAGAAGAAGCTTGGGAATATTCTGATTCAACAATAGTTCATTTTGAATTCATTTATGAGAAGAAGCTTAGAAATATTCTATTTCAACAATAGTTTATTTTTGTATTCCTTTATGAGGAGAAGCTTGGTAGCAGTTAAGCATTTATGATTCATATGACATTTTGTTATTTTATGTATTATTACTGATTGGTAAACATTTAAATTCAGCAATTCTTGGTTTGTGGAGCATTCATCATTTGGTAACTAAAGCATTTATAATTTAGTCAAATATAAAAGTATATTCTTATACATAAACTCTGTTACATTATAAGAAGCTTAGAAACAGTCAAGCATTTATGATTTATAGAGCATTTCATCATTTTATGAATTATTACCGATTGGTAGACATTTGAACTCAGCAATTCTTGGTTTGTAGAGCATTTATCATTTGATAATTGAGGCATTTATAATTTAGCCAAATATAAAAGTATATTCTTACACATAAACTCTGTTTGGTTTGTGGCGCATTTATCATTTAGTAATTGAAGCATTTCTAATTTAATCAAATATAACAGTATATTCATACACATAAGTTCTGTTACATTACTCAGATAGAAGTAGTATGCAATTAAAGCATTTTTAATCCATATAGTAAATACGTTCAAATATTTTTATAAATAAATTTGCATATAACCATTTCATAACTTCATTTTATAATGTATGATAAACATGTTCTAATATTTTGCAAAATAAATTCTACGTAATTATTTCATAACTTCACTTTATAACGTATGGTAAAGATGTCTTAATACTTTATTAAACAAAATGTATGCAACCGTTTCATAACTTCACTTTATAACATATGATAAAACTATTTTAATATTTTATAAAAATAATTTTTATGTAGACATTTCACGATGTCAATTTATAATCTATGATAAAGATATATAAACATTCCTATAACATAATTACCTTCCAGTTTTGCAGTCCAGTTTATTCAAAAAGAAGGCGGATTATTTCATCTATGTAAAGTCATGGCACAGCATGGAGAGAATAAAGCCGCTAAATTACCCCATTGACATCATAATTCCTCTAGGAAAGCTTTCTTTTTCCATTTTAATGAGTCAAAAGAATTAAGTAATACACTTTTTTTTTTAAAAAAAATTAATATGTTCTGCCTCTCTGTGTAAGACGAGAGAGAAAAAAAAAGTTCTTTTCTTCCCACGACGTGTCTAATTTGAATACTGCCTCAGTTTAACTCAAGTATCTTTTTTCTTTCTTTTTAATGATTGGATAATTAATTTCTTTTCTGTTTATTGAGACAGATAAAAAAAAAATAAGATGACATAACATTTTCTTCAAATCCATCAATCACAAAATTAAAAATATGATTTTTTTTAAACAAATCAAAATTTATTGCGTTCCCAATTAAACTGAATCACGCTAGACATTTTGAGTGGGGGGGGATCTTTTGAATATTTATATGAGGAACAGAATATCTGTTTCAATATATATATATATATACAAATGATTGAACAATAATCATTTTAATATTTAATTTTATTAAAACAACTATTCACTTGAGTTAAAATTTCATAGTTTAACATGTAAGTTATATATGTATGTATTTTAAGGAAAAATGATAATGTATTTACTATTCATAATATTTAACGATTCTTGTAAAAGTTAAACAGATCATATGGTGTTTATTATATACTGTAATGGTACTGAAGAAATGGGTGGCCATTTCAGACCATGCAAATATTACAATATATTTAACTAATTATATATTTTGTTTAATTAGGAATAAATGTATGTTTATACCTACATAAATGCTTTAACCGAGAAGAAAAATAGATAAATTTAAAACAAAATTTAAATATCGTTTTAAATATTAATTTTGATTTTTTATACAATATTTTAAAGTACATTTGGTTTGTTTCATTATTTATATATTTCAAAAGCAATATAATGCAAACATAAATATAAGTGTATCATATTTAGAATAATGTATCATTTATGTACTTTTATGAAAGTGTATGTTTGTATTTAAATTAGACATCTTGCATTTATAACTAAAAAAACAGTAAGAAACAAACTAAAACGGATTTAGTTATTTTTTAATATATTTTAAAGGTTTACTTATTAATGTTTATATAAATAAAATATTTTTTCTGGTTTATTAGTGGATCGTCTTTGCGTCATTTCATAGATACATAAGTTAAACATTTTTGATAACATCATTATAATATTTATAATTAAATTATAATCCAATATTCTAATCAAAATTATTTTATCCATTCATCAATTTATTTATTATTATTTATTTAATATATGTATAAATAAATTTTATATTTTATTAATTAAATTGAATTTCATAGTTTGCTAACTACATTATACTTTGGTATCAATTTAATAAGTCTCAACATATTTCTATTTTGGTAATACAGCATAGATTGATCCACGCCATAAGATGGCGCTGTTGCTAGTGAAAAACGAATAGATATAACGTTACCGGGCTGATTTGATTATTATTATTTTGTAATGTTATCATGTTTTTTTTTGTTTGGATTTTTTTTTTTGACCGTATTTTCTTTTTTTTTAAATAAATAAATTGATTTAAAATTGATGTTTTTAATACGTTTTTTAAAACCTTTTTTTTTTAAACTTGTTGTTTAACAAAATTGGATTACGGTCTTTTTTTTTTAAAAGTTAACTTTTTTTTTTTTTCACTTTACGGGCTTTTTTTTTTTTTAAGTAACTTTTTTGTGCTTTTTTAAACAACTTTCATTTTTTTTTGGGGGGGGGTTCATTCAATGTGTTTTTCTTCATAAAAACAATTACATCAAAAATTAATTTATATATTTTGAAAAATTAATGATGGGTCTTTACATATTTTTGATGTCTTTTAAAAACAAACAAGAACGAAAATCGATAATTTGGTAACTAGAGTAAATGCATTTCATCTAAGATGGCACAGAACATGTCTTCATTTTTTTTCTGACATCTCCATAGAAATTCAGCTATATAATTACTGACATCTTCTCTTCTTGTGCCTCGTATTCTCTTGTTTCACCATTTGAGACAACCCCAAAGACGTTCAATGTTCTGGGTATACATGCCAGTGTCAGGGTCCACAAAATTATATTTGTGATTTACTGTTGAGTGATGATATCTGGAAGCCTCAAATGCACAAGTTGTGTATTCTTTCCAGCAATCATAATAGATCATGGAACCAGGCATGATGTTCTCATGAATGGACTGTGTAAGGATGTTGGCAGCTCGGGAGGCTACAGGCACTACAAAACAATCACCTGTCTCATGACACACACCCCTGAAAATCCACTGTTGCGGAAGGATTCTGTCCTGGTTGTTTTTCTGCCAACTGACCATCGTCTCATCCACTTCCACTGTCATACCAGGACCACCGATTCGGTGACATGGAAGGCTTTCTCAACACAGTTCTCTAATAGCTATGGTCACATGCCTTACTGCATCCTCACACATTTGTAATTCAGCTGTCATATGCTTTACTGTGAGATCATCCTGGCTCCAGTAATATATTAGCCATGACGCTTTCAAAAAAGACATTCGGCAACCCTCAAACCATGTTCCATGATGAATGGAACACCTTTGTCAACATTGCCACGATTCACATTCCATTTGACAGGGTTTACTATGCCTTACTTTCATTAAACTACCACAAAGGCAGTTCTTCTTGGTGAGGAGAATATTTCTCTGTTGAAGAAAGGCCACCACATCTGTTTCTGTAGTAGGCAAATCTACAAATCGAAACGCCTGATGATCATCTGCCATTGAAATGTTTTCATCTCAAAAAAGTCTCAGAAAGTGCGCGACTTGATTGTGAACTTTGCTGAATTGTGACTAACACTCCTCATTTCCTGAATTCTGACCCCTGACAACAAAACCAGGGGCATTTGAAAAATCATTACAATTTTTATGAATGAAAAAAAAAATACATCGAAGCAACAAAAAAATACATTATAATATAGTTTTCGTCATTCAAAATACAGAAAGCTTCACATCATACACTGTACAATAGTTAAGCGTAATGTCTATAGAGTCTTGCATACTCATCACTAATAATGTTCAACATACTACAGATGTTGGGGTAAGGGTGCACTTCAACATCTTAGTGATTGAATAGGTTACAGGCTGTAAGATCTATGAGCAGCCTTGTAAACAGCATATTTATGTGCTTTAGTATAGAAACAGCACCATCTTAAGTTGTGGATCAATCGATGCTATATTACCTCTATTTTTTATATTAAATATTCAGCTAGTCGAAATATAAATAAACATGCATGTATCTTAATAATTTATTACCTTATTTTATTAGTTTTCCTATTTCCATTTTATTGATCACACAAGTTAAGCTAATGTCTCAATAAACATCAGTGCCCAACACTATTAGTATTTTCAATTATAAATTTATTAAATGCACATTGATTACATAAGTAATATTTACTGAGGCTGTAACCTCGAGAATATGCGTATAAAATGTGATAGTAGGGACCTCTACAGGTGTTTAACCACAAGCTCACGCTATGGGAGAAAATATTATTTTATAAATATTTCATGCTAGTATCATTTGGTATTTTAATCAGAGCATAATAAAATTATTCATTGAAGTATACAGCTATTTTATAATCTTACAGAATTAGTAATCAAACATGATGGGCTATTTAGAAAATTAATTACAATATTTTCAACTTTATTCCAATACAGATATCCTATAATAAATGTTCATCATTTTTAAACATTACAGGTATTGGTTTGCCCAAGTCATGACACCTGATCATAATTAAAACTAGACCATTTTTATACCATTACAATATATAACTAATAATATACACACACAATTATGTTGATGTTACAATTTAAGCATTAACCAAAAAATATTTACAATTATGAGATTTAATTAACCCTAGATCCATTTTGACACCATAAGAGAAGGATCTCTTTGATTTCTGCATTGACTTTCCATGAGTACAATTACAAAAGTCAGAAATGGTTTTTTGCTAGTAAGTTAGTAGCAGATCAATTCTTAAAAAGAGCAGGAATCTTTGATTTGCCCTCCTATGTTATTTTTAAATAGTATTAATTACTTCGTTTTGTGTAATTTTAACCTTAAAGGTAAGGGGAGAAAAAAGAAAACTAATTATAGTTAAAAGTGTATTAATTACATTCCTCTCTAATTATATACAAATATAAAAATGAGGTCGCTGAATTGATATGGAATTCGGGATTTTTTAAAAAAAGTTTATAAGGTAGACTTACTAAATTATGTGTGCTACAAAGTGATTGGCCAATTTTTAAAGTCATTTAGTCATTAAAAAATGAAAACACAAATAGAATAATGTAAGGAATTTACACTGCTTCAATTGTTTATACTCATTTGTACTATATTAGAAATAAAATAAAATTACTTCTATTTTTGATAATTTTATGTTAATGATTGAAACCATTTTCTTTATTTGTTAAAAAAAAGTAACAAAAAAGAAACAAACAAACTTAAGTACTTGAAAATGATTACCTGTTGTTAATACTTTTACTGAATATATATATATATATATGAATAAAATTCTAAGTTTTCTGAGCAAGTGATTACTTATTATTATAGCATCATAGTTTGAGAGTTCCAATCAAAACATACTTGCTTTAGTAATAAGCCATCTCAAATACTGTAAAGCTTAAAAACTATATTCACATCTTTTATTCTTTATTTAAACGTACATATATATATATATATATATATATATATATATATATATATATATATATATATATATTGTAAACTAATAAAATAGAGAGAGAGGGGAGAGATAAGAAGAAAATGGAATAAAGGAGAGATAATGATAAAGATAAATGATGAAAAGGAAATGAGAGAGGCCAATTGTAATCTACTAGAATTAGATGGGGGTATGAGAAAGAGAGAGAGAGAAGAAGGAAAAGAAATAAAAGATATGAAAATAATAATGAGAAAGCTAAATGATGGAAAATAAAAGAATTGAAAGGGAAAAAAAATGGGGAAAAGTAATAGAAATGATATATATAATGGAGAGAGAGAAAAAATGAGATGATTGGAAAGATATGAAAAAGAGGTATAAAAAGAAGATGGAATAAAGGAGAAAGAAAAATGAAATGAGATGATAGAAAGATATGAGAAATGAATGTTTTAAAGGGCTGAGATGATACAAAGATATGAGAAATAACATAAGAAGATAGAATAAAGAAGAGAGAAATGAAATGAGATGATAAAAGAAATGACATGAAAAAAAATGGAATAAAATTGAAATGAAATAAAATAAATATAAATTAGAGACTCTAAACGACTCGCTCAGTGGGGTTACAATAAATTTAAAGAAAAGAGATGATGATCCAGAGATGTATAATCAAGTAAAGGTCTAATCCAATACTGATGAACTATAACTACTACAGCTTATTGATATTTTAATAAACCATACAAAAGATTATCTGAAATCACTAATCAATGCTTACCATATTAGTCCTACCAATAGATCATACACTCTCTGAATAAGACCTATGATGCTTTACTTTAAAAGATTATCTTACAGAATTATATTTAATAAAACAACAATAGTAAATAACCTCAGGGATTTTAAAACTAAAACTCTTGTGTAAAATTAAAGTTTTAGTTAAGTTGCTTAATAAAGAGTTACTGTGATTAATAAATAAATAAGTGACATCTTAGCTGACCATAAAATAATTATAATATGTTCAATCTTAAAATAATAAACAAAACATATATTAATTCATCAAAATTTAATGAATCAATTTAAATTTAAACTAATAATGGCCTATTGTCTAAGATATTACTTGATCAAAGAAAAGAGCAAGGGTACTTTTAATGCCTTTCCATACTCACAGACAACTACTAAAAACCTCAAATGCAAATGGATTAGAATTCTTTAAATATATAAGATTTAAGATGATGATAGATGATGTGCAGTGAATATAAGATAATGTGCAGCTTTTAAAATAATATTCATTAAAATATTCTTCTGAAGTACTAATATTGCTAATCTGATATTGCATAATCTTTAGTCTGAAAGATATACTGATAATTTTAAAAAAAAATAAACTTTTAACTAAGTATTTAATTATGTATCTGCTATAATGCAATTATCTGTACTTGTGATTCAATATGAGAATCATTTTCTTTAACGTAGCTTTTTAATTTTTAAGACAATATCAACTATATTTAATTAACTTAGAATATACTTGTAAATTTCTGAACTGAAGATTCATTAAATTTAAAATTTAAGACTTTGTGAACTTGGAACCCAAGACAAGAATATATTTTCATATAAAAGTAAAACAAACAAACAAAACTTTTGAAATAATAATTTGATTTATTAATAATGAGAAGAAATGTTTATAAATATAGTGGAATACAATGAGTGCCAATATCGCACTAAGATTTTATATATTTATTTAAACTAATTAATAACATTATTGTGTCATCTACTAATCAGAATAACACACAGAACTATGTTTGTATTGAAAATCTTAAGCTTAATTTTATACTCCTCAACTTAACAAACGCTAAGTTGGAGTAAGCATATTCAACAATACTTTTTTAAAAATATCATCACTAGTTTCACGGATATAACTAATATCACAGCTAGATATATCTTTAAATCAGATTAAGCTAATACTAAAATTAAACTAACTTAAGTGTATGGGACAATAATTCATCAGAGATCAGTGATACTTTTTTAAAAATAACTTTAGTCCACATAAAATTATTCCCTCAATGTTTTAAAGATAATGATGGAACAGACTTACAAATCTAGCGGCGAAATTCTGGATGAAAATATTAAATTATTATGTGTGAATAGTCACTTATACCATATGCATATTTAATATATTTTAAAATAAATATAACTTATTGTTGGTTAGCTTGTGTGTGATAAAACTATCATAGCAACACAATTCAAACATGGATATACCTATGAGCCTTAAATTAGGTACAACTACCTGAAGAAATACATTTCCTCAAAACAAGCATATCTTGTCATCACAAATCTAAAACAAATGCAACATCACCTACTGCGGTGGAATTAGCATTAAGTCATCATGAATGATAGGTAAAAAATATAAAAATACTAGGCTCCTCAGAGCTGGAAAAAAATGTGGTGGCTTCGAAAAATACCTAACTTCGAGGCAGAAAAGAAGATGTCTGGAATTCATCTACAGTACATCTGGGAACAGGAACACCCACCAGAAAAGCACAATCCTCTCATGGGATTTCCAATGCTTATAAATGTGATCATCATCACTGAAAAATACAATACAATACCCTCTTTTTGGGGACAAGCACTATCAAATCATGGAAATACAATACAATAAGGATGGAGAATCCTCTCGACTCCATAAGGCATATTCAAAAATTATAAACTAAGCCTAACTCTTGAGGCTAACAAATTCTAACTAATAGCAAGATATATACTTCACTTAAACTAACTAAGTTATTTCTAAGAAATGTATAAAAATACAAAACGTATATCCAATGTTCGAACCAACAAAGCAAACTATGTGTCAAATGACTACTGTTGAAAATACTTTAAACTCAAATACATATAAAATTCTAGGTAAGGCACAATGCACACATAACAAAATATTGAATGCTAAAATATAGTGACTAGTGGACTTTTAAAATTGTATATTAAATGCAAGAATATTTACTTCTCGATGAGTATAAAATATTTGTAGTTATTATTAAGATAACATTCATAAAACAAATGAATGGATACTCTTTGATAAACTTCTCTAGTAAATTTAAAATAAAAATTGAGTAAAACATCCCATTTATATGAAAACATGACTGTGATATTTAAATCTCTTTAATAAAATTATTAAATAGAAACTAGCTAGTGTAATGCTTGATAAATAAACTAAATCTACTTAAGAATGGCAAGAAACATTTGCTCATTCAAATAAACCTATTTCGTTTTTAAATTATAACCCTAGTTTACCTGTATATTTATGCAAAAAGTGTTACATAAAAATTTAATAGCATAAATACTTTTATGGGTTTATTCTTTTTTTAAACCAATAAAGCAGACCATAAAAAAATAATAATAATGCATTAATTCAAGTTCATATTTCAGCTCCGTGATGATTTTTCCATTTCATAACGTGTAGACAATTTATCCAGGTTAAGATATCTATCTGAATTCGAAGCTTCAATTAATACATTTATATACATGGCAATCATTTCCAAACGAAAATGTTCAATAGATCTTTATATAAACACTTCCACTTTCTTTTATCTTTAAAGATAATTTTAAATATTAAAATAATAAAATATCGTAAGCATAAACATAAGTTGGCACTGGAAAATAAATTATTCAGCTAAGTAGCATAAATATAATAAGCATAAGTATAAGTATAATAAGCAGGCATTGAAAAAAAAAATTCTTCAGCTGAGTACATGTTTTTATATTTATAATCCTAGGTTCAAACACGGAATAATTATAATATATTTTTTTAATTAACTTTCACTATTCTTCCTTAGATAAACGCATTTTTTAAAATAGAGCTCTTTTTTTTAAAACGTTTCTTAATATTTAAAAATGTATTTTTTTTAAAAAAACAAATTTCCTTTTATTTATTTTTTTAAACATAAGTGTAGACTTTGTTTATAATTAAGGACACTCCTTGGTTTATGTGCTAAGATCAACAGTCATAAAGTTACTTATAAGTACTGGCAATTATAACCAAACATTATGCATTTGATAGAGACAAGTTCATTAATAATATCTTTAAATTCTTTTAAAGTTTTCCTTTCAAACAAATTCTTTTCATACTACTAGCATAAACGAGAATTACTATTTTAAAATGCATATTGTCCACAGAAACATTATTCTGTTAAGAGCATATTTAAATGTATATATCATCTATTAAGTAATAAAGTATTAAATTTAATGTCACTTCTAATTTATAAAGACGCTAACGCATTTCCATTTTAATATTTTAAAATGTTTGAAAGTCTTTTTTTAATTAAATTTCTTCTTCACGTGTATTTTTAATTTGATAGGAGATATACTATATTTTAGTGCAATAAAGTCTATAGCCATAACAATACTTAATAATTTAAATTTTACTTTTAAATAAAGAAAAATGAATAGATCAAAAGTAAATGAAATATGAGACGCTGTATTTTTTTCTTCAAACATTTTACCTTAAATTTTAAAGCTTCAATTGTAATGAAAATTTGTCAGAAAAAGGATTACCTTTCTTTTAGCCCTTTTTCATTCCAAGATGATTTAAAGTAATGGTTTTAAAAACATACTTGTATTTTTTTTAGAAAAGATAAAGTTTTTTTTAAAAATTACTTTTTATTAAGGAACTTTTAAGATTCAGCCACACATATATTTAAAAACAGATCAGCAACTGAATGACCCCTGATCTCCGTTTTTCTCACAATTTTTCATCCACCTATAATTCATTTTAAAAACAATAAAAACTATTTTTTTATTAAATTTTAATATTCTGACAAACCAGCTGTGAAATCAATCTACTGATGTAATCAATATAATCTTTCTATACCACATGACTTTCAGCTGTAAAGTCAAATTTTTATTATTAACAAATATTGTGCAATAATATTTTTAAATGATATTTTATCCAACCCATAGTAATAAATATAAAATTGAAAGTTATACTCTTTATTAAATCCATAATAAATATTTCATCGAAATAATTTTATCCACACATTTATTTTATTTAGTTATTTTAAACAATATTGGAATTAAATTATTTTTTTATGTTTCCATGTCAATGCATGCACATTCTCACAGACAAATGAAAGTTAATTGTTTAAAAGTTATTTTTAAAACTACAACAATAGAATGTTAATGAATATTTAATCTAAATAATTTTTATAACTGAATGTTAAAGTATAAAACTAATAAATATTCTTATTTTTTTAATAAAAACTTATATATCTTTTTTTTTAAATTTATTACTTAATTATTCCGAGTTATTTATAATATCTAATTATTATTCTTTAGACATAAAAATGGATTACACAATAATACATTTAATATTATTTACAAACTGACAACTATTTCTGATATCTTTCTTTTTTAAAAAAAATCAAATTATTATTTAGCATCTCTTACCAACCTAACTCATATATCTTTTTTCAAATACTTAGACATAATTCCATAATATACAATAATGATTACAATCAATACAAGATTATCCTATTTTAGTCATTAACTAATTTAATTTTCATTTTCATCATTATTATTTTTTTTAAAAAATCAGACAATTTCAAACCAAAAGGTTAAGCTAAGATAACCTTTGGCTCCTTTTGGAACTAAGTGAAACTTCAGTTAGGTACAATTTCCCCCCTCCCCATTAGAGAAAAAAATAATAATATAAAAATAACAACAATTATAATTTAAACATATACACTCTTTTATTATAAATCAACAATCAATGGCTAAGTTTGACAAGCATGGTCTCTAAATTGCACTATAAACTAAGTATACTAAGTTTTACAAAAATTAAATTTTCTTGGGGTAAGGTATTAAACTTCTGGCATTGTAGGTACCTCTCGAATTCAATTTTTTTTTCATACTTTTCATTGCACTAAAACAATACTCCTTACTAAAATTTTCTCTGACATTTGTTATACTGTCAGATTTAAATTTTGCCCTGACATTCTTTACCTCTTTTCTCCTAACTAACCTTTCTTTAAAAAACTTTATCTCATTCTTCTCTAGTTTAGCTTTAGCTTTTATCTTCTCCAGTATTTTATCTCTAGTTATCTTGTGACTAATATACTAACCAACTTTCTGTTTTCTTTCTTGAATTTGCTTTTAACTTTTTCCAAATATCTTTTTGGGTTTATCACTTTCTTATGAATATACAAATTAAATATATCTCTAAACTTATCCTTAAATTTTACATTAATTTTACCCACTTCCTAATTACTTACTACCATATGTTCTTTAACTATTTTTACATCTATCCTAACTTCTACAAACTGTGTAACTTCTTTGTCTTCTATCTTACTATCGGTTAATTTCTCAGGTACTTTATCCATTTGCACATCTACACTGTTTTCTACCGACTGTGTAACTTCTTTGTTTTCTATCTCCATATCAACTACTTCAATATTTTGTTTAACTATTCCATCAGTTCCTTGTTGATCTTCATTTTCTCCATAAACTAATAAATTTTCTTTATTGGCCTGTTCAATTATTAAATGAGAATTTACACTAGCAACATTTATCACTACTTTGCTTTCCTCCTGAACATCTATCAACTTGATATCTAGTTTTTCTTCATCTACATTTTTATCATCTACTTTAATAAATTCTGTGCTTGCTTCCCTATATTCCTCAACCTGATTATGAGGTGCTACTGTTAAATTTTGAACCTGATTCAACAATATGTTATATTGGCCCATGTATTCCGGTTTCATGACTTCTATTTCCTCTTTGGATTTTTGGACGATCGATTTAACCTTATCTAACTGACATTGAATATTTTGCTCAGTTTTATTAAGAGTTTCCTCTAAATCTATCTTTAAATCCTGATATCTCTTGTCAGTAATTATTAGATTTTTATCTATTCTCTCAAAATGCTTTTGAAATTCGATTCTAAATTTTAGAGATTCTTCTTTATCTTCTTCCCTAATTCTCATAAATTCTTCTCTCTGCTGATCAAATTTTAAATTTAATTTTTCACTAACTTCTTTCTGCTGATCTAGTTTTAAATAGAATTTTTCATTTGCTTTCTGAGATTTCTCTTTATCTTCTTCTCCAATTCTCATAAAATCTTCTTTAAAACCTTGAAACATTCTCTTGAACTTGGTCATTATAATTTGTATCTGATTATTATCAACTCAATAATTCCTGAACTAGTAACACTTGTATTTATATTTGCATTTAATAACTCATCCTCTAAATTAAGGGCTAGAGGGTCTGGTGTGGGATAATCTGGAAACTCCCCTAAACTATCAAACATTTCAATGGTTTCTACATGGCTATCCATAATATTTTACTACTTTAAGACTTTAATGATACTCTTTTTAAATTGCAATAAATATAATAATAATAAGGTATCCATTTCCTGACATCTCCTAACAATAGAAACAACTAAAACCACAGCAACAATGCTACAATAAAGAATATTTTATTCTTACAACTCCCATCATTATATGTTTCGTTCACTTTTATATGAGTCTTGGTTCACAAATGTTCAACAAATATTAAATACCAAAATAATGATTTGTTAATACACTTGATTAACAAAACAATAAGCATGATATAACAGGTAATTCACATACGTTAATAACATAATATCAGTAAATGCAATACAGAATCAATTATTTACTTGTATGATGATAATTCATAAACTGCACTTATCAATGATAATATATTGATATCTTCAAAACTTGTCTTGTAATTTAGACATGTTGATTCTAACTAGCTTTAACTAGACTAATTAACTAGCTTATCTAATTCGATTTTATCTAGTAAATTGAAAACTTTGCATAAAATCAGAATTAATAGCAAAAATGACTCCAAACCAAGTCAGCAAAATCGACAAAAATCTATCAACATCTAATACAGGTTTTCACAACATAAATCGAGGCCTACACGATTGGGAAATAACAAAAATAATGACTCCAAACAGTCAATAAAATTTAACAAAAATCCATCAACATCTACTACAGGTCTACTCAACATATATCAAGGCCTATATGCTCAATCGAGGCCTACACGTTTGGGCACCAATTGTAACCAAATAAAATAGAGAGAGGGAGAGATAAGAAGAAAATGGAATAAAGGAGAGAATGATAAAGATAAATGATGAAAATTAAATGAGAGAGGCCAATTGTAACCTACTAGAATTAGATGGGGGTATGAGAAAGAGAAAGAGAGAAGAAGGAAAAGAAATAAAAGATATGAAAATAATAATGAGAAAGCTAAATGATGGAAAAGAAAAGAATTGAGAAAGAAAAAAATGGGGAAAAGCAATAGAAATGATATATATAATAAAAAGAGAGAAGAAATGAGATGATTGGAATGATATGAAAAAGAGGTATAAGAAGAAGATGGAATAAAGGAGAAAGAGAAATGAAATGAGATGATAGAAAGATATGAGAAATAACATAAGAAGAAGATAGAATAAAGGAGAGAGAAATGAAATGAGATGATAAAAGAAATGACATGAAAAGAAATGGAATAAAATTGAAATGAAATAAAATAAAATATAAATTAGAGACTCTAAATGACTTGGCTCAGTGGGGTTACAATAAATTTAAAAAAAAGAGATGATGATCCAGAGATGTATAATCAAGTAAAGGTCAAATCCAATACTGATGAACTATAACTACTACAGCTTATTGATATTTTAATAAACCATACAAAAGATTATCTAAAATCACTAATCAATGCTTACCATATTAGCACTAACAATAGATCATACACTCTCTGAATAAGATCTATGATGCTATACTTTAAAAGATTATCTTACAGAATTATATTTACTAAAACAACAAGAGTAAATTTACACTTCCGCTTTTGGCAGCCATCTTTGCAACTGGTCATACAAATAGCGTCCCTAAGCGATTCAATTTCAGGAAGATAGGGACGATTGTCCCCTTACCTTTACGTTTCTTATTCAAGGTAAGTCGGTTTTAATCATTATATATTATGGAAAGTGATAATATAATCGATAATTCGCAAATTAAGGTTAGCCCCGATCTCAGCATTCAATCTAGTAATGCAGTCATCGGTCGTAAATTTTATAGCCTTAGATCTAATCTAAATTCATCCAAAATAACTTCTACAACAAATAAAAACCCACAAACCAATATTTCAAAAGAAAACAGCATCACAAATATCAACAAAAGTTTAGAAAATATTCAACTTACCCCTAATATAAGTAATAGCATTAATATCTCATCAAGCGAAACGATTGAAATGCCTAAAAATACAAGCAAAACCAATCATCACCTCTCCGAAGACTTTATGCACCCTCAGAAGACTCTAATGAGCAATTTCCTTTGCCCAATAATACCCTGGAAACCATATCTGAAAATAATAGACAAAATTACCGACAAGATGATTTCGGCGAATTTTTTAAAGTTAAAACTTTTCCACCAGAGGTCGACAAAACCGGTGCTGTCACATTACAGTTTGTCAACAGTAAATTTAAAAATCAAAAAGAAGAAATAAATTTTAAAACCGATAAATCACATTCCAGAACAAACAAAGATTATAGCGCAGAACAATTCATTGCTACTTCAGCCAACTTACAATCTAATCCAAGTTCTTCAATACCAATATTGAAAAATTCCTCTACGTACGCAAATATCGTAAGGTCTAAAAATTCTGAGAGCATCTCCGAAAATATTAAGGCCGATAATTTCAATGAACTATATTTGAATATCTCAGAACTAGACATAGAACAAGAATCAAACACTTTGGAAAATGTCTCATTTAATATAAACGATCTTAATGACGACATGTTCCTAAAAATAAATAATGAGTTCAACAAAACGATTCCCAATAGCCTATATAAATCGTTTGCTAACTACTACAGCGATAAGTCGTTAATCTTAGCCATAACAAATCAACAATGTGCTCTATATAAGTTCCCTCTAGAACAGCTATACAGTCTAATCAATCAAAAACAATTAGGCAGAGGCATCCATATGATTCTTAATCACCCCAACGACCGCTATGTTATCGTTGAGTTTAAAACGTGGGCGGACCGTATGAACTTTAAAAATAAATACAGATCTTTAGGAAATTTTATACTATGCTCCATAGATATGAACCGTCCTGTTACACTATCCGGCAGAATCCAAAACTGCCTTGCCCACTTGAAAGAACAAGAACTACAAGACATCCTTATTAATTATGGCTCAGTTAGCAAATTTAAACACCTATTAAACCCTCACTGTGAAGATCAAATCCTGTCCAATACTGTTATCTTCACACTTACATTGAAGAAAAACATTATACCCACTGACATACCCACTATTATTACTGCAAGAGGCTCTCCTATGGTTTTGACTTTCAGGGGAGTACATCCACAATGTTTCTTCTGCCTTGAAAGAACACACCTCATTAAAGATTGTGCAGCAAGAATATGTACACACTGTGGTATTAAAAAGAATAAAGTTCACAGATGTCCTGGTAGACCTACTAACACAGCTCTCACATCCTTAAATAGACAATCACCACATGGGCCTAATTCAATCAGCAACCTCACAAACCCAGACAACCTGATTCAAATAAATCCTCCAACAAACCCTTTCACATCCAAACCTATCTTTCAAAATGAAAATATTCAAGAAAGATCAAACAACAACCTCTACACTAATAGTAGTGAATCAGAGATCCAAGCAATTACATATACCGTGCCTAAACCAATCACTCAAACCGATAAGACTAAAGATCATACATACGATACATATTATACTAATCCCCGAGAAACAATACTAGGCCAAACTCTTGATACAAAAAGAAGGCAATATGACCAAACCACCTGATGAGAGCAAGGAAAATATAGGAGATGAAGAAAATACACTCAAAAAATTTCAAAACAATCCATCCATAACAACTCCCACCCAGTCTAAAACCATTGATACATCCTCATTTGGGTCAGTTAAGTCCAGTAAACCTAAACAAAGTGATCCACAAACTGTCCTCAATTCTTCAACTCCTGCAATAATTAACCATCCAGATGAAAAGACTTGTCAAACACTCAACCCGAAAGTCAGCATAGTTAATGTTTCCCAACAGTTACAGCAAACCGAAAATGACTCAGGTCTAAAATTTAAAACAAATTCCTATAACAATAAAAAAACACTTTTATCAAAAGAACAGGAAAATGAAAAAAACACTGTTAAACTTCAAAACCCTCAAAAAACCGACACAACAAATACCCAAAATACAAATAAGAAAATTAAAAGAAAATCAATTCGTTCAGATAAATCAAGCTCTGATGATGATAGCGCCCATCTGATACATTACTCACCTCCACCCTCTAACAAACAAATTTCAGATATATCAAGCACAAAGCCTCGCAAATCCATAGAAAAAAAGAGGAAAACCATGGATCCTATAACCATTGATACCATTGATCCTTCTGACGAATCTCAGACAGATTACACTACTTCATCAGACACCGAAGACTTCATGGATGCATTTCCGCAACCAACAACTATATCGCCAATCCATCCACAAATTCAATCACAAGACTCTGATTGCCAAACAACATCAGACCTCATTAACATGGAGATGTCCCACATTGACTTGGCACACTTTGCTGAGGATGGTTTGGATTAATCTATCATGTTCTGCAAAATTGCTGGCATTAACATTCGCGGCATCAACTCAATTGATAGAGTTCTAGCTATTAAAAACTGGCTCTCGCTCTGCTCCCCTCATATACTTCTTATGGGTGAAACTAAATATCACCATAAGACCGATCATAAAATACTATCTCTTCTCTCAACTCTCGGATTTACTAGATTTTCTGTAGGCCATTCTGCTTCAGGTGGAGTCGGTATTCTTCTCAGCAAGTCAACACCACCAAACAGTTTTAGCATTCTATTCCTAGATGCCAATATTATTATCATAGAAATAGACTATTGGGGTTATCCGATCATCATAGCTTATATATATACAGCCAAAGACACCTCTCAATATCTAAAAATAATCCACATCCTAAATGCCATCAATGCTAACAGAGCCTCCCCTACTATTCTTCTGGGAGACTTTAACACCACATACAATGACTTAAACAAGAGATTTTTGCATCTAATAAATCGCAGATTAATGTGTGGAGAGGGCTTCTTCCCTCCCGAAGCCTACTCTTTCTATACTAAAACTAAAAAGTCCCTGATTGATTTTGTTTACTACACCCCAGACCTCCATTTCAACCTTGATGCAGCCTTGGCTCCTGTTGCTTTCTCTGATCATATGGCTCTAATCTTACAACTTACACCTATTTCAATCCCTGCACCTATTGATGGACCTGGTAAAACCATGTGCATGATCACCCAATCAAATATGACCGAAGCGATAGTATCTGAGGCATACATCCTTTTCCAGAAAATAAACATCCTTTCCCTTCCTGCTGAGGAGGGCTGGTTTTCCTTCATCGGAATACTACAATCCATATTAAATCACCACACCAGGAAAATCAAAGGACCTAATGGCCTTCTAAATGATCTAACAGACATTAATATACAACTTCAAGCTTTACAGCAAAATTTTACAAATACAGAAAAAATCATCTTCCTTAAAAATCTGTACAAAATTAAGCAAAAGTCCCTTGCAGAATATATATCCATCAGAAGAGCCAAATGTTTCTTAGCACAACAACACTGCTGGACGAGAGACTACCTTAGATGGGCACTGGGGTATAATAGAAAACAAATCACTCCCTTATCCATTAATTCTAATGGAACCAATCTCGTTGGCTTTCCAATGATGCAGCACATCAGCAAACAATTCTGCCAATTAATGCAAAAAGATGGTGCTCCTCCTATAAACAGCTGGTTGGATGCTGGTGACCCCGGCGAACATGGCATCACAGAAATCCAAATCAAAAAGAAGATAACATCTCTCCCGGACGGCGTTCATCCTGGCCTTCATGGCATCCCAAATTTCCTTCTCAAACACCTCAGTCAATTCACTGTGCCAATTATTAAAGAAATGATTGATCACCTAGCCTCCGGCAACAGAAACATAACAGATCTTTACCCAGTGGCACTCGTGACTTTTATTAAAAAAGCAAAACCACTAAACGACATTAACAATATCCGGCCAATTTCCATGACCCATTGCTTATCAAGATAATTGAATCAGTCATTAAAGATCAAATCCAAACTCAAATCCTTAGCCATATCTCGTCAAACCAATACGGGCAAAACCAACTTCGCATGCTATGTCCAATGTAACTGCACTATTCAATTACATCAGAGGACATCGTAAATCAAAACCTATTGCTGTCCAGCTGGATGTTGCGGCAGCATTTGATTCAGTCCAGATAAATATCCTCCTGGATATTCTGTTGGAATGCGACATTCCAGCCGGGATTGTTCAGATGATCAGCAATCTGCTCAACAACAGAGAGATTTTTCTCTCTCTTGATGGCAAGATTACACCAGGCTTCAAGCCATACAAGTCGATCCCTCAAGGATTTCCACTCAGTGCCCTTTTCTTCACAGCATACATCAACCCTCTTCTGATGGATATAGGAAAAAACCTCCCAGGAATTTTCCTTCCCTCTCTCAATAAAAACTTCAATGTATTTGCATATATAGATGACATCATGGTTGTTCTTCCCACCATTAAATACCTTCCCCATCTCATGAACATCTTAAACAGAAATACAGCGAAACTTGGCCTACAAATAAACTTTTAACAAATCTTCCATCTGGAAGATCATGTCTGGTAAACAAATTAACTCTCCCTTTTCTGCAAAACCCCAAAGATACCTAGGTTTCCCAATCTTCAAAACACCAACTGCAATGGCAAGAGAGATTCAAGATGCAATCCTCCATTCAACTGAAGCCATCACCACGTCACTCTCTAGAGTATACCTTTCATTATATGGAAAGGTTGGCCTCCTCAACATCATCATAATGCCAAAAATCTCATATTATCTTCCATTCGTAAAAATGTCTAAACAGTTTCAAAATAAAATCAACCGATTATGTACCAAACTTCTCTGGAGAGGAAGGACAGTTGCTATTAGCTTGTGAGGCATCCAACGACCACGCAGGTTCAATGGACTGTCATTCCACTCAATACAAGCAATCATTTTACAGAAAACCCACAACACTCTACATAATCTGATCATCTCATGTGGATACTCCAACATTATTAAAAAAATTACACTGACAGATCGTCCTCCGCCCTCTGCCAGTTCATGGATAGCCTCCCTAATAGACCACTTACAACTTTATAACCCAATAATGCCCTCTAACCTTAACAAAAAAATCACCTTATGGGAAGCATACAATATAATCAACTATAATCAACAACCCATTAAAACCAGCCTAAAAATAACCAACCAAAGACTCATTTCACACTTCAAAAGATGGAGTCTGGAACCCAAATTCCTTGACTTCATCATTAAAATAAATCTTAATGCGCTTCCCACGAATTGGTTCCTTTATCACCGAAGAGGTTTTAACAGCATTGATCCTATATGTGGTCTGTGTGCTCGTGAAGATGAAACCATAGACCATATTATACACGGTGCCCAAGACTTAAAACACTGAAAGAGATAATTATAATTAATTCCAACATAAGACCTGATATGATTTTCTCACTTGAAAATGCCATTCATAATGGATTTTTTTCAATAATAAGGCTTTCTACCTTTGTCCTTTATTCCATATGGATAGTGAGATGCAAAACTCTCATGGAATTACCCCCGCCACAAATCATACCATTGTTTTATCAAACGCTCAAAAAAATCAAGAAACATGACCAGCTCCTGGCCTCCAGTAAAGTCTTTGATGACACCTAGTCTTTAACTGCTCTTTCATTTTCCTGATTATCAACTCCCACCTACCCAGCATTATAGAATAGGAAATTCTAAAAGAAAATATGCATGTTTATATTAAAAATGCTTATTCCATTAAACAAGTTCTTAGAATCTCATCACTATACCTAACCACATAAGAGAATAACAATTGTACTCTCATAACAAAATCTAGCCAGATGACAAATAGAACATTATACAATCATATTATTGTACAATTTATTCACTTATCTATCCTTTATTAGTATGTAATCACTATTTATTGTTAATAAAAAATTTTGTTGAAATAAATAAACAAGAGTAAATAACCTCAGGGATTTTAAACCTAAAACTCTTGTGTAAAATTAAATTTTAAGTTAAGTTGCCTAATAAAGAGTTAGTGTGATTAATAAATAAATAAGTGACATCTTAGCTGACCATAAAATAATTATAATATGTTCAATATTAAAATAATAAACAAAACATATATTAATTCACCAAAATTTAATGAATCAATTTAAATTTAAACTAATAATGGCCTATTATCTAAGATATTACTTGAGCAGAGAAAAGAGCAAGGGTACTTTTAATGCCTTTCCATACTCACAGACAACTACTAAAAACCTCAAATGCAAATGGATTAGAATTCTTTAAATATATAAGATTTAAGATGATGATAGATGATGTGCAGTGAATATAAGATAATGTGCAGCTTTTAAAATAATATTCATTAAAATATTCTTCTGAAGTACTAATATTGCTAATCTGATATTGCATTATCTTTAGTCTGAAAGATATACTGATAATATTAAAAAAATAACTTTTAACTAAGTATTTAATTATGTATCTGCTATAATGCAATTATCTGTACTTGTGATTCAATATGAGAATCATTTACTTTAACATAGCTTTTTAATTTTTAAGACAATATCAACTATATTTAATTAACTTAGAATATACTTGTAAATTTCTGAACTGAAGATTCATTAAATTTAAAATTTAAGACTTTGTGAACTTGGAACCCAAGACAATAATATATTTTCATATAAAAGTAAAACAAACAAACAAAACTTTTGAAATAATAATAATTTCATTTATTAATAATGAGAAGAAATTTTTATTAATATAGTGTAATACAAACAGTGCCAATACCGCACTATGATTTTATATATTTATTTGGACTAATTAATAACATTATTGTGTCATCTACTAATCAGAATAACACACAGAACTATGTTTATATTGAAAACCCTAAGCTTAATTTTATACTCCTCAACTTAACAAACGCTAAGTTGGAGTAAGCATATTCAACAATACTTTTTTTTTAAAATATCATCACTACTTTCACGGATATAACTAATACCACAGTTAGATATATCTTTAAATCAGACTAAACTAATACTAAAATTAAACTAAATTAAGTGTATGGGACAATCATTCATCAGAGATCAATTATACTTTTAAAAAAAAAAACATTAGTCCACATAAAATTATTCACTCAATGTTTTAAAGATAACGATGTAACAGACTTACAAATCCAGTGGTGAAATTTTGGATGAAAATATTAAATTATTATGTGTGAATTGCCACTTATCATATTTAATATACTTTAAAATAAATATAACTTATTGTTGGTTAGCTTTTGTGTGATAAAACTATCATAGCAACACAATTCAAACATGGATATACCTATGAGCCTTAAATTAGCTACAACTACCTGAAGAAATACATTTCCTCAAACAAGCATATCTTGTCATCACAAAGCTAAAACAAATGCAACATCACCTACTGTGGTGGAATTAGCATTAAGCCATCATGAATGATAGGCAAAAAATATAAAGATACTAGGCTCGTCAGAGCTGGAAAAGAATGTGGTGGCTTCCAAAATTACCTAACTTCGAGGCAGAAAAGAAGATGTCTGGAATTCATCTACAGTACATCTGAGAACAGGAACACCCACCAGAAAAGCACAATCCTCTCATGGGATTTCCAATGCTTATAAATGTGATCATCATCACTGAAAAATACAATACAATACCCTCTTTTTGGGGACAAGCACTATCAAATCATGGAAATACAATACAATAAGGATGGAGAATACTCTCGACTCCATAAGGCATATTCAAAAATTATAAACTAAGCCTAACTCTTGAGGCTAACAAATTCTAACTAATAGCAAGATATATACTTCACTTAAACTAACTAAGTTATTTCTAAGAAATGTATAAAAATACAAAACGTATATCAATTGTTCGAACCAACAAAGCAAACTATGTGCCAAATGACTACTGTAGAAAATACTTTAAACTCAAATGCATATGAAATTCTAGGCAAGGCATAATGTACACATAACAAAATATTAAATGCTAAAATATAGTGACTAGTGGACTTTTAAAATTGTATATTAAATGCAATAATATTTACTTCTCGATGAGTATAAAATATTTGTAGTTATTATTAAGACAACATTCATAAAACAAATGAATGGATACTCTTTGATAAACTTCTCTAGTAAATTTAAAATAAAAATTGAGTAAAACATCCCATTTATATGAAAACAAGACTGTGATATTTAAATCTCTATAATAAAATTATTAAATAGAAACTAGCTAGTGTAATGCTTGATAAATAAACTAAATCTACTTAAGAATAGCAAGAAACATTTTGCTCATTCAAATAAACCTATTTCGTATTAAAATTATAACCCTAGTTTACCTGTATATTTATGCAAAAAGTGTTACATAAAAATTTAATAGCATAAATATTTTTATGGGATTATTCTTTTTTTAAAACCAATAAAGCAGACCATAAAAAATTAATAATAATACATTAATTCAAGTTAATATTTCAGCTCCGTGATGATTTTTCCATTTCATAATGTGTAGAAAATTTATCCAGGTTAAGATATCTATCTGAATTCGAAGCTTCAATTAATACATTTATAAACATGGCAATCATTTCCAAACGAAAATGTTCAGTAGATATTTATATAAACACTTCCACTTTCTTTTATCTTTAAAGATAATTTTAAATATTAAAATAATAAAACATTGTAAGCATAAACATAAGTTGGCACTGGAAAATAAATTATTCAGCTGAGTAGCATAAATATAATAAGCATAAGTATAAGTATAATAAGCCGGCATTGAAAAAAAAAAATTCTTCAGCTGTGTACATGTTTTTATATTTATAATCCTAGGTTCAAACACGGAATAATTATAATATATTTTTTTAGTTAACTTTCACTATTCTTCCTTAGATAAATGCATTTTTTAAAATAGAGCTCTTTTTTTTAAAACGTTTCTTAATAATTAAAAATGTATTTTTTTTAAAAAACAAATTTTCTTTTATTTATTTTTTTAAACATAAGCGTAGACTTTGTTTATAATAAAGGACACTCCTTGGTTTATGTGCTAAGATCAACGGTCATAAAGTTACTTATAAATACTGGCAATTATAACCAAACATTATGCATTTGATAGAGACAAGTTCATTAATAATGTCTTTAAATTCTTTTAAAGTTTTCCTTTCAAACAAATTCTTTTCATACTACTAGCATAAACGAGAATTAGTATTTTAAAATGCATATTGTCCACAGAAACATTATTCTGTTAAGAGCATGTTTAAATGTATATATCATCTATTAAGTAATAAAGTATTAAATTTGATGTCACTTCTAATTTATAAAGACGCTAACGCATTTCCATTTTAATATTTTAAAATGTTTGAATGTCTTTTTTTTTTAATTTCTTCTTCACGTGTATTTTTAATTTGATAGGAGATATACTATATTTTAGTGCAATAAAGTCTTTAGCCATAACAATACTTAATAATTTAAGTTTTACTTTTAAATAAAGAAAAATGAATAGATCAAAAGTAAATGAAATATGAGACACTGTATTTTTTCTTCAAACATTTTACCGTAAATTTTAAAGCCTCAATTGTAATAAAAATTTGTCAGAAAATGGATTACCTTTCTTTTAGCCCTTTTTTATTCCATGACGATTTAAAATAATGGTTTTAAAAACATACTTGTATTTTTTTTAGAAAAAAAAAGTTTTTTTAAAAAGTACTTTTTATTAAGGAACTTTTAAGATTCAGCCACACATATATTTAAAAACAGATCAGCAACTGAATGACCCCTGATATCCGTTTTTCTCACAATTTTTCATCCACCTATAATTCATTTTAAAACCAATAAAAACTATCTTTTATTAAATTTTAATATTCTGACAAACCAGCTGTGAAATCAATTTACTGACGTAATCAATATAATCTTTCTATACCACGTGACTTTCAGCTGTAAAGTCAAAATTTTATTATTAACAAATATTGTGCAATATTTTTTTTTAAATGATATTTTATCCAACCCATAGCAATAAATATAAAATTGGAAGTTATACTCTTTATTAAACCCATAAATATTTCATTGAAATAATTTTATCCACATATTTATTTTATTTATTTATTTTAAACGATATTGGAATTAAATATTTTTTTTATGTTTTCATGTCAATGCATGCACATTCTCACACAGAATGCAAGTTAATTGTTTAAAAGTTATTTTTAAAACTACAACAATAGAATGTTAATGAATATTTAATCTAAATAATTTTTATAACTGAATGTTAAACTACAAAACTAATAACAAATATTCTTATTTTTTTAATAAAAACTTATATATCATTTTAAAAAATTTATTACTTAATTATTCTGACTTATTTATAATATCTAATTATTATTCTTTTGACATTAAAAAGGATTACACAATAATACATTTACTATTACTTACAAACTGACAATTATTTCTGATATCTTTCTTTTTTTAAAAAATTCAATTTATTATTTAGCATCTCTTACCAACCTAACTCATATATCTTTTTTTTAAATACTTAGACATAATTCCATAATATACAATAATGATTACAATCAATACAAGATTATCCTATTTTAGTCATTAACTAATTTAATTTTCATTTTTATCATTATTATTTTTTTTTTAAAATCAGACAATTTCAAACCAAAAGGTTAAGTTAAGATAACCTTTGGCTCCTTTTGGAACTAAGTGAAACTTCAGTTAAGTACAATATATATATATATATATATATATATGTGTGTGTGTGTGTGTGTGTGTGTGTGTTGTAGTGAAATAAATGACTTAATAAATTAATTAGTTCGCTGTTTTTCAGCTATGGATATCTATACGTGCATTATTGTTTCATTTAATTAAATTATTAGTAGAAGGTATATAAATACACCAATTATTATAAATATTTTAAATATTCTTTTAGAGAGATAGAACAAAAATAATTTATAATATACTTAAATATTAAACTTTAATAGGTGCATAACTCATTCACATTTTCAAACTTATTTAGATTAAGGACCAGAGTAAGTATTATAGATCAAAACACATGGATCACATTCTAAAACAAAAAAAAACTAAAAGTAAAGATGAAGCCGATATTACCCTCTAGGTTTAAGAGGTTTATAAATTTAAATTCATTGAAAGCAATCAACACATAGATATTATCAATATCAATAACAATCGTCAATCTCAATCTGTTGTCAAGGCAATCTCCTTTTAATAGTAAAAAAATATAAATTTATTGGACTATAAATAAAAATATAAATTTATTGGACTATAAATAAAAGTGAATTTCTACATCAATAGATAGATAAGAAACAAATAAGTCAAATTGATTTTTCATATTTTTGGAAACCCAAAAATCTTCTTTCGAATTACATTTTCTAATAATTTAATTAGTGTATTCTGAAAATTTTAATTCAGGTGACTTTTATAATAATAACTGATAATATTCAAAATAAAATACAATTTATTTTTGAAATTGTTTTTGCCAAAATAATAATTATTCAATGAAACATTAATATTATCAAATAATATGTTAATCATATTATGTTTGCCTTGTAATTTAAAATTAAATTGACTAAGGTGATTTGTAATGTCAAATGAAAAGTCAGGTCTCTCTATTGATCATCTTTTTATATTTCATATTTATATTTTTTTAATTCTAAAAAAATAAAATAATGATTTCCTCCAGAAATTGGAAATATCGTTTTATAACTTTACGACGAGAAAATCACCAGTTTTCTATATTATAAGGTAGATTATTTCCCTTATCTTCTAAAACTTTACTAAATTAGAGGATGATTTTAAATCCACGTACAAATTTAATGACATCTGTATGACATGACCACAATTAAGACTTTGGAATATAATAATTGATAAGGAATAATACAATGAAAATGTTGAAAACTGTGTGATAACTGCTTTAATAATATCAGTCAATCATGGCCGGAGCCCCATCAGTCCCCCCCCCAAAAAAAAACACTATCTTATTTCAAAATAAATTGTACTCTTTCAAAAATTGCATAAGTGTATTCAAAATACCAACTTCAGTGGATGTATGTGTATTGAAAAAATTTCCAGAAGATCTATATTCATTTACTTTTCAATTCACATTACATCTGCAAATAAATCAACCAATTAATCTTTAATTCTCAAATGTTGTAAATACTGCTTTAAGTTGATTCCTTAAATTTCGGTTATATATTAATTCTGCTGGCGGTGATATTTTGAGTCAAACTTATATCTTGGACTTTCTTTAATTGTTCTGGACACAACACTACCACAACTTAAATATTATATTTGCGAATAAACTCCTCTTCAGTAAATAATATCGACTTTTCTGTAGTTAAATGGAAATCAAATATTAGTTTTGACAGCAACTGCATTATCTTCAATAAATGTATTTTGTAGTTTTTGTAGTGTTAACATTAATTCTGACAATTTATCTTCTTTGTGAATTGTATCGTAGTGTTCTTTAATATTACATTCTGTGCAAACCAATAAAGTTTCTACATATCAGAAATAAAAAAAATGTGTAAATATTTATTATCATCATCATCAACAACAACCATTATAAATACACTGCAGGATGAAGCTCTCTCTAAGTTCAATCCATCTTTTCCTATCTTTAGCTTCTCTTCTCCACATCAACCCTTCACACTTTCTTATTTCATCCATTTCACATGTGGTTTCTTTCTGGGTCTTTTACAATCTCTTGGAATCCAGTTCAAAATTTCAATTGTCCATCTATTATCATCTCTTCTAGTCATATGTCCAGCCCAACTCCACTTCAGTCTTTTAATTTTTTCAATGAGGTCAGTAACACCTTTTTTGTTCTCTTACCCATACATTGCGTTTTCGATCTCTTAAAGCAATAATTAAAATTAGTTGAAAATAACATTCATTTGTTTATAATAATATTAATAACAAAGGATGGATGAAATAACAATATCTATTTTTTCACAGAATATAGATTTCTGGTTATGCCACGTTCTCGATGATCATATTCTTACATGTACATAAAAATTGTGCAATAGATTGGCTATATTATAACTCTCAATAGAAACGTTAACTTTTTGAAGTTTTTTGATGTTTCTTTAATTCATGTATTATTTATAACCTCAATTAAACAATCATCCATTGTCAAAGCTTCTAGACTCTGCAAACTACCTATCAACTAATAGCATTTTTGCATGCCTATTCTAAGTAGATGATTGAAATATAGAAAAAATATACATCTATGGCATATAATACAGAAAGTATCTGTAAATTAAAATATTTATAAAACTATAGCTAAAAATGTTCAAAAGTTTTTTAAAGTAAATTCAAGATATGTAGCAATAACCTTTTTCATACATTTGGCTGCCAATAATCATATAACAACTAGTTTCGATATATAAAAAGATATTTTTTATATAACTGAATCATAGTTGTGAATATAAAACACACTAACAATGAGGAGGAGCCTGGTAAGCTACATTTAAAAAGCAATAAAAATTTCTTTATAAAATTAGTACAAATAAAGATTATAAAATAAATTAACAAAACAAAAAGTATTAGTAAGATTACTTGCCCGTTTTGGTATCTATAATTTAGTAATTATACTTAATTTTGACTATTATAAACAAGATTTAAGTTTATTGATTTTATTCGTTTTGATAATTGTGTAAATTAGAACTACCGAAGAAGAAATTTCATAAATGATTAGATCGTTGGTATGTCAGAAGTTAAGTAATAGATAAATTTGAGCTAATTCCAATAACTAGTGAATATAGGAATAGAGATAATATAATACAACGATTATGCTAATAGTTCTAAACAAGGTTTTTATTTTGGGTAAATGAAGCAAGAGTAAACATTCCAAATCTCTATCTTCAATTATCACTATCTCCAAACCAGTTTTGAGCTAATGACTCTCCTCGGTGAATCACTAGGACATTCAGACACTAGATCTAAAATATAAACTCAAGCCCAGAATTTATTGAATACTTAACTATTATGTACAATATCTGAAATTTTCAGACATATATCTAATTTAAATAGCCATATGAGACTGAACTGATTTCAGATACACCATATATTAATAGACTTAACAACATAATATTTCCAAAGCTACTGCCTCAGCCATTAGCTCAAAACCAGTTTGGGAATAGAAATAACTCTGAATAGAGATTTTAAATACTTTTTCTTGTAACATTTATCGAAAAAAACCTTGTTTAAAGCTGTTTAGAGCTATTAGCATGCTCATTGAATTACATTTGTAAATATAGGCTAATTAAGTCAAGTGATGTGTGTCTTGGTTTTCCTTACTACTATTGTAGTTTTCAGTGTGACTAGACAGCCTTATTATAAAAGTAGTTGTTGTTTTTTTGCTTTCTCATAATCAGTTATTACATTATAATAATTTTTCTTTTTATTATTATCTTAAAAAGTAAAAAACAACGTAATAATTTTTGAAATAAATGATTTAAATGTACAGCCAAGCAAGAGTGAAAGTAGTATGAGTAACCTGTAAAACATAAATGAGAGATATAAAATTTAAATTATGCAAGCTAAATTCAAATTAATTCATTTTTATAAAATAGATAGTAATTAAGAATGTACTAAGAGAGACAGCTGTTCAATTTAATATGTAATGTGAAAATAAAGCAATTGAAAATTTATAATGAAATTGCATATCGATTTGTAGCCATTTAGGGGTAAAGCAAATGTAATGCATGACTGTAATTTCTAATGTATTATTACTATTATTTTATAATTTAATTTTAAAAAAATATTAAAAATATGATCAGGTGTGATGCTGATTGTTTAAAATATAATAATGCAGAAATATTTTTGTCAAGCATTCTTTTGCATGAATCAGTGGTTCGGAGTTATTTTAAATTATATATTTACGCAGATGAAAATGTGACAAGCGTAAAGTTTAACAAACTCATCCTCAGGAAAAAAAATTATATTAATTTTGCTTGAATTTTTTTTAATATTTTTTACACATTACTTCTATTTTCATTTCCACATCATACTTCTCTTGCAATATGTATATATATGAATTTAATAAGACAGCGATATTAATAGCTGAATGACTCATTGACTATGTAGGATTTGATAGCTTCGCAATTAAAGCCTCATTTGATTATGTGCAGATATTAAAAAACAGTAAATTGAGTCCCCAGTGTAATTTGCCTTCTCTTGATATAGTTGAGCTATATGGCTCTGTCTCTCAGCAAAAATCTATAGATATGGTTTATGATGTGTTTATAAATTCAGGATTTAGTCTGAGTAAGACTAAGTTCATTGCTGATGCACTGAGATAGATTGATAGTGATATTACAGCGCTATTTTAACAACAAATTTTACAGGATGGAACATGGCCGACCTATGGGATTGCCAGTAAGTAATATATTCTGCAGTTTAACATTAAATAAATATGAAGTAACAATTATCACCAAATATATTTCTATAACAAATAATTCTTTCTATATCCAGTATGTAAATGATATGTTAATTTGCATTTCAGAAGATAATATTAACAAAATGAAGAATAATTAAATGGAGAGCTCATCTTTAGTTTGGACGATAGAGCAAGAAGATGAGCACATTGGTATAAGGTTTTTAGACCTATATGATCAAATATCTAAAAGTGAGATAGATTATAAGATAATGATAAAACCTTTAAACGTTTGCAGAGTTATACATCCTCAATCGCACACTCCCATCTCGCAGAAGCTGGCTGGATTTAGGTGTTTCCTTTATAGAAATCAAATGCTATCAAAATATGAGGTGAATCAAAACAATAGTATCGAAATATACATTAAATATTTCTTCAATGTGAGATATAAGCATAACATTTTATCTAAAGCACTTAAAAAATTTTATTCTACGTTAAATACTTTCTCTCCAGAACATTACAATGTCACTAAGTAAATATCTCTCCTTCATGTCTTATCAATCACAACAGCCAAAAAACGTATGTGCTGATGCATTTAGTGTCAGCTGCATATGTCCACCAAGTCTATATAGGCTTATATATTACATAAAGAATAGGATGCCTCTAGATCAGGCCCTTATCTGCAATAAAAATAATTGTAAAGCAGATTATTATGAAGAATCATGAGTGAATAGTGCCACTAAATTGGCATAACATAAATATATAGTGCAAAAAAATCCCGATGTAAAGTTAGTGTTTCATGAGCAATAATTAAATTCTGGCCATAATTTTAATTCATAGAACATCAAAATAGTTTGTTCTGAGCAGAACAAAAAGAAAAGAAAATTTAAAAAGGCCTGGTTTATCACTAAAAACACTCGTCTGATAAACAAAAAAGATTCCTTGCCCCGGGAGTGAAATATCAAAATTATGTATTTACATATTAACCAGCAAATTATGTATTTGCATATTAACCTGTAAATATCAAGATCATGTTTTCATCAATATTAACACCAGTTGGACTGACAAGCTGAAGTGCTATGACTATGCCCCCGCCCAAATCGAAAGCATTGCCCAGCAAATTATTTATTTAATTGTCTAACGGAATATAATCTTTTCTTGTATTAGAGTATTAACGTTATTCATAATTATATATTTAAAAAAGAAGGAAAATTACAGATTACCAATTATGAATATAATATGTATAAGACAACCTTAAAGATAATAATAAACATAACAATTAAAAGAGAGTCAAGTTTTTAGTGAATTGTTAGCACTATCAAGTCTTTCCCAATTGCTGTATAACAAGCGTAAATAAGTCTATATATCAAAGAAATAAATTTCTACATTACTTAAAAATAAAATTACTTGAATGATTCTTCACGGGTGTAAGAAGGCACTAAAAACTGAAGCATATAGAATGAAGAATATAACAAAGACTTTTACTAATCCCGAAAACTTCAAAGAAATGCCAAAAGTTAACAAATAAGCTTTGCAGAAAATATGATAAGAAATTAATATTTTTAACAAAAAAGCAGAGAATAATAATATATAATGAAGCTAGTAAAAAGTTCGTTAATCTGAAAACGATCCTCTCTCCAAAAACGTAAAAGAAGTGTTCGATTTTGGTCCAAAGTTTATTAGGGGTAGGTGTAGAATCTATAAAAATAGCCTTTTGAACGAAGATGTGAGAAAAGTGGCACAAGCATTGTGTAATGACTCATAACAAAAAAACATGTGGATAAAGAATATGCAAATGATTAGAAATTATTTGCAAACTAACAAATTAAATGTTTAAAAGAGGAAAAAGTAAACAGGTTCATTGTGTTGACTGGAGATGAATATAACCGCAAAGTCGACGAGTAAATTGATTAGTAGAAATTTAAAATAGTAGAAACTTACAATTTGAAGTGGATGAAGGGTAAATTTATGTTTATACTGATAAAACATCACAATAAGACTGTCAGTATTTATTATTAATGCTTATTATTTAATTATTTTTAGGATTAATAATAAATACTGCCAGCCTTATTATAATGTTTTATCAGTATAAACATAAATTTATTCTTCATCCACTTCAAATTGTAAGTTTCTACTATTTTAAATTTCTACTTATCAATATACTCGTCAGAATATCGTATAATGTATTCAACATTAGCCATTCCTCCCAGAATTTTTGCAAATGTAAAAGTTCTCAATGAAAATAACCACCTTCAGTTGTTAATATTTTGAAGGCAGTTATTTTTATAAGATAGTGAAATTAGTAGCTGAATGACTCAATGTCTATGTATGATTTTGTGGCTTTACAATTAAATTCTCATTTGATTGTGTGCAGATGTTAAAAGAAAGTAAATCGAGTTCCCTATCTAAACTAACTACTCTCAACATAATTGAGCTATACAGCTCTGTCTCGCATTTAAAAATTTATAGATCAATTCCATAATCTATTAATACATTCCTAAATCAGAGTAAGACTGAATTTGTTGTTGATGCACTGAAGTGAATTGAGATTAACATCACCAGGCTATTTAACAGCAAATTTTACAAGATGGATCATGGATGGCCCATGGAATATCCAGTAAGTTGTATACTCTGCAGCTTAACATTAAATAAATATGAAGAAACAATTATCTCCAAATATTTTTATAGTGAATAATTATTTCTACATTCACTATGTAGATGTTTTAATTCGTGCATCATATGATAATATTAACAGAATAAGGAATGACTTAATGAATAGTTCATCCTTAGTTTGGGCACTAGAGCAGCAAAAAATACACATGGGTATAAAGTTTTTAGACCTATATGTTCAAAGTTCTAAAAGTGATATAGGCTATAAGATGAAAATAAAACCTTTCAACATTCGTGGATCTATATATCCTCAGTTGCGCACTTCCATCTCGCACAAGCTGGCTGGGTTTAGGTGTTTTTTCTATAGGAATCAAATGCTAACCAAATATGAAGTGAATCAAAAGAACAAAATCAAAATATATATTAAATATTTGGTCAACATGTGATAAAAGTTTAACATTTTATTTAAAGTATTTAAAACTTTTTATTCTACGTTAAATACTCTCCCTCCGGAATACGATAATGCTAAAAATTGGATGGCTCTTCTTCGTGCCTAGTCAATCACAATGACTAAAAAAACAAATGTCCTGATGCAATTAATGTCAGCTTTAGGAATCCTCTAAGTCTAAATAAACTTATAAACAACACAAAAGTTAGTTTGCCTCTTGATCAGGCCCTCCAGATTATTTATAAAATTAGCTGTAATGAAAATAATTGGTCTATTATGGAAAATTGCAAGCGAATTATCCACTAGACTGGTGCAACATCAATATATATATATATATATATACTCTGAATCAAAAAATATTGCAACGCAATGTCAGTGTTTCTTGAGTTCTGGCCATGATTTCGATTCACAGAACATCAATATATATATATATATTGGGCTGAGCGCAACGAAAAAGAAAACAAAATTTAAAGAGACCTGGTTTATCACTAATAGCACCCGTGCGATAAACAAAAAATTCTTTCGAATAGCCTCATCCCGGAAATGAAATATGTAAATTACTTATTTACATATCAACCAGTAAATTACATATTTACATATTAACCAGCACATATCAAGATCAAGTTTTTTTTCAATATTAATACCAATTCGACTGACAAACTGAAGTGCTATGATATGATCCCTCTCCCCATATTGAAAGCATGCTCAGCAAATTATTTAATTATCTAACAGAATGTAATCTTTTCTTGTATTAGTATATTAATATTATTCATAGAATTATGATTAGATAATTCATCTTTGTAATTATGTTAAAAATATTATTTTATTAATTCAAAATAAATTCTTATATTTGTAGAAAAAAACATTAAAGAAGAGAAATTGAAGTTTATCTGTTGCTTTTGTTTTTATCGGTTCTAAAAAAAATACATATATAAATTTTAATAAAACAGTAAATAATGATAATAAATTTTACAAATAGTTATTACCGTAGTCTAAACTGGAAACCTTTAAATTTGGTGGAAGTAAACATCATCATATAACGTTACATAGTGCCATTTTTAATGCCAAATTTAAAAGATTCCAATTGAAGATGGTTATGAAAATAATTGAAAGTATTTCTGCATTTTGTAACAGAAATCAAATAAAATGTTATAAAAACATATTTAAAAACACACTTATATAATTATATTTTAAATTTATTTTTCCTACTTCCAATAATAAATAAATCTATAACATAAGAAAAGAAAGAATAATAAAAAAATAAAAATGAGAATAAACATATTTATAAAAAATTAATTCATTAAAATATCAAATATACATAACATCTTTACACATTTATCAAATAGCTTATATATCATTTAATAATAATATATTTTTCATAAAAACATCTTTTATAAATTTTAAAAATTAATTTCATTAAATAATAAATATATTTAACAAATTCTCAATTTCCCCATAATAAAATATACAAAATTACATAATTTATAAACACTTATACATACCTATATATTTACTAAATTCTCTATTACAATACAAAATTTTTAATAAATTACAAAATATAATTTCATTTCTTATACATCTATCCTTTTATTTCATAAAATATAATATCCACCATTTATTAAATTTTTAATTAATAATTTATTTTTATTTAAAATTCTTTACACTTACAATAAATTTTCAATTTCACTTTACAAACTACAATATTTCACTTGACTAAAACACCAATACTAGATATCTCCATTACACAATAAAACGATATACCCATATAACTTCTAAATAATTTAACCTATATTACTAAGACAAAATATATCTTTTAATATTTTTTCATACATAAGACCACAACACCACCCATTTATTTCAAAATTTTTATATTTAAAAAAATATTTCAAATAACTTCTTTTATATTAATAATAACAAAGAATTTTTATAAATTAACTAGAAACTAAAAGAATACATCACAAAAATTTTTTTTTAATCAATAAACAAAAAAAAAAATAAAAGAAATAGAAATTATTTTTATTATAGAAATTACCTATATTCTAGATTAAAAGTATCAGAATAAAATATCCTACACATTATAATAAATATTAATATAATAAAGGAAAGTTTAATTTTGATAAATAAGTTTTTTTTAATATAATAATCAATTTTGAAATAAATAAGGGAAATAATTAGTTAATCCTTTTATTAATGATATGAAAATAGAAGTATAATTAAAAAGAAGAATATTAGATCGATGAATTAGTAATAGGGAATAGAAGGATAGTACATAAATTATTTAGGAAGTTTAATAATAAGGGATAATATCGTTTTATGAAGGAAATTGATAATGAGATTAGATATCTAGATATTGAGATGTTTTTAGTCAAGATGGAAATATTGTGATTAGGCATTTTGTTAAAGATGATAAATTGAGAAAATTATACCAATTGATTCAAGGCAGCCATGGATACAAAGATGAATGTAATAAAGAATTTTAAATATAAAAATGATAAATTTAACACTGATAGAAATTTTGCTAAATTGCAAAAGAAAATTTAAACAAGATTATGTAAAAGGGATATGGGATAAGACATATTAATAGTATTTTTATAGGAAATTATAAAAAGAGAAATAAGAGAAATGATAATAAAGATAAGAAGAAATGGATTAAAATTTCATATTTACCTAATGTATACAAAATTTTATGTAAAAAAAGGAAAAAAAAATATTTGGATGAAAATATTAATGTGGGATGGGCCAATAGTAGAAATTTAGATAAGTTAATAACTAATTATAGGTTAATAGACGAGATACAATATAAAAGGGGAATGGTTTATAAAATTACTTGTAAATTTTGTAATATGGTTTATTATGGGCAGACAGCAAAGCAATTGAGCGAAAGAGCTAAGGAACATAATGGGGCTATCGATAGGAAAGATGATAAGTCAGCATTATATGTTCATTATTTGCAAACTGGACATAAAATTAATTGTACTGATAGTATAAGGGCTTTAAATTATATAAAAGATGTTAATAGACGCAGATTATATGAAACAAATTATATTATGTATAATAAAACTAATTGTATGAATATATATAAGGCGTCTATTGGAATGAATAATAAATGGTTGATGAAAAAAGAATGGATAGATAACTGATGTGGATGATTGTTTGGAATGCATTTTACGAAATGAAGATTTAAATTATGGTAGAGTTGTATAAGTTATGTGATAATATAGGCTGTCCAATTCAGTTTCAGCTGTTCTATATGAATTGTTTATACTAGTTGTATAGTTCTTTAATTCTTTTGTCTTTTATTTTTTACTTATCATGTATTAACATAGATGTCGCTATGTATATGTAGTCGTAGTAATTTTTGGAAGACATGTTTGAAAAGGGCAAAAAATAAATTTGCCGAAAAAGGCTTTTTATATAATTAATATAAGTGTTATGTTTTGTTGTTTATAAATATGTTTTTATAACATTTTATTTGATTTCGAAGGATTAGTACAACATAAAAAACGAAAAGAAAAAAAGGTATTTTCCGTTTTCTTCTGTTTTTAAGTATTGTTAATTTTGTAACAGATATTTGTAAAATTTAATACTATCATTATTATTACAACAATCATTACTAACATTTTATTTGGTGTAGATTTATATAGTGAAATTGTCAAATATATAATAATAATAATAATAATAATAATGATGATGATGATGATGATGATGATGATGATAAGAAGAAGAATTCAATTTAATTCTTTATTTAATGTACATATCTAATGTCAAATGCCAACGATAGATGGCACATTAAAAAAGGTATTTAAAAAATGTTTTTCGCAACAAAATCTAAATTATAATTATTAGGTAGACAACCTTTGTTAGCCAAGACAACATCGCAGCCGCCTTGCAAGCAAGTAGTTGGTCGCAGACGGTTGTGGGTTATTTTTAAAATATATCTATAAGTTTAATGAAAATAATTATATACATGTATACAAGTTTCATATTGGCAGGAATTCAAACGCAGTTTTGAAATTATGTTAAAGAAGTATTATTTTAAATAATGACTTTGTATAAAAATTTCATATCCCTAGCTCTTTTCTTTGCTAAGAGAAATATATTACAATCACTTTTCGGTTGACAAAACTTAGACACTTCTTTGAAAACTAATTGCAATTTTCTTAAATCTTTTTTGAATGTGGATTCCATAAAACTGATCCCAATTCCGAAATAGGAAGAACCAAAGATACAAAAAGTTTATATTTGGTGAAGTATTTAAAAGTATTATCAGGTCTATAAATAGTTTCCACTATCTTGAGAGCTTTATTTCTTTTGGATTCTATGTGATGATGAAAAGAGCCCTTACTTGAAAATATAATTCCAAGATCCTGAACAATGTCGGCAGACTCTTAGCATATCAGATTTATTAGAGTAAAATACAGAAGAGCATTTGTCTACATTGACTATTATTCTATTTTTCCCCCATCATTTAAACAAACTATTAGCATCCTCTTGAACCAATATACAATCTTAAATAGAATAGATATATCTAAAAACTTTACAATCATTGGCATAACACAAGAGATGGGATCATTATAGACAAGTTTTGAGCTAATTATATAAATATAAAATGTGAAACATACGTATATGTGTACGTAGCATGACTTAAAAATAATAAAAGAAAGTGAAAAACATTTTTTTTAAAAAAATAATAAAGAGTGACAATTAATTTATTAGGTAAATATGGAAATATATTTTTATAAAATCAAAAGGCAGGGGTAAAATCTAGGAATTTATTTTAAATTTAATATTTAAAAAAACTCTTTTCTGCTCTCTTTTAACTAAAAAGAAAATTCCAGTGGATTATAAAAAAATAATAAATTATAAAAGTAACTCTGCAAAATTAACTATAAAGTTATATTTGAAAGAATTTTATATATGAACAATAAATGAACCTAAATAATTAGCAATCTAATTAAAGATGTCTAATTTGAGTAAATTATCTGATCAGATGGAATTTATCAAAATCGGGTATTTCCAACTGATTAGATTGATCAAAAGTGTAATTAAACTTCTGGAAGAGAAGTTAACTAATTTAAAAAAATTGAAAAATTAATAATGTAGTTAGAATATGGATGACAAAGGTATATAAGCTACAAATTTCCTATTATTTTATTCTCATTTTCATTTTTATTCTCATTCTTGTTTTTATTATTCTTCTTCTGATAAGTTTTACTGTGAGAAGTATATAAAATTTGCTCACTTTTGCTGTCAGTTAAGTCAATAAGGTGCTGCCAATTATTCATTCTACTGCCAAATTGCTATAACAAGTTTACGGTTGTCAATCAAATATATAACAATAATCTTGAACATTTAAAAATTACCATGCACTGCTAAATCATCAAGGGATGTTAATTCAGATTTCACTGCCCAATTTTTTCAATGTCTTATGCCTGACATATAGTAAAGCCTTTTGCCAATTATTGTTGAAATCTGTGTCTGTTATTATAAATGTATTTGCAAACATGACCCAGATAAGTGCCAACAGACTACAAAAGCAAGCAGCCACCAAATAAGTGAGGAGCATTACTAGTGAACTCCAGTATTTTAAAGAACAGGGGTGATCACTTCAGAAATGAAGCTACAACAATAAAAACCTAGGTAAATATAAATCTAAATACATTGTCTAGACAAATAGATTCTCTTTTGAAACTTTGAAATTAAGCACAATTGGGTTGTTTGATCCTATTTTAGAAATAGACTAATCTATAACGAAAGTCATAATTTATTTATTCTATTATTATTATATTGTTTATTTTATTTGTGTGTGTATGAAGAAACATGTTATTTTAATTTATAATTTGGCTTTGAATTCTCTCTTAATAGCTTGCCAGATAACATTTTTTAATTACCATCTAATAGTATCAAGTAAATTTAAGTTATATATGTGCTTTATAAATACACTTGCTCTGATAGTCTGATTGAAACTAGTTTCTTACTCTTTGTTCTATCCTGGTAGAATCAAACTCTGGAAGCATTTTAAATTCTTCTTTTGAGAATATTCTAGTCAACCTTCGCTAAATGGCACCTAGGAATCATCCCATTCAAATAAAAACATCCTCAAAGAAACTGCTTGCTTCCTGCAGTTATGGAGGGGTTCATTGGTTTGGAAATGTGACTGCAAGTCATATATTTATACTCAAATGGTCTGACCGTTAGTATGTATGATAGGGGAAAATATCTATATTTAATACCTCAGATTGAAATAATGAAATCGTCTAATCACAGAAAATATTTTTTATTAATTTAGTGTGACAATTTAATGTAAGTGATATTGTAGGTTATTGTAATTAGCAGTATTTTTGTTATATATATATATAAATAGAATTCGGGCTCTATATATATATATATATATATAATAGAGCCCGAATTCTATTTGATAAATTTGAACACATACTCTTTACATCTAAAAAATATAAATAAAAATGCAAATAAATTAAAACAAACTAAATAAAACAAAGCTTACCGGTAACAAGTTTAGTTACTGAAAAAAATATATAAACAATATCATTACTAAAAATTGGCAGGCATTCTATAATTGAGTATGGCCATCTTGTAATTTGGGGAAAAAACAAAGCAAAAAAATAAGACAAAAATATTTTATGAGTATTACATGATCTTATAAACCAATCTATAAAATTGTGATTTATATGTGAATTTGTACTTAGTTTATTGGTATTTTGCATGCTGCATTTTAATTTCTGCAAAACTGTAACGGAATATATATATATATATATATATATATATATATATATTACATTTAAATTCTAATACTTAATGTTTTGTAAATATCTAATACTGAATTAAAAGCACAAACATTTAAAATGCACAAATAACGAATTATTAATTTATTATGTTTGATTTAAATATTGAAATAGAATAAGTTTTCAAAAAAATTGTAGAATCGAAGCAAAGTTTCTATAGTTTAAATAAGGTACAATAAAAACCTTTTAATTTTAAAAATAATGAGTTTTTAATCTTAAAAATAAAAATTTACAAACAGATCCTTAGAGCAAAATGACCATTGAAAAGATGATTACAAAATAGATAAAAGTTCCCACCCAAATATATAGACACAGACCTCAGTGGAAAACCCAAAATCTTACCAAGCCACAAACCCAAAATCTACTTGGACAAACCCAATAAATCAATAAAATACAGACATGAAATATGTTTGATCGATCTGTGCATTCCAGAGATAAGATGCCTCAGGACTATAAAAGGAAAATCCAAAAGAAATAATGAATTAGAGAGAATCAGAAAATTAAAACTTTAAATTCAATTGTCTTTGCTGAAAGCAGAAAAATTTTAAAAAGCTATTGTCGCCATCACTAAGAATGTAATCAGCATCAATGGGCTTCCTTCGGTATGGCCGGCAAAGGCAGCTTTCATATCCACAGATCCCAAGATCGAAACATGGATCCCATCTTCAGAAATCTTCATAAATCATCATAAGTCTTCATAGGTCTTCGTCACGAAGGAATGAGCTCGGACAAAGGAAAGTATAATTTATAAATGATAAAAATGAAATCTAAACTCTTAAATTTAAAATCTTCGAACTTTATTTGTTTCTAAAAATGAACTATAAACTTTCTTTCCTGAACAAACCTGAACTTTATCATTTATAAACTTTGTCATTTTAAACTCTGATCAAAAGTTAATGTAATCTCTTAAAATATGTATTGTTTTTTTATTTATTATGCTTAAGATCTGTTTGTAATAGGGTAGGGGTTTGCGATTGCAAACTTAAATTTAAAGATGAAAATACTTATCGTTATTTGTGCATTATTGAATTTAAAAGAAAAGTAGGTTAAATAATATTTGTAGTAAAAAAATAAGTTAAACATCATGTGTCATTTTAAAATGATTTTAAAACCTTAAACTAATTTTTTTTTTTTAGAATTAAATTAACCTTTTAACTGCTAATTATATTATTGGTTGTATGAGGTAAAATTCAAAGCTTTTAATTGGACAACTCACAAACTGAAGACAAAGCCTATTGTTAAAACATATTCACCTATAATATTAAATTCAACTCAGATACATTTGTAAAAAGTATATTAATAATTTGTCAGGTTATGAAAGTGAATGAAAGTTCTTTCAAAAATAAATTGCTATTTATTTATTATAAAATATTCAATTTTGGCAAATTTAAAAGTGAACTTATAAACAAAGAAGTGCTGACGTAAATGCTTTTTTTCAATTTTACGTTATGGAAAAGTAAAGATTTCTTTTTGCTAAATCTTAAATATTTTTACTAAAATCTTCAATATTTTTCGAAAATAATTTTGTTTTTTTAGTATATTTTATTAAAAATTATTTTAATTTCTCAAATTATCCTTTTTTAATACTTTAAATCATATTCAAAATGAAAATCTCAGCGTTTTTATTATTTTCTTTGATCAGGCGGTTTCTTTGTTCTTTCCAGCCAATCAGAATGTCTTTGCCTGCTGAGAGCCAGCTGACAGCCAATCACCAACAAGCTTTTTTCTTTGTTTAGTTTTAAATGCAGTTTTTTTTATTTTTTACTTGTAAAATAATTCGGAAGAGGGCACCATCTTACAGAACTTTTAAAAACCTAATCAATAACTGTCAAATGAATATCATAGCATTAAAAATAATGGAATTAGAGTGACGTCAGCTGTTGATGAGAGGTCTCGTAAGAGGTGGGAAAAGGGTTAATAAAATGATTTAAATGTTGGTTGAGTGTAGATTGCTGCTAGACTTGTTTAAATATATGTTAGTTTTAAAGGGGTTTTGATTTCAGATTATTTGTTTCATAGTTGTGTCAATACTGGTGGAGACATATATGGACATTTATATCAATGTAATGTGAAGTGTGTTTGCATGTAGGGTGATGAGTCCAACTGAATGCATGACCCCAAAGAGGTAGTCATACCATTGAAATGGATGCAGATGTATTTTCTGCACCTTGACCAATTCCAGCTCTATGGTGGGATAATAAGTCAGCAGATACAATGCTCTCTCCCACACATAACACTTTTTAAAAAAATTATATACATGATTCCTTAGTCAGACAGATTCACATTCCTGTACTGACAAAGGTCATGTTTCTTCCAATAATATCATGCTGTTCAGATGCACATTCCTGTTGTCAGGATTCTATGCTAACATTTTCACATTGCATTGGTTGCTGATATATATCTGGAAGTGAGCATTGGTGTGGCTGCGGACTTTTAGCCTGGAATCAAATGTTTGAAAGCCTTTTTAGTGCATCATCTGGGTAGCTCATCTATACTCAACATTTCTAAGATTAAAAATAAAAGTTAAAACAAATAAAAATAATAGTAAATAATAATGAAACAAACATAATTTTTTTTATATGATTATTTTTCAAGTTTGTGTGTCGTCACTTATATATATATATATATATATATATATATATATATATATATATATATATATATATATATATATATACACATAAATAAAATATTTTTGTGTTATTAATACTAACTGATTGTTTTTATCATTCTTTATTATTAAAAACATATTTTAATAAATATATTAAGTTTTTCCATCTACTTGAGCTAGTGACTAGGGCTAGTGGTCATGATCTTAACAGTGTGTATCTGTCTACTCTATAAATTTTTTAGGTTCAAGTAACCTAGTGGCACCCTTTTATGTCAGATACGGTAAGACTGGATGATCACCCAATTCTCGACCGTTGTAATATATATATATTGTAACCGGACCCGCATACAACCGTTTTATTACGTCAGTTGTAATAATTTTCTGATGAGCATGCTGTAGGAAGGAACTATCAATTGACATTCCTAATGCAGATGTTAATGCCTCCTACAACAATATTTCCTGCTCATCAGAGGATGTAGTGCCATAAAGACTGGAAACATCTAAATATTTCTATATTTGGTTTCCCAAAGAGCGCCATTAGAGTTCCGTCTCACTACAACCTGACTTGCCTAGGTCTAGTTATGCCAGATGTAGCTCAGAAGCATGAGATTCTCATGAACCAGTGCTATTACTGATGAGTGATGCAATAAAACAAAACAAAATTCGACACTGGATAACCAATTTAATTTTTAGTAACAAAAAAAAAATTTATTAAATAACAATTAATTAGCAATTTCTAACGAAGTTCATTTTTATCCACATGATAACTCATTTTCATTTTACTTATGAAAGAGCTAGAAGCAGTTCTTTTTTTTTATCAATAGTTCATTTACAAGTTCATTTATGAGAAGACATTTGGAAACAGTCTAATTCAACAATAGTTCATTTTTGAATTCCTTTATGAGAAGAAGCTTGGAAATATTCTAATTCAACAATAATTCATTTTGAATTCATTTATGAGAAGAAGCTTGGAAACATTCTAATTCAACAATAGTTCATTTTTGAATTCCTTTATGAGAAGAAGCTTGGAAACATTCTAATTCAACAATAGTTCATTTTTGAATTCCTTTATGAGAAGAAGCTTGGAAATATTCTAATTCAACAATAGTTCATTTTGAATTCATTTATGAGAAGAAGCTTAGAAGCAGTCAAGCATTTATGATTTATACAATAATTCATTTTGAATTCATTTAAGAGAAGAACCTTAGAAGCAGTCAAGCATTTATGGTTTATACAATAATTCATTTTGAATTCATTTAAGAGAAGAAGCTTAGAAGCAGTCAAGCATTTATGATTTATACAGCATTTCATTATTTTATGAATTATTATTGATTGGTAAACATTTAGGCTCAGCAATTCTTGGTTTGTGGAGCATTTATCATTTGGTAATTGAAGCATTTATAATTTAGTCAAATATAAAAGTATATTCATACACATAAATTCTGTTTGGCTTGTGGAGCATTTATCATTTAGTAATTAAAGTATTTCTAATTTAGTCAAATATAAAAGTGTATTCATACACATAAACTCTGTTTGGCTTGTGGAGCATTTATCATTTAGTAATTAAAGTATTTCTAATTTAGTCAAATATAAAAGTGTATTCATACACATAAACTCTGTTTGGCTTGTGGAGCATTTATAATTTAGTCAAATATAAAAGTATATTCATATACATAAATTCTGTTTGGCTTGTGGAGCATTTATCATTTAGTAATTAAAGCATTTCTAATTTAGTCAAATATAAAGGTATATTCATACACATAAACTCTGTTTGGCTTGTGGAGCATTTATAATTTAGTCAAATATAAAAGTATATTCATATACATAAACTCTGTTTGGCTTGTGGAGCATTTATAATTTAGTCAAATATAAAAGTATATTCATATACATAAATTCTGTTTGGCTTGTGGAGCATTTATCATTTAGTAATTAAAGCATTTCTAATTTAGTCAAATATAAAAGTATATTCATACACATAAGCTCTGTTGCATTACCCAGATAGAAGTAATATGCAATTAAAGCATTTCTAATCCATATAGTAAATACGTTCAAATATTTTTATAAATAAATTTGCGTATAACTATTTCATAACTTCATTTTATAATGTATGATAAACATGTTCTAATATTTTACAAAATAAATTCTACGTAATTATTTCATAACTTCACTTTATAACGTATGATAAAGATGTCTTAATATTTTATTAAACAAAACGTATGCAACCGTTTCATAACTTCACTTCATAACATAAGATAAAAATGTTTTAATATTTTATAAAAATAATTTTATGTAGATATTTCATTATGTCAATTTATAATTTATGATAAAGATGTCTAACATTCCTATAACATAATTACCTTCCAGTTTTGCAGTCTAGTTTACTCAAAAAGAAGGCGGGTTATTTCATTTATGGAAAGTCATGGCACAGCGTGGAGAGATTGAAGCCATTAATTTACCCCATTGTCATTATAATTCCTCTAGTAAAGCTTTCTTTTTCCATTTTCACGTTTTGTTAAAGCTATATTTTAATATGTCAAAAGAATTAAGTAATACACTTTTTCTTTTTTAAAAAAAATTTAATATGTTCTGCCTCTCTGTGTAAGATGAGAGAGAAAAAAAAAAGTTCTTTTCTTCCGACGATGTGCCTAATTTGAATACTGCCTCAGTTTAACTCAAGTATCTTTTTTTTTTCTTTTTAATGATTGGATAATTAATTTCTTTTCTTTTTATTGAGACAGATAAAAAAAAATAAGATGACATAACATTTTCTTCAAATCCATCAGTCACAAAATTAAAAATATGATTTTTTTTAAACAAATCAAAATTTATTGCGTTCCCAATTAGACTGAATCACGCTAGACATTTTTAGATGGGGGGGATCTCTTAAATATTTATATGAGGAACAGTATATCTGTTTCAATATATATATAATGGAACCCAAATTCTATTTGATAAATTTGAACACATACTTTTTACATCTAAAAAATATAAATAAAAATGCAAATAAATTAAAACAAACTAAATAAAACAAAGCTTACCGGTAACAAGTTTAGTTACTGAAAAAAATATATAAACAATATCATTACTAAAAATTGGCAGGCATTCTGTAATTGAGTATGGCCATCTTGTAATTTGGGAAAAAAACAAAGCAAAAAAATAAGACAAAAATATTTTATGAGTATTACATGATCTTATAACCCAATCTATAAAATTGTGATTTATATGTGAATTTGTACTTAGTTTATTGGTATTTTGCATGCTGCATTTTAATTTCTGCAAAACTGTAACGGAATATATATATATATATATATATATATATTATATATTAATATATATATATATATATATATATATATATATTACATTTAAATTCTAATACTTAATGTTTTGTAAATATCTAATACTGAATTAAAAGCACAAACATTTAAAATGCACAAATAACGAATTATTAATTTATTATGTTTGATTTAAATATTGAAATAGAATAAGTTTTCAAAAAAATTGTAGAATCGAAGCAAAGTTTCTATAGTTTAAATAAGGTACAATAAAAACCTTTTAATTTTAAAAATAATGAGTTTTTAATCTTAAAAATAAAAATTTACAAACAGATCCTTAGAGCAAAATTACCATTGAAAAGATGATTACAAAATAGATAAAAGTTCCCACCCAAATATATAGACACAGACCTCAGTGGAAAACCCAAAATCTTACCTAGCCACAAACCCAAAATCTACTTGGACAAACCCAATAAATCAATAAAATACAGACATGAAATATGTTTGATCGATCTGTGCATTCCAGAGATAAGATGCCTCAGGACTATAAAAGGAAAATCCAAAAGAAATAATGAATTAGAGAGAATCAGAAAATTAAAACTTTAAATTCAATTGTCTTTGCTGAGAGCAGAAAAATTTTAAAAAGCTATTGTTGCCATCACTAAGAATGTAATCAGCATCAATGGGCTTCCTTCGGTATGGCCGGCAAAGGCAGCTTTCATATCCACAGATCCCAAGATCGAAACATGGATCCCATCTTCAGAAATCTTCATAAATCATCATAAGTCTTCATAGGTCTTTGTCACGAAGGAATGAGCTCGGACAAAGGAAAGTATAATTTATAAATGATAAAAATGAAATCTAAACTCTTAAATTTAAAATCTTTGAACTTTATTTCTTTCTAAAAATGAACTATAAACTTTCTTTCCTGAACAAACCTGAATTTTATCATTTATAAACTTTGTCATTTTAAACTCTGATCAAAAGTTAACGTAATCTCTTAAAATATGTATTGTTTTTTTATTTATTTATGCTTAAGATCTGTTTGTAATAGGGTAGGGGTTTGCGATTGCAAACTTAAATTTAAAGATGAAAATACTTATCGTTATTTGTGCATTATTGAATTTAAAAGAAAAGTAGGTTAAATAATATTTGTAGTAAAAAAATAAGTTAAACATAATGTGTCATTTTAAAATGATTTTAAAACCTTAAACTAAAATTTTTTTTTAGAATTAAATTAACCTTTTAACTGCTAATTATATTATTGGTTGTATGAGGTAAAATTCAAAGCTTTTAATTGGACAACTCACAAACTGAAGACAAAGCCTATTGTTAAAACATATTCACCTATAATATTAAATTCAACTAAGATACATTTATAAAAAGTATATTAATAATTTGTCAGGATATGAAAGTGAATGAAAGTTCTTTCAAAAATAAATTGCTATTTATTTATTATAAAATATTCAATTTTGGCAAATTTAAAAGTGAACTTATAAACAAAGAAGTGCTGACGTAAATGCTTTTTTTCAATTTTACATTATGGAAAAGTAAAGATTTCCTTTTGCTAAATCTTAAATATTTTTACTAAAATCTTCAATATTTTTCGAAAATAATTTTGTGTTTTTTAGTATATTTTATTAAAAATTATTTTAATTTCTCAAATTATCTTTTTTTAATACTTTAAATCATATTCAAAATGAAAATCTCAGCGTTTTTATTATTTTCTTTGATCAGGCAGTTTCTTTGTTCTTTCCAGCCAATCAGAATGTCTTTGCCTGCTGAGAGCCAGCTGACAGCCAATCACCGACAAGCTTTTTTCTTTGTTTAGTTTTAAATGCAGTTTTTTTGATTTTTTACTTGTAAAATAATTCGGAAGAGGGCACCATCTTACAGAACTTTTAAAAACCTAATCAATAACTGTCAAATGAATATCATAGCATTAAAAATAATGGAATTAGAGTGACGTCAACTGTTGATGAGAGGTCTCGTAAGAGGTGGGAAAAGGGTTAATAAAATGATTTAAATGTTGGTTGAGTGTAGATTGCTGCTAGACTTGTTTAAATATATGTTAGTTTTAAAGGGGTTTTGATTTCGTATTATTTGTTTCATAGTTGTGTCAATACTGGTGGAGACATATATGGACGTTTATATCAATGTAATGTGAAGTGTGTTTGCATGTAGGGTGATGAGTCCAACTGAATGCATGACCCCAAAGAGGTAGTCATACCATTGAAATGGACGCAGATGTATTTCCTGCGCCTTGACCAATTCCAGCTCTATGGTGGGATAATAAGTCAGCAGATAGAACGCTCTCCCCCACACATAGCACTTTTTAAAAAAATTATATACATGATTCCTTAGTCAGACAGATGCACATTCCTGTACTGACAAAAGTCATGTTTCTTCCAATAATATCACGCTGTTCAGATGCACATTCCTGTTGTCAGGATTCTATGCTAACATTTTCACATTGCATTGGTTGCTGATATATATCTGGAAGTGAGCATTGGTGTGGCTGTGGACTTTTAGCCTGGAATCAAATGTTTGAAAGTCTTTTTAGTGCATCATCTGGGTAGCTCATCTATACTCAACATTTCTAAGATTAAAAATAAAAGTTAAAACAAATAAAAATAATAGTAAATAATAATGAAACAAACATAATTTTTTTTATATAATTATTTTTCAAGTTTGTGTGTCGTCACTTATATATATATATATATATATATATATATATATATATATATATATATATATATATATATATATATATATATATATATATATATATATATATATAAACATAAATAAAATCTTTTTGTGTTATTAATACTAACTGATTGTTTTTATCATTCTTTATTATTAAAAATATATTTTAATAAATATATTAAGTTTTTGCATCTACTTGAGCTAGTGACTAGGGCTAGTGGTCATGATCTTAACAGTGTGTATCTGTCTACTCTATAAATTTTCTAGGTTCAAGTAACCTAGTGGCACCCTTTTATGTCAGATACGGTAAGACTGGATGATCACCCAATTCTCGACCGTTGTAATATATATATATATATATAATGGAACCCAAATTCTATTTGATAAATTTGAACACATACTCTTTACATCTAAAAAATATAAATAAAAATGCAAATAAATTAAAACAAACTAAATAAAACAAAGCTTACCGGTAACAACTTTAGTTACTGAAAAAAAATATATAAACAATATTATTACTAAAAATCGGTATACATTCTGTAATTGAGTATGGCCATCTTGTAATTCAGGGAAAAAACTGAAAGCAAAAAAAATAAAAGACAAAAATATTTTATGAGTATTACATGATCTTATAAACCAGTCTATAAAATTGCGATTTATATGTGAATTTGTACTTAGTTTTTGATATTTTGCATGCTGCATTTTAATTTCTGAAAAAAGTGCATGTTGTAAAAACCAATACATTGTATGCTCAATAATATAGATCTAAGAAAAATGATTAAAAATGCATATCTTTATAGTTTTCAGATTAATCATAAGAAACTAAAATTAATTAGTCTTTTCTAAACAAATCTACACAAGTTTACCGAATTTGGGAAGTATATCCATATTTATGAATTTCATATGCTCAATCTAATAAAATTGTTTCTTTAAAACTACGAATTTTATCTTTCAATCGAAGTATTTATTGGTAACACTATATTCATATTTTTACAAATCATTTTTAGATGGAAGATTTCCAGAGCCTTCACGTTATGGTGATAGTTAATGGAATAAACATTTGAATATAGTAAATTTGTCAGAAGAGTAATGAAGAGATTACAACATTACAGTAAAGTAATCTGTTTTTAACTTATTAAATTTAGCATCAACTCATTAGTGTTTCATACAACTCGGCACCAAAATCCGTTTTTCTATATAAAACATTATTAAAATATTTTGTACAAGCTGTATTTTTATATTGGACTATTTCCATCATCTAATATGTGTGTTGAATGTCTTTAGAAAAGTTTAATTTTTAGTTAAATATTCCAAATGCATTCAACTGTTAGTAATATCACAGCAAACAGGTTAGTATATGCACCAACTGTTAGTAATATCACAGCAAACAAATGTTAATAATATCACAGCAAACAGGTTAGTATATGCACTAACTGTTAGTAATATCACAGCAAACAGGTTAGTATACGCACAACGTTTCGAGAGGTATTTTTCTCCCCTCTTCTTCAGGTGTTGCTGGCCTGACCAGTGACAGTACTAGCATGGGATTCGAACCTGGGTCCTTAGATTCTTGATTATTGAAATTTAAGGTAACACTCTAACCAACTGAGTTGAATGCATTTTGGAATATTTAACTAAAAATTAAACTTTTCTAAAGACATTCAACACACATATTAGATGATGGAAATAGTCCAATATAAAAATACAGCTAGAACACCATCATCACAAACCTTCAGAAAAACATTTTGTACAAATTTGTAAAGTTGATGCACTCAAGCCAAAGGCTGCTGAAGATTTTTATCTATTAATGGAAGATAAACAACTTGGGTTTTTTTAATAATAGTTACTAAAATAAAGCCTTCACAAGTTGCATCCAAAATTATATTGAATATTTTGTAGATTTTCTTTTGAATTAATAGATGTAGCAAAATTACATGACCCTAATCCCACTCCCTCTTAATGAAACCTGTCTCTTTTTATACCAATTCTTCTTGAATCTATGAAACATTAATTATATATATATATATATAGATAGATATATATATATATATATAGATAGATAGATAGATAGATAGATAGATAGATAGATAGATAGATAGATAGATAGATAGATAGATAGATAGATAGATAGATAGATAGATAGATAGATAGATAGATAGATAGATAGATAGATAGATAGATAGATAGATAGATAGATAGATAGATAGATAGATAGATAGATAGATAGATAGATAGATAGATAGATAGATAGATAGATAGATAGATAGATAGATAGATAGATAGATAGATAGATAGATAGATATAGATAGATAGATAGATAGATAGATAGATAGATAGATAGATAGATAGATAGATAGATAGATAGATTATAAAAGAAGATAGATAGATAGATAGATAGATAGATAGATAGATAGATAGATAGATAGATAGATAGATAGATAGATAGATAGATAGATAGATAGATAGATAGATAGATAGATAGATAGATAGATAGATAGATAGATAGATAGATAGATAGATAGATAGATAGATAGATAGATAGATAGATAGATAGATAGATTGCTTATAACATTCTATTCATATACACATTAAAGCAACAAATTTTCTTGAAAACTTTTTTATTTTCTTACAGTTTCGACTGTCCAGCAGTCTTCATCAGAGCTCTATCTTTTTCACTGCCTTAATTAAGGCAGTGAAGAAGATAGAGCTCTGATGAAGATAGCAGTGAAGAAGATAGAGCTCTGATGAAGACTGCTGGATAGTCAAAACTGTAAGAAAATAAAAAAGTTTTTAAAAAAATTTGTTGCATTAACATGTATATGAATAGAGTGTTATAAGCAATATATATGATTATATGAAGATATGCAAAGAATGTGAAGGAGAAGAATAAACATTAATTACATAAAGCAAATATATCATATACAAAATTTAAACGAAGTAAATAATCTCCATATATTTGTAGAGATTGAATCATCTTGACTTTCATTTCTAGAAAAGCAATGCAATTAAAGTTGTTTCGAAATTTGATCTTGATATTTCTTCTAAAGTCTTAATTACTATTGAATTGTCCACTGAGTTAACGGTCTTTTAAAATCTTCAAATCTCAAACTGATTGATTATTAGATACTCTCTTTTTTAAAATACTTGGATATGATTAACTTTTGTTAAAAAGACTGTTAAATCCAGCTTAGAATTTTATAGATATAATAAACACCTCCACCCTTCCCCAATTCTTTTCAAATACATATAAATAAAGATATAATAAAAGACAAATGATCCCCAAGATGGTCTTTTAGTTGGTTTAAATAAAAAGTTATTTACAGACTAGTTATAAATGAGTTTGATAGAACTATAAGACAATTGATAAATGACTGGTATGACAATAATTTCTAATAACTGTTAATTTTTTAAAAAACATTATCATTAGTGCAATTTATCACTTATCTATTACATCTTTATTATTTAGAATTTTGATGTATAGTTTAGTTAACAATTTCTTAGATCAAATTTGAAACAAAGTTTGCATTTATGGTGAACTGCTGCAATGGCCAATGATTATAGTTTTTCTGGAATAATGTCACAATTTAGTTTTTTTTTTTTTTTGGTTATGGTTTTATATATAAATAAATGACAACTTAGAACTACTTTTCCTATTAGATTTGTCTTCAAAAAATACTACTGTTGTTTTTGATTTAAAGAAATAAAAGAAATTTGAGAATGTAGTTTAAGGTTTTTATCTGAGGGAAAATATACAAAAATATTTGATGATCCATGTTGACATCGCATGAATAATTACATCGTAACAACATCTGCAATTACAAGGACATATAAAGAAATCATTAAAAAATTTCCCTACTTTGTTCTTTTAAAATGTCAAAGGGAAACCAAAAGGTCCTATTTGCAAAATTATTTTCTCACTGTTGTTCTGCTGTTCAATGTAACCCTGAATAATCAATGGCAGATAGTAATGCTTAATAATATCTTTTCCAGTGATGTTTAGTATATATCTCCACACTAATGTCTAGAGATTTATTAAGCAATTGTATCTATTGATTATTCAAGCTTTCACTAGAGGTCAGGATTAAAGTTGAAGAAATAGTTTTGTTTTATAATAGTATAAAATAAGATGAGTCATTTAATGATTAGTCCATTTCAGTATAAAAACATATATAATTATGATAATTAAAAAAGAACATGTCTTACCTACTTTTCCTGTATATTCTGAAATAAGCAAAAATAAAAATATAAATTCTTGCAGTGTAATAAAATGTAAAATAATTATTAGAGCATATGAATTATCTTATGTAAGAAAGAATATGGCAATACTTGTAAATGTTAATGCTTAAAACATTATTTAATAGCCAATAACTAATATCTCTTTTGTAAGTTGTTAGATGTGAAATATGCTAACAAACTCAGGCATGACAATTTGCAGGAAAGAGATTAATTGTATTTCAAATAGTGATAAATATATCATGTCAAATTTAATTAAAATGATAATATTTAAAAATTGGGTTGTTTTACATTAGCATGTTGAAACCACTGGAGGGCATTATTTCTATGCTAGTGCACAGAAATATGCCATTTAGGTGGCCGCCTCCGCCGCTATCGGATGTTCTATTTCTAACGCGTAAGCCTAGAAATAGTCCGTTGATACAGGGGAGGGTATCGGCTGACTGTGTATTATTTCTATGCTAATGCACAGAAACCTGAAACATTTAGCCAATCTTGCCGCAGAAGTTATCGTGTCAGCTTACAGCTCAGATTCGGGCTAAGCATTTCGGACTAGCGATAATATTTCACTTTTGTTTACAGTATTGTCTGAGAGTGGCTGGAATTACGATTGTCGGAACTATTTTAATATTCATTAAGACTACCTCCCCCTCTATCTCGCATGTTTTAGGAAGGTCTACTAACAATTATTAGCAGAGTCTCATGCTTCCCTAGCCCCCATTTCCTGCTGAGAAAATGGGCCAAGTGTAGTTCAAAGCGTGCTTCCCATCAAATCACGCTCTAAGTCACGTTTCGTGTGACAACAACTGCGAGCTGATTAATCCAATAGCTGAAAAAATAGGACACATACTTGTTTTGCCGAATGTCAAACAAAGAAAGAACAAGGATTCATATTCTCTGACTGCTGGAACCGGCGGTGGTTTATCAAACAAAACACCTTGAAGCTGCATGCCTGCTGTATTTTTTTTTTTTTTGCCTGAAGAGCCCAAAAAGTTGCTTTTAATTGCCGTATAGATTGATGTTTTTTGAGGGGGAATTACCATCAAAACTTGGTCAATCTTCGAGTTGTTGTTGGCATTCCGTTCTGTTAGCAATTGCAAACACCCTTCCCCCCCCTCTCCCAAAGTTGGACTTTGGCTTGTAAATGTTACCGTTAAATGGACAATAGATTTATTTATCAAAACAAAAACAAAACAAACCGAAAAAAAAAAAATAGTAGTTGAAAAATCAGCTGATCAAATTTTTGTTTGTCGTACAATACCGAACCAAAAATAGAAAAGGGTTTGTTTAATGAGAATTAAATCAAAACAAACAAAAAATTGGTTAACTACTTTTTAAAAATCATTGGTTTTAATCGATCCATTTTTTGTTTTTGGTTTGTTTTTTTTTTGTTGTTTGGGGTAGCCAAAATAGATTTGATAGCCGCCATACTTTTATTTTAAATGTGATAAACAACAACAACCATAACAAAAAAAAAAAAACAACCAAAAAATACGTAGATGGTAAACCAAAAAAAACAAACAAACCCCGTCCCCTTTGAAAATATAAATAATGAAAAAAGAATCAAAAGCCAAAAAAAAAATGAAGTACTTTTTTTGTTGTAAATTCATTTATTTGTAATTTTTTTGTTTATGCATTTGTTTATTTTTTTGTTTGTTTTGGTCATGTTTAAACAACCAAAATTTGATTTGATATTTAAAAAAAAAATAAAAAAACCAAAGCCAACAAAAAACAAAAAAAAGAAAGAAAAGAAACCCAGCCCTGGCAACATTATATTTATCTTTGTTTACAAACCGAGCCCGCCCTCCAGCGGTTTCAACAAGCTATTGTAAAACAACCAAAAATTGTTATATATATATATATTGTAACCTTCTCCTCTGATAATTGGACAGTCAGATCTACACATTTCTGGGTGCCATCATCCCAATTGCCTTTCCCACTAATCTAACTAGTCCAATTTACATGATAAACCAAAGATGATTTCTTTATTAGCTAAGCTCACATGAAACTATAATCTGAGAGAAGATCACGAGATGGTTTAATAATTTTTGGTCAAGATAGCCTCAAAATCCACAAACCAGCAAACAAACATAAAATTATAAAATAAACTTCGTATTTGTCAAACTAATAAATAAATAATAATTTGATCGATAGAATGAATATGAAATTAGAAGTATAAATTAGGCAATAAGTAAATGAGGGTGTAAATTATTAAATAAATGATGAAAATAAGTAATAATTAAATAATAAATAAAATGAGTCTGAGAATGAAGATGTGTAAGAGTTAATGGATGATTAAGATGAGAATGGAATAAGAGCTAATGAATGATGAGTGAATTAGGATGAAAAAAGAGAATAAAGAAAGATTGAAATGACAGATGAGAGGAATGATGATGATGAAATATTATGCACAGAACTCTAAATTTGATATTGAATTAAATAATAATAAGACAATTAAATAAAATACAGATTCTAAGCTTACTAAGACCAGAATATTCACCATAAAGTCAAAACCAACTATACATTTCAGACAAAAGAAGTAATAGATACTTTAAAGTTTGGTTGACCTTATATCTCATGGTGAATGTAACACAATTCCACTCTAATTACAATAATTAACTGGATACAAATTTACCATAAATTCAAATCCTAGCACAAATTGATATAACTTATCCTTCTCAGGGTTCACATAGCTTAAAGGGTGATATACAAGATACACTTGGGTCAGTTAGAGGGATTTTGCCACTACCCAAGCATACCACACACAAAATAGCTCTTAATACTGAATTGAATTACTAAACAATATTCAATAATTTCAAATAAATTCTATAAATTCCCTAACTATGCTAAACTTTAAGTTTCAATAAGTAAGAGTAATTTTTCAATAGCTAAATGCAATAGCTTTCCAATTTTCTTTCTCCATTAATTAGAAACAAGGTGACCAAGACCAGTGAATGATAGATCTGTGGATTCAAATGAACTGATCAAACCAATATTAGGTTTCTAATATTTTAGTATATCACTTAAACTAATATTCTTTAGGTTAGTATGCTTAATTATTAAGTTAGGATGCCCTAGATATACTCATAAATTATAGGGCTTAACACAGTTATTCTGATATACCTACATATAGTGACTTTTACAATATTGATTGATGACAATTTCCCTATAATCACAGGATATGTCAATAGCAATAACAATAATAATGTGTGGGTGTGTTGATTAGCAATAAGAATACTGATAACTAAATAAAATTTTAGCACAACAATATTTATTTACATTATGTACAAGTCTCTTTTAGACACATTACATGAAAGAAGATAAATCCATTCCAAAATTATGGATGGAAATTAATGATGTGGTAAGTAATGACCAACTAATATGACAAACATTTTGGATATGTTTCTTTATTATTCTATCAGGTAGACAAAGACAGTTAAAGTTATTTGAGCTATCTTAGCATTGAAATTGCAAACAAAATGTATTAATATCCTTTGGATAAATGCAACTTTTAAATAAATAAAAATTATTCTAAATTACAATTTATTATATCAAACTATAACTGTTTTAGTTATTAGAATATGATAAGGGCAATTATCACACTCCAATACAAGTAATAATTTACTATATAAAAAAAATTTTTTATTGCATTGATGTGGGGCAAACATCATCAGTTAAATGCACACATGACACCAAAAACATTCACTAGGTCCACAACCTAACTATTTATTATTTAACTGTTCTTACTAATTCATCAGTAAATACCTACTTGTTGAAAATCAATCCACATTGTCCATGTACACACCTTGCTCTTTTATGTAGAAGTTCTACAAATACTAGTAAGTTTTGGTTGGTCTGTTTACAAACTGACGAAGATAACACATCATCATTAAGACACTATCCCAATTAAACAAACACTATGGATTTACCAGTGTCCGATAAGCTGACTTATTTTATCCTTGCCATTGGATTATAAATACTAATCTTCACCATACACGGTGGAAAACTAACTCTAACTTCTTGAGGGATCTAAATAAAGGAGGCTCTAAAAAACAACATGATAGTTGTGAATTAAGAAACAATATAATAGTTGTATAAGAATATGGCCAATTCTGATACCTTTTCATAGGTATAAAAGTGTGGGAAGTGCCTCTTCACTGGAAAACAGAATTCAGACCATGGGATTATCTTTTTTTTTTTCTTAGGCTTAACTATGCTCTAAGCACGAACTCTTAATCAGCCCCAACAATATCATCCTCTCATTTTAATCATCAATGGGGAATTCTCTATCATCCCATGTACAATATTAATTATTATTATATATAAGGCTATTATATGTAGCCCAAACTCATCCTAGAATCTATCACAAATTTTGATCAATACAATAGCAAGGTAAAACAACACTAATAATCTAAGTGGAAACATAAATATTTCATTGCACATTGCAGAGACTGTTAATGTTCTATAAACAGACCACCAATATCAGTAAAATAACCTTTAATTATTTCAAAAAATAATTATACCTTTTATTATAGCAAGCCATGTACATGTAAACAAGGAGGATTAAACTACATTTTGTATTTAAAGCGGACATTCCTGTTCCTAAGCCAAATTAAGCAATAAAAAAAAAATACTTCTTAAATTATTTTATATAATCGAACAATGGTATCATTATGTGTATATTTTTGACCCGTTTGGGTCTATTTGTTCCCCTCCTCAATATAATATTAACATCTGTTTTAGCAGTGAAAGAGATAAACATTTCTCTTTCTTCCCAGACAAATAATAGTTAACATTATGCTTTCCCTTCATTGGGAAAATAATATAAATATGGATAATAAATGTATATAACTTTATACACAGCTACATCATTACTTAGTATATTCTATACCCTGATATATATATATATATATATAAAAACTAATGTCTGAATAACACATGAAAAAAAAAACGCATTACAATATTATATATAGCAATTAACAAACTAAACAAACATTACTTTTCTACCATTGGACTTTATCGAAGTTTGATTCGTTCTTATAAGTAAAACAACATGAAATCGGATATGATAAGCAAACATTCCTGAGTAATATATATATTGGTTATCCGGTTCAATATTAACATCTTCAGACAAAATTCAAACATTTCTCCAATGGTAATAGAAATCCTTTATCGGTTTGTGTACTAATGTAAGCATACTGAAGCAATATTAAAACATTTTTGAGAATAAATCACTTAAAATAGGTTTAATTAATATCTATTTTTTGTCTATTTTTGTTTTTACTCTTCTTTTTTTTTCATCTGCGTGACGATTTGTCATACTCTTAAATAATCTGGGTGATTTTAAAATCGTTTGAAATATTATCACGTTGCAAGTTATTCACTAACTATAAAATAAATAAATATTTATTTTCACTTCCCTTTTATTAGCAAATTATGATGTCTTAAGTTATACTGAGAAGAATCTATTTAATTATAAATACGATCTTCTAAGCGATTTTAATTAATATGTAACATATATTTTTCCAAATATAGCACAGTTATTATCAGTTTATTACGATCTTTGAAAATAAACTTTTAAATCATTTATGAATTTTGTTTACTTTGTTTTTCCCGTCCACAGTAATTGTTACAATCTTAAATAATCTGGATAATTTTAAAATCGTTTGAAATATTATCACATTATATGTTGTATAATCAAAAAAAAAAATCAATATTTCTTTATTCACTATTATTGGCAATTTATTTCATATTTAAGAATGTTAAGCAGAATTGATTTAATAGTAAGCAATTATTAATAATTTATATACATGACTGCTTCCCAGGGAATATTTGAGCAGACAATATCTCTTCCCAATGAAATAAGAAATATTTTATGAACTTTTCTTTTCAAACTAATTACTTTATATGATTTAAAATGAAATTTTAATTTCTTCATTATTTCTTGAAACTTTTCTTCAAATGATTTAGAATATTTTCTTGAAATATATAATTTATACATAAATGTATTTTTCTGCTTAATGCTGCATTAATGGTAGCACGAAAATTAAAATACTTTAATCTCTTTTTTTTTCAGTCTAAATAACTTTTGTGTCCTGATAATTGATCAAAATAAAAAAATAAAAAATAATTGCTTACGTTTTCTGGTATTATTTTCCATTCCAAATGGTACATGTTTCTGCAAATACTTATTCAAATAGCGGTCCTTCCAGTGTTTCCTTCAGTAGGCACAGTTAAGAATCCAAGATCGATGAAAAGTTGGTATAGAGATTTTACAGGGCTATTGAGTTTATTCCATAGTATTCAGGTCCATCTATCTATGAAATTTTGTTCCAATTAATTTTAAAAAAATATTATTTTCTAGCTCATTTCTTCTCTTTTACTTCAGAAGTGGAGTTGTAGTTTTGTTCCATTTACATTCCTTAGAGTAGTCCCCTCTCCCCCTACAAATTTTTTTATTATATAATTTGTATTACCTGGCAGTGATTGGTTCTGAATGAACCAGTCACTGTAAAATGTGAATAAATTAAGTTTTATCCCTCTAGTGAGAATCATCTAGACTGATGCATTTCAATTTACATTAAAATATAGTATATTTAAAGATTGTTTATAAAAAATTTTAGAAGACTTATAAATTGATTTTGCCGTTTATTTTTTTTAATTATTGTTTAAGACTACCAACAAATAAAGTGTTAAATATTTTATATGCTTCCCAATAATATTTTAATACTATTATAACAACATTTGAAATAGTTTCCACTGGAACAATGTGATAAAATGTTTATGAGATTTATATCCACTCTATTAGACTTTTCAGTGTCTCATAAACAGTCAAGATCATCATCACTTTTTAAGATATTTATGATTACTTTTGGTTTAATTGGAAAATCTATAATCCAATAAGCCTTTTAATATATATAATTAATATTTACACTCTACTCTTCAATAATTTATAACTTATTACAATTTTAAAATTTAAAATTTTACACATTTATCCACTGGATAAAACCTACTATCCTTGAGCCAAAACATATGGTTACAATATATATATATATATATATATATATATATATATATATATATAACCATATATATATATATATATATATAATATATATATATATATATATATTTGTAACTGGACCACCATACAACCCTTTATTACCTCGGTTGTAACAATTTCCTGATGAGCATGTTGCAGGAAGGAACCATCGATTGGTATTCCCCAATGCAGATGTTAACTGCCCCTACAACAATATTTCCTGCTCATCAGAGGATGTATCACCATAGAGACTGGAAGCATCTAGACATTTCTATGTTTGGTTTTCCAAACGGCACCACCAGAGTTCCATCTCACTACAACCTGACTTACTTAGGTCTAGTTATGTCAGATATAGCTCAGGAGGCATTAAATTCTCGAAAACAAGTGCAATGAATGATGAGTGATGCAATAAAAAAATATAGAATTGAACAATTAAAAGTAATTTAAGTAACAACAATTTTATTTAACAATAATTCATTCCAAGTCCATGCATATCCATGTGAGGATTTATTTTCAGTTCACTTATGAAAAGAAGTTTAAAAGCAGTTTGTTTAACAACAATTCATTTTCAAGTCCATGCATATCCATGTGAGAATTTATTTTCAATTCACTTATGAGAAGAAGTTTAGAAGCAGTTTAATTTAACAATAATTCATTTTCAAGTCCATGTGTATCCATGTGAGGATTTATTTTCAGTTCACTTATGAGAAGAAGTTTGGAAGCAGTTTAATTTAACAATAAGTCATTTTGCAAGTCCTTCTAATAGAGTATATGCAGTTAAGCATTTATGATTTACATTTAATTATTCTAGCATAAATATTTATTTGGTCTGCTATACACATATATTTTTATACATAAGTTCATCAGCAGTTTCATTTATAATTTTAACTTACTTGTTCTGATATATAGCTCAAATATTTATTTTTCAGCTAATATAAACAGATAAGATTGTTATAAGTATTTCTGTGTTGGTAGAGCATTTATAATTTGAAATATAGATGTATATTCATACACATAAACTTTGTTATATTATCCAGATACAAGTAATATGCAGTTAAGCATTTATGATTTATACAGCATTTAATTATTCTAGCATAAATATTTACTTGGTCTGCTGCAAACGTATATTTTTATACATAAATTCATTAGCAGTTTCATTTACAATTTGAAATATAGAACACAATTAACGTTTTCGTATTTCTCCATTATTTTTTTTCTTTTATTAGAAACTTTATCATAGCATTAATAATTGAATTGCTACTATTTTTTAATTCTTACCTTTTTACTTGTTGTTCTCTTTCAATACCAATGGGGGCTTAATGAATGGCACAGTAGACAGGCTGGAGCTTACTTCATGATCATCGATGGAGAGAAAAAGGCAGGTCAACCACCCATGTTAAATTTTTTTTTCATGGTTAAGTTTTGATTTTTCTGTCTTGCTTTACTTAGTAAAACTGATAAAAATAAACACTGTCTGATAATCCAAATTTTCCAAATATTTTGTACTTTCTCTGATTGTTTTATCCAATATGACTTCTAAAAAAAAAAACTACTTAATTGATAATAATAAAAACTATTTTTTCTGTCTGATAATCGAAATTTTTCAACCTATTTATATGTTCTGCTTATCAGATTGGATTCTCTTTTCATGATGCCTGATTCAATTGGTGTTGGTGGTATATTTTCATCCACATTCATGCCATTTCTCCCAGCTCATCGGCTATTCTTTTTGGTGGTAGAAGACTGTTTTTTTTAATTATCTGGCAATGTGTTTTCGAATTCCAATTTATTAAGACTGCCTCAAGCTATTATCACACTTTACCTGACAACATCGTTCCAAAAATTGAAAATGTAATATTTTTAATAAATGGCAGCTTTTATTTATATCGTAATTTAAAACTATAAAATCAATAATGATTTTCTTTATTATTTTCTTTTCTCAATTATAGAAAGTAATGATTTTCTTTCTTAGATTGATGAATCTTAATAAAGATTTGTACATTTTTTTAATTGCAGATTTAAACATATTCATTGGTTTTTTTCTTTTTAATGACAAATCATGCTAGCCTATTTTAAATGGGGGGAAGGAATCTTTTGAATATATACATGGAACAGTATATCTGTTTCAATATATATGTATATATATATATATATATAAGAAATGTTATACATCGTATCTCAGCTCTTATAGGTATAATGTCCAACTACTAGCTCATACATACACAGTGCAAATGACTGATCAAAAGTGGCCATCTTTTGATTAGAAATAGCTTGGACAAGTTTTCCATAATTTTTTTTCAGCCTGCATAGCCAATCTGATTAGTCGTTACACTTAAATATACTTTGGCTGTAGATTTAATTTTATTTTTAAACGAAGTTACCATTTATTAAATAATTTACACACATCCATATATATATATATATATATATATATATATATAGTAACAAGATGGAGATAGGGATGCTTATCCCTGGGATTAGGGCAAGTGAAAGGAAAAGAAGGTTGTATCTGGCATGATGGCAAATCATCATCACTCCAAAATAAACAAACTATAAAATTTACAAAAATATATATTTAAATAAGCTGTTACTCAAAAAATGTTAAAATAATGTTTAACTTCCAAAATATAAGTAATTTTATATATTCAAAGAGAGCATGAGAGATTTCTGTGAGATCTTCTAGCTAAAGATTAGTTAACTCCTTAGATCAATTGTAAAGTAAAAGTACTCATCAAAAAGTAATACCCAAAGAAAATAATCATTCATCATCATGAATGATCCAAATAAATCAAAATACATCAATACAATAAAATCAACAATCAATCTTGTGACTGGATTTGAACAATAAAAAAAATATAAATCAACAGTCAATCTGGTGACTGGATTAGAATGGGAACTTCTGTAGTCCAGGCTAACCATTGAGCTTTATTTTGCCATCTTGAGCATTTAATTAAACATTAATCTGGATGCACATTATTAAGTGTTAATCTATCTGAATACATAAAACAATAATGCTGGGATATAAAAACATGCTGAACATCATCACTGCTCTGGCCACTTGATATTATTAATGTACTAGCCAACCATAAACTTCATTTCTAAGACAAAACTAAAATAAAATGTAGTGCAGGGGCTTTGAAGAATATAAACCTTGTACCAAAATCAGGTCAATGTCAGACTGGCATGCTCCTTAAGCACTAAATAAATATCCCTATTTATATATCAGCCATTGTACACAAATGTAGATCAGAAGAATACAAGCTCAAGTACTGTTATGTTGACCAAGAGATGATGCAATACACTTTTTTAAGAATTGAAATCAAGTTTATTAATAACAAAATAAAAAAATGATATTAAAATCTAGAATAAGGTTATGCATATCAATTAAGCCTTCTGATTTTGATTAACCTACAATAATAAATTATCACATTGTGCTTTATATATATATATATATATATATATATATATATATATGTGTGTGTGTGTGTGTGTGTGTGTGATTAATACAAAATTCAAGTTATTACATGGTGGTTTACATATAAATATGTGCACAGACACTTGATTTATAATATTCAATTAATATATTTCAATTGATATTCAATAATAAAATAATTAAAATTTTACATATGTGTCTATCTGACACACATTGACATATTCAATACAATTGACATATATTCACACATATATGTGTGTGCATGTAATTTCTGAACATATTTGACTTGCCATTAAATAAACATTTTTAGTTGGCATCTTTAAATGCTTAAAATTTGCATATATGTGTTAACATAAAATCAAAATTCAGTTTATTACATAGTGATTTACATACACGTTCCAATAGTATTACATAAAATACCTACACACATCATTGCACATCAGTATTGCATATTAATTTAGTAATTATATAAATGAAATTCATTTTCTGTCATATTTGATAATAGCATATTTAATATATATATATATGGGTGTGCACTGAATTGCAGATACTACAGGAGTTTACATCATATATTTCATTTTTGTCAAAATAAAGTTATTGAAAATTATTTCTTCATACAAATGCATGCATATAACATGTATAAATAAAATTATAGATGGTATAAATTAATTATAAACACTTTGATAAAAAGTTATCTTTTTCAGAAAAAAAATAAAAGGAATTTTTATCTTTTTCAAGTTATTGTCCCAATTAATTAATTGTCAACAGGATTTTAAATTTAAAATATTTTTCTTTTCTTTCTTTTTTTTACTCTAAAAGTTTTTTGGAAATCTGTTTTTTTAAATATATAGTATTTTATAAAATGATTTAAGATAATACTGTTCTATATTATAAAACACATTTTTAGAATGACAATTTTGAATGAATTATTTAAAAAAACTTATTTAACATTTAGTTCACATTATATATAACACTACTCACCATTGTATATACATTTATATGTGCTTTTCTGTATACATAGATGAACAGCAACATGTATATACCAATTCTTCAAGATTTCTCTTGATAAGCTTGTTTTGGTCCATTATCAAAATAGGCAAAATCTATGCAATCAAGTAAATTGTTGGCATGCCTTGAGATTCCTTCTGTCTAGAGCTTGATGAGCTTCAGGCCAGCAAACTGTCTTCTAAAACATATTTGCACAGGCTAATTGATCCATTTTAAGTTAATCCAGACTTCAAGTGAATAAAAACTCCAGTACATAGAACTAGTAGACAGCTCGCTGCTGGATCTACTGACTCAACTTCAGCTTCATCTTTATGGGAGCTATTTTTATTTTCATAACTCTCCAAACACAAATTCTACTAGCAAGCTTCAAAAAAAATATTAAGATAAAAACTATCTTCAAAAAATTACTATCCAAACATTGCAGCTGGCCTATTTGGTTACTGCTTCTCAAAATATTAAAACCACACTCTTCTGGCCAGTTCTTACAAAAACTGCAATCCAAACTGAAATGATATTTTTATCAGTCATTTTAGAGAATCAACTGAGGCGACCACAACTCTAATTTAAAAACTGTGTTTTTATCTCTCTTGAGAGGAAACAATTTTAATCCCTCCAAAAGCACTTTTATTAATAAGCTACATTTGGAAATCTTATCAAAGACTTTTAAAAATAGATAATAGAAATGCATACAAACATTAATCAAAAAATAGCAATTTTGTACAAGTTTTAAGTAAAAGATTTTAAAAATTAACCCTTCTTATTTTTACATTTTAAAATCACAATAATATTATTTATTTAGGCCATTTTTTAAAAAAATATTTATTTCATAATAAAATTCTGTTTTAATTCAGAGTTATTTAACCCTTTATTTATTGTTTTTATTTAAAGTGAAATGTAGAAAATATCTACAAAAATTTAAGTCTGTATTTATTTCTACTTCCAGATGGTTACAATATATTTATGTAAGATAAATAAACTAAGATCAGTTTAAATTCTAACAGTTTCTAACATTTTCAGCTGTATCATAATAGTTCATCTTGTATCAGCTTAGATCCTACCAGTTTGTTGTTTAATGTGAACTTGCCTCTCTGCTTTAGTATTCAGATATAGGCAATAAGAACCCATTTCTTCCAGATTTGATTTTTAAAATAATGTCATTTTATACTTAGGTTTCCTTCCTTAATGTAATCTTGTGGTTTTACAAAACATCTTCACCTAATGATCTATTTCTATCACTGGTTAAGTCATCTATCCATTAATTTATTGGTTAACTGTGATGAATGCTAAAATTGACAAGACTCTGAAGCATTACGTCCACAAATAGATTCTAATTATGGCAATTTCAGCACTTGAACCTCTTATGAATTCCTAAGTAATAAAGAATAAGGTTATTGGATTATTTTTCTTACTAGTCTTTAGAAACTATCTCATAATTATAGTTTGATAGATTTCCTTACATGCTTTATTTTCTAGCTAAAACTAGCCTGATTTTCCAATCAATATTAAATTGCCAATTAGTTTAATTATATATTATTGATTCCATCTGAATTCAAATCTCATTATATATATATATATATATATATTGTGCCATGAAAAATCTTTTACTGGTCTTGCAGATGGGTTTAAATTCAACAATTATAATTTTATGTTCATGCCTACCAGATATTCATGCTTTTCAACCATATATATTTTATAGGTCAGCATGTTGCCCCAGCTTCACGACACTCAATTTACGATCCGTCACAAAATTGACTATAGATCGGTTAGCTTCCAAATTAAAATCTTTGTCATCCCCCATCAACACACATATGTCTGACTGACTGGAATTCTTATCCTGTCCGGGCACCTTTTATTCTGTCCCACATAAGAAAAACACTCCTCATATCCTACATCACCATGCAGTATTTATAATGTGCACACATCAGCATCTTGGTAAAGGAAATTAAAAAACAACAACTCCTAACTTCAAATGTTTGCTTTAGTCAGCAAGAGAGAGGTCTCCTCTAAGACGTAGAATTATGTTAAGAACTCTTGTCTATACACTTATCCAATATAGCCATGCACAACATTTCCTACAACTTGAATTCCCTATCTTAACAAAAATAACTGGAGTGAAAATTGGTCATCTTCTACTGTCATAGTAAACAAATCATAAGATAGTTATTTCCCATCTATGAGGTGGTAAAATAACTCTACTTCAATAATAATAAGCATTTTAGGCTTTACAGATGCCCACACATACATCGATTACAGTCTAGATAAATGACAAAGACTAACCAGATCTTGAATCAAAACATATATGAATTATCTCAATTTTAAACAGTCAAGCCAATGGCACCATCTACCCAATATCTATCCTAATAACAGATCATAAACACATATAGCATAATAATGATTTTTCATATGGCCATGCCTCACTCTTCATATATTTAATATTAAGCATAAAAAAAATTTTGTTAAGAATAAAAAAAAGTATTTTGTATCATTTTTTTTTAAAAAAAAAAATTACGTAAGCATTTATACTTCAAAGGGATCAAAATCATTTTCCCTTCTTTCCTTTAAACACTTAAAAACAAATAAAAAAAATTAAATTAATATAATCTATTGGTTAAAGTTTCTATAAAACATGAGAAATGTTTTATAAACAAAATGAAATAAAGAATAAATATCAAACATTACGATAGTCTCTTTCCAATGTCTCCTTCCTTTGAGGCCAAGTTTGACGACTTGCTGTTATTGTCCAAGTTAATTGCAATTTAGTTCATTTTTATTTTTATTTTTGAGATAGCTATATAGACGTACAGACAGTCCTTTTAATCAAAATGTATATAAAAACACACAGACAGTTCTTTTAATCAAAATGTATATAACACACACAGATAGTTCTTTTAATCAAAGGGTATATAAAAAAATTTTTAAAGAGATCTGCTGATTACCTTTCCATTTGATAAGTTTCCTCCTGGGTTTGAATATAGTTGTTGTTCTTTTCCATTTTAAGTTCAAAATATAGTTAAACAATTAGATTTTGGTTATTAAACATGAATTGGCTTTTAAACATTATACAAACCTTTGAAGCTCTCTTTTAAAACGAAATTTAATAAGCCAAATAATTATTAAAATATGAATTGGACCTTTATCATTATACAATAGTTTGACAGTTCTCTCCTTAAATGAATTTTTAATAAGCCAAATAGATAGATTGTGGCATTCAGCACAGAATATCTTATTAAAAGTTGATTTCCCCATAATTGACTTTAGGTGAAAAATATCCACCACTTATATATGAATTAGAAATTCATAATCTTGATTATTATGTAAACTTCCTAAACATATTATTAAATTACTCTGAGAAAGAAAACTAAAAAAAAAAATTCAGAGAAAAACTTTCAGAGATAAATTATTTGAGTTAGCCAGTTGGTTCTGAATCAGTAAAAGTTCCCTCTCAACTTATTTCTCCAGACCTTTTTATATTCTCAAGGAGGGGAAAGAAAAAATATCTGTCAGCTTTTCTTTCTATATTTGGTTCTTTTCAAACCTTAATTAAAATTCTTTCCCAGAATGACCACTTGAAAATCATTTATTACCTGTCAATTCTAATGACTTATCCTAGCTCATATTCCATATAGTCAAACACATTATTGGTTAATTTATGAAAAAGCAATTAAAAGAAAATCCAATTAAAAGATAAGCTTACTGACAATTTTTGGTAAAATAAATGTTACATTTCTTTACTTAAATATTTTTTTATTTAGATTTACATTTTAGAGCTAGGAATAATAAATTAGAACAGATTCATTTTTTTTACACTTATCATGAAATAATATAGAACACTATATCAATTTCTATAAAGGAAAGAAAAAAAATCAAACCCATATATCTGTATCACACACATACATATGCAAAACATTCAACAGAAAACTGCTTATTCAGACTACACTATAATTTCTTATAATTACAAACATAATTATCCATTATAATTTTTTATAATTACAAGCGTAATATCAGTTATAATTTTTTTTATAATTTTAAGCATATTCTCTTGAAAAGAAACTGTCAAACTAAAGCTACTGATAACTAATTCAATTTCAATTTTCACCAATTTTTTAGTAATAAACATTAAAATTCATAAAGACTTTATCTTAGCCATATAAATATTTACTTCTCAATTATCATATTGGTAAATTATTATAGCAACTTACAAACAAAAACAAAAATCAGCCCCCTTGCATTAAATAATGCTAGCTATATTTTATACAAACACAAACTGTATCTCTATATATGTTACATTTGAGCTACACAGTTACTGATTTTTCAAATAAAACTTTTCAACTTTTCTTACATTTAAAAAAAAAAAAAAAATTTGCCTATAATAAGTTTTATTTTCTTACAATTGGTTTATAGATGAAATAAACCAAAGGTCACAATATATATATATATATATATATATATATATATATATATATATATATATATATATATATATATATATATATATATATATATATATATAAAGAGAGAGAAAAATTATGTTCAAATGTTATATATTTTAAATTTTATTAATATAAAAATTATAATAAAATAAGCAAAAATTAAAAGTTTAATTAATTCATGTATAAAAGGAAGTTTATTTTTATCTGTTTTTATTACAAAAAGACAACTTTAGAAGATATTTACAACATATTACAATCAATCTAATAATCATCTATTGCTGGTAGCTGCAGAATCATTATCTTAGCATATGTATTTTTACTTTCCTAATAATCACTGTTGAAGCAAATTTTTAAATTCATTCAGGCAGGCATTCATACCATAATACTTCTTGAGTAATTGCATAAAATTCAACCTTTTTCATATTAAAGTTCATAGATATTGTTAGGTCAGATGATTAAGATGATCAAGACAATTTCCATTTACCTTGACAATCATTATTTCTTATTCTTATGTGATCTGTTAAAGTGGTAGTGACTCTGCCTTTAGTATGCCACTCAGGGAAAGCCATAGCAAACAATAGCTGGTAAAAGATTTGCACATCCAAATCTATATTTGATGCCTACTCATAGCTTTATAGTTAACTAAAAAGTAAAAGGTGGCTGCTGGAAGGTTGCCTTAGATAAAAAAATTTAGGTACAGTGCTTCCAGATCCAAGGTTTTCAGTTGTGACAGCCATAACCTAGAAATTAATCAGGGAATTTTGTATGAGTATGCATTGAATAGGGATATTGATATATAAATATTATAGCATTATTGATTACTATGGTTTGCATTGGGAACCATTACTATATGGAGAAAGGTGCTTTCAACATGTTTAAACATTCAAAAAATAACATTCTCAGACTTCAGTAAATAAAAACGTTTTCACGTGTAGTTTTTATAACTTCATAACATTTATACATCTTGTTAAAATTTCTCAACAAATCCAGGGTCATGTGTATGATTCATGTATAAAAAATAAAAATTACATAAATTTATAAAAAAATATTCTTAAAATTATACATGACATATATAATACAGAGAGCATTCCAGAAGCTCAAACAAACTTTTGATTGATAATTGTGGTAAAAGAAAATATTTAAAATATCTATCCAAAATACTTTTATCCCCAGATCAATTGGTTTCGAGATTATGGCTCACTAAAGTGAGGATCTAAAATATTCAGACACTAGATCTAAAATATCAACTCAAAATTCAGCACATATTTCATATGTAATATTTCAGTAGAATCTCTAAAGGTTTTGGATATGAAAATGTCTTTTACTCCAGCTATCTAACTTAAATAGCTATATGGAACTACTAAGAGTTTGTTTGAGATATTGCTATGCTTTCTGTATTACATTTTTTTGTAAATAGATGCTTATAAAAGCAATGTCATGTTATATATGACATGGCTTTAATGATAATTTTAATTTTACCTTTATGGCTTTGGCTATGCTGAAACTATTAATATATGGTAGATGTGAATTTAGTTCAGTCACATATCGCTATTTAAGTTAGATAGCTGGAGTAAAAGACATTTTCGTATCTGAAAACTTCAGAGTTTCTATTTAAATATTATGTATGAAATAAGTGCTGGGTTTTGAGTTGATATTTTAGATCTTGGGTCTGAATATTCCAGCTCCTCACTGCGTTGAGCCATAAGTGTGAAACCAAATGGTCTGAGAATAAGAGTATTTCAGATAGGATTTTAGATATTTTCTTTTACTGCACTTATTAATTAAAAGCTTGTTTGAGCTATTGGTATGCTCTCTGTATTACATTTTTGTAAATACAAGCTTATAAAAAAATGTCACATTACATATGACTTGCTTTATTGATAATATATATATATGATCAATAGATGGCGTCTTTACCAAAACCGCCGAAACAAGTGTAAAATATTTTTATATAAACGCAAAAGGAGTCAGAATTAACTACCTCTTTCATTTTGCTCACCTCCAGATCAGCTGATTTCAAGCTGGTTTGCTTTCGTCAGTGGAAGGATAGAGCTATAGAAACTAGGTCTAAAGACTGACTCTCAAGCGTTTATGCAAAACGTTTATATCAGTTTATATCTGGAGGTGAACAAAATGAAAGAGGTAGTTAATTCTGACTCCTTTTGCGTTTATGTAAAAATATTTTACACTTGTTTCGGCGGTTTTGGTAAAGACGCCATCTATTGATCATAAATAACAAGTGATAGCAGGTTACGTGACTAACTTGTTTTTATTTTTCATATATATATATATATATTTATTTATTGTACCGGTCAGAATTGTATGCTTATTTAACAAGGTTTAGAATCTAAGCAAAAGTACCTTAAATTCACTCATGTCCGACATATATAGGTCAGGAGCAATCATGGATTCTGCCCTATTTGCTCTTCTCTAAAACTATAACATTATGAACAACACTTCTGATGATAACAGATGGATTTTTATTCTTTCCAGTCCTGCAGATGCAGTGGAAAGACATGTTATCTACAGGGTAATTATTATAAACAAAGAATATCAAATGTTGGCTCAATCAGACACCTCAAGTGTAGGAAATATCTATAATTTTAAATGAATTGCAAACAGCTAACATTGTGAAAGAAAAATTAATTATCATCCACAATGAGAAAGGATAGAATCCAGGGATAAACATCATTTAAAGTAATCAGTTATAACTTCTAATAATAGTATTATTATAATGAACAAATGAGATTTAATGAGTGAAATTCAGTAAGACACAATGCATGAGTAATTTTTAACACATAATAATTTAATGAACATAAACAATTTTAATTTACATCATAAACATAACACAGATTTCATGTGGTTAATAATTTGCATATAGACAAATGATTTGGTGTGCCAATGTGCTACAAATAACAATAGATTAATGTTGTTAATGATATAACAAGCCAACAGAGACCATGATCATTACTTTAAAGTAATGATGAAAAGACATTTATAATTTAACCTCTAAAGTGAGTTTACTCTTGTTATGACAGTTAAATAACTTGAGACATTGAGAAATTATTTTCTTAGCATCATCATTATTGATTAACTAACAGAAATATCATTCATTTGCTTAATTAACTGAATAGTTTGGCTTAACGACTGTATCATCCATGAGTGCATTTTGGGCCTGTACAAATGAGAAGGGATTAGCTTAAATGATCTTTATTGTGAAAATCCTAAAATATTATATTAATTATTAAGTGAATGGTTTACAAACTTCACTGCACTACATCATATAGATAATATGGGAACCACACATAAGAGAGATAACTTGCAGTGCTGAATACAACAATAGCATTAAAAGTGGAATTCAGGTCCATCTTTGGACTGAAAGGCTTTATCATATATAAGAGTCTGCTTAAACTTATAACAAGGCAATATTTAAAGGAGATGAATGGTAAGGATGCTACAGAGACTTAACAATCTAACGTTTGTCCTGAGGTCAGTGCTATTAAACCTCATTCTTAGACAAGTTACATGAAGAAAATCCGGGACTTCTGGAGGATTAAATATGATAAAGCAAAATAGGAATTCTTGAAAATGCTATCATAAGTAAGCAATGTGAGATATAGCTTAAAGTCTTAAATAACTAATGCATTAATTTAAACTTTTAAAGTAATAATATCATATGTAATGCCATGACAAAATATTATCCCATTCAGTGACATACATATAAACTTAGCAAATTTAGAATGTCAAATATACAAGAGGTAAAATATTATTTCTTCTATTTAACAATCCCAAGTAGTCTCAAACAATAGTATATTATAAGCAAGTTAGAATGATCAATGGCATGAAAGCAAATATATAATTATTAAAATAGATTAATAATCAGATTTATTTAGAGAACATAAAATGCGTTTAAAATCAATAGCGTTAACAACAAATGTTTATCATATCCCATAATATAACATTTTTAACAATCCACCATTAAGCATATATTTCTAAATATTCAATTGAACTGCATTCAATAAGAAATTTTATATTCAACTATTTAAATATTCCAAAATATTGGAATGGTGGCTAAAATAATATAAGTCCACAGATTGAAACATTAGCATACTAATATTACTCAAGAAAATACATAGTTTAAAATAAGTTTGCTGCATGAAAATAAAATAACTAAAGTGTGAAATTTAAGAGCTAATGGCAGATTCAAAATTTATAATTCTGTGCTAATATTTTACAGAATGAGATTTTTAAACTCTAGAAAGAAAGTCATTAAACTTAACAATTATGATAACTGAGTTTATAGTCAGTTATCAGATAGATAGAAGATTACATTATGAATATAAATATAACCCAAATTTACAATGAAATGAGGAATATCAAGAGTTTATTCATCAGCAAAATGGATTACCTATCAGACATTATGGTGGCCATTTAGAATAACATATAAGAAGTTTGGATGCAAAGGCATGGTCAGCAAAGCACAATATAAACAAAATAATGGTAGGCATCTTCCAATTGTTCTTTCACAGTTAAACAGAACAGCTTTCAAGTGGTGATGGCATGGCAGAAAAGGCAGAACAAAGCTGATTTAAGATCATGTAGGCGAATTTTTCCTCTACTCAGAATTCATTTTGTTTTCACTCTCTAAATGAACACAAGTGAATGAGTAACTTGAGCTCATTTTGCACGTGCCTTGAACTCTTACTCCTCCTATATTTGGCATTTGGCAACATTGAAAGATGTAAACAGATACATTTCAGAAGTGTTATTTAAATGTATTTTATTAAAATTAGAAATAGGATATGATTTTGTTAACACTGTTAAAATAATTAAATAAGAATGACATTTAACATTTTTAAATTACAATAATACTTTCTAGAACTTTCTGTCATTACATAATCATCTAAGTAAAAGAATTTACAAGTTTAGAAATAAAATATAATTAAGTTAAAAATAACAATACGACTAGTTAATAATAACCATTTTGAATAAACAGGGTGTGCGTCTTATGTGTATGTACATCATATAACCCATATACACACTTACACAAAATGTGCATATACAAACCATATATATATATATATATATATATATATATATATATATTAAAGCCAACTGACTAATTAGATCCAACCTGATAAACAACAACTAAACAAGAAAAATACGACTACTACTTATATTAAAGATTTACTGCCTACAAAACTCTTTGAATATTTAACAAAACTTTCTACCTTCACTTCTCTGAATGCTATATAAAACTTACTATTTAAAAATTATTACTTAAACTTACGGGAAATAACAAACACTAAGCATCGACAAATAAAATATTAACTAATATTTTATGATATTTTGTCCTCCTAAATTCCCTTTTTAGACAATGGTTGGCTTTCAGGCAAAGTGTCAACTATTATCAATAGCAAACTATTAATAACATTCAACACTTAACTACCAAATATATACTGATGAAATAAACACTTTATTATTATTTTTAAAGAAGAAAGAAAATCCCTTAGGCGCCAGCTAATTACATTAAAATTAGCATGTCCATCCGACCAGCACAATCCAGTGCCTGAGCAAACACTAGCTCAGTCGGTTCCAATCATCCACTCGTAAACAAACAAAAGGTATCTTAAATGCCCGCCTGTTTTGAACTGCTACTATTTTCTGAAACTAACATAATGTTACCCCAAACCATTCTAAATAATATTTCACTCCTTTAAAACTAATAATAACAATATTATACTGAATACCAAAACATTTATAGTTTTAAATCAGCGAATCTTTTCTAAAATACTATTATTAATGATTGGATTTTTTCCTTCCTACTCTTATTAAAAAAATAAATATTGATACTTACCCACACATATCAGAAATAAACATAAATATTTTAAGAAAAATAATTTAAATGTTTTACTTTATTTAAAATAAATGTATCGTTTTATCTTATAATGAAACACACCTACACTTCTTTTTTTAAAGATTAAAATAAGCATTTTAATATATTACTTAAGCAAATAAATTATACACATTACAGCAAATTTTATTAATATTATTTTTTAAGTTTAAGTTTAAAAATCAAATCACACACACGTGCATGCCAAAAATATTTAATAGAAGCTGCTCTTACTTATTTTGTTATTTCAAATATTATCTTTGGAAGTTTAAAATTTATTCTTTTTTTTTAAAGTTTAATTCAAAAAGTTCAAAAGTTCTTTCAATAAAGTCTATCTTTATTTTTTAAAGGAAATCGGAATGTTTAGATATCAAAGTCAAATAAAACCTAGGTTTTTAAATACGACAGAAACAGTATAATGGTATTATCTCTGAACTCATCGACTGGTAAAATTCTTTCATAGATCTTGTGTCCTAATATTTCCGTGGCTGGTTTGGCATTCCCTGCATTCCACTGTCCATGTAGTCTATTTGAACATGATTACCTTCCGACCTAATCGAAGATCTTAAATGCATAGAGAGTGGCTATCGATCAACTGCAAATACGTTGGTTTGTTAACAATGCAACATTTTGGAAATATTACTTCAAAAATATTTTATTAAAAATGAGAAAGTCCGAACCAAGAATGAACAAAATTGAGCTATTTATACTTTTTTAAACAATGGAAAACTTTATTTTTAGCAGCAATGTTTTTCATCTAGTAAAACAAAATCAGCTTCTAGCGTCTACTTTTTATTAAAATTGCATTCACACATGCACATATATTTATTTATTTTATTATAATATAAAACAAAATCTCTTTATTATTTCATTAAAAATTCATTTAAAGAATATTAAATCATTTATTTATTTTAAGATTTTTTCTTTTTTTAAACAAAAATAAAAAAAATCTTTTATTTTAAACAACTTGTTATTTTAAACAACTTATTATTTTAAACAGCGTTTACAGATTATTTTATTCAAAACAAGAATTCCCCCTCCCTCCCTACTCTTTAGTTTTTACATCTTATTCTTTTAATATTAAATTTTTATATTTTTAAAACATGGGACTCATACAATTACTTTAATATCAATGTACTTTGGTACAATATATATATAATATACAAATCAATATATATATCAAAATACAGTACAATTTATAAAAATTATATTCTTTTAAAAGTACTTTCGACTATACACTTTGTAGTCTTTATGAACTATATAACGTTGAATAATCAAAATGAGACAACCCTTAACAATACCCATAGTTCAATTCACATTTCCCACAATTCTGTTATCTTAACATTTGATGACTGGCGATTCAGTCATCAAATGTTAAGATAACAGAATTGTGGGAAATGTGAATTGAACTATGGGTATTGTTAAAGGTTGTCTCATTTTGATTATTCAACGTTATATAGTTGATAAAGACTACAAAGTGTATAGTTGAAAGTACTTTTAAAAGAATATAATTTATATAAATTGTACTGTATTTTGATATATATATATTGATTTGTATATTACATATATTGTGAAACGAATACAGATATCAAACTTTATTTATTATATATATATATTATGACCTTCCAGGTTGGCACCAGGAAGAAATGTGGGAAGTTCACATTTGTGCTAACAATGATTAAAGATAGTTATCTGAGAAAAATGAATTGAGATGTAATTTGTTAGTTAAAATTAGGATTCAAAAAAATTAAAACTTTAATTGGGTGTACTGATTGTTAGAGTTTTGGATTATTTTTGTTTGGTAGTAGAAGAGGAGGATGCACAATATTAGGAATGTTTATATGTAGTAGAAAAATTTACATGTCATAATAAGCAGATACATAGATATATTATTAATTAGAATTTTCTTTCCTATATTTTATTTATTATTTACTAATTATGTATTGTTCATAATCTTATACTTAAAAATGATAAAGATTATTTGTATATTGGTGAATAACATTTATAAATTAATATTTGATATTTAATATTTTTTTATTATTATCTTTATTCCATTCAAATATTGTATTGTTAAAATTTTATATGTAAAAATTCTGGCACATTTCCAAAGTTGATTGTAATAAAAAAAGAAACACAGAGGGTGTGAGTGAAGAAAGACATAGAGTTTAAAAACTTGAAGAAAGTAAAAAAAATTCCAAGGAAGAAGATGTAAAAAAAAAAAAAAGCTTGAAAGAATCAATAACTCTCTAAGAGTACTAGAATAAAAATAAAAAAAACATCATGAGGATTCTAATAATAATATTTGTGGAGAATTTTCTATAATACTACTGGAATAATATAAAAATGAGGTGATAAACCCGGAGGTAAGTCAGCTCCAAATTTCTGCCAAATGATGGTCCATATTCAATACCTTTAAAATGCCTGCATGATATGTAAGCTAAGTAATTATGATTTATTTTAAAGTATTACCAAAAATAAATAATGTCATGATGATAAAATTGTTTAAAATAAAGCTAGCTAAAATTCTGTTATTAGATGCTATAATTAAACACTTGCTTTTCAATTTTAAGAATTTTCTATCAATATTCTACAAAATAAAATTTAAAATGAAAGAGTTTATCTATTCAATCTTATATCAAGAGGATAATTTTATACTGTATAACTTTACTATTTGTGCATAAATAATAAAATAATTCGAATGCATGCAAATGTCATTTATCATGCCTATAACGGATTTCTAGGATAAAAAAAACTATTGTCATTCTTAACAAATTATGCTTTAACAATCGGAGAGACATTTTTTTTTATGTTATAATTTACTGTTGTCTTTGAAATTGATATGTATGTTTCTTTCATCTTTCAATTTTTTTAAAAAAAAACTTAACATGTAATGATGAGATATTGACAACTATTTTTCGTTATTACTTATAATAAATGTATAATCTTTTTTTTTTCTTTAAAAAAAAAAAAAAAACAATGTAACTTCATATCATTATAACATGAAATTTATTATTTTGTATGATCTAGAAATTATATTATAGGTGATTATAGATATCCGGATGTGTGCATGATGCTATAAATTATTATTTTAAAAACATTGTATTTATTATGCTTCAATTTTGTAAATGAGGTTTATTTAAAAAAATAAAGAATTAAAGTCTTGTCTGTTATAAGTTTGTTTATGCAGGAAGTATATCGAGTATATTTGAAGGTAGAAATGGAAAAGGGATGATTAGATTATTTAGATTGAGTTTGGAGATATTATTTAACCCTCACATATATAAGTATAAGTGTTTGGTTATTGTTTTTCCCTGCCTTTCTTTATTCTTGTATAGTTAGTGTTAGATGATATACACTGATTATAACAGATAAGTGTTGTATAAATTTTTATAATATGTATAAAAGATGATTGATTTATGGCATCATCCAAGTTATATAAATAAGCTAATAAAAAGTATGTTTTAAAAATACATTATATTTAAGATATTATAAAAGCATACTCAAAAATATATGATTTGTATATTAAATATTAGTCAATTTTGGTTTTGCTGTAGACGAAATATAATTGGTTAGAAAGGTGCATAAAATAATATTTTTTTATTATTATTATTATTTATTTTGTCTTTTATTTTTCTAATAAATGTTTTAATGAATTAAAAGCCCAAATGAATTGCTTGATTATATATGTTCGATTCTCCATTTCCACACACACACATATATGGTTAACATAGCATAGCCCTAGAATATATAGATTTGCCAGTAGAAGTCAATTTATTTAATCTGTCTGGAGATGATAAATCACCATATTACAGTGCTAATAATATATTCTACTTTGCTTAGAATAGATGGTGATGTGGATATAAAAGGTACCTGACCCTCATCATTTTCTATCCTATACTAAATATGATAATTGATAATTTTGCAATAGTTTTGTAATTGAATAAATGTGTGGCATATGATTAAATTAGTGATACAGAATTGTTATCCATAAATGTTTTATTACTCTTATTTGCATCCTATATAAAGACCATACCCTATAACCTCAACTCAGCTAAGCCATAGAGTAATTACAATATAAAAATCTTTTAGATAAGTCTAAAAGCAATTTATAATTATAAATTTTATTCTATCTTGTATAGAATTGGCGCCTGGGCATTTGTAGATCTAATAAAGTGAATAAATGAAGAAGGCAGAGGTTACAGGGTGGGATAAGTGGCTACCCAATTGTGGGGCCCTGTTTAATTAAGTCTTGTATCCTGTAGAATATTTATCTTTTGTTGGTTAATAGGGTTAAGTGGTCACAATGTGGATGGCTTGATATATACATAGAGGCCACAACTGCCATGGGTTAAGTGGCTTGCTTTATGGGTTAAATGCTCGATATATTTATGGGTAAATGGCTGCACAATGATTGGTGATTGATTCATCTTTGTTCATATATGTATTATTGTTGGAGATTATATATTATACAATCTATTTTAAGTGGTGACTAACGTGGGTGGCTTGGTATATACATAGAGGCTACAGTTGCCAGGGGTTTAAATGGATGTCCAATTGTGGGATCTTGATTACTTAAGTCTCATATCTTGTAGAGTATTTCTATTTTTGATGATATATATTGGCATATACCTGAGATGAGAGGTAATCCAGTGCCATTAAAATTACTTTATTCCTGTTTTAAATATACAGTTATTGCAAAATTGGTTCTAAAATAGAATCAAGTTAGCAGTTTTCTTATTCAAAGTTTTTTTTATATATCAATCTGGAAGAATAATAGAAATGTTTGATAAAATGGAACTAGGGGTAAATGGAGCATTAACAAAGGTTTGAAATAAGCCAATTAGAGTTTGAAATAAGCCAATACCTGAAAGATTTGTAGTAGATATATGAATGTCACATGTATAGTTTAAAAAAATATTTTTTTGTTTATGTGAAATAAATAAATACAGCCATGAAACAGCTTAGTTTGAAATTTTAAAGCTATATAAATATCACAACTTATAGTAAATGTTAAAGTTGATAACATTATATATATATATATATATATATATATATATATATATATATATATATATATATATATATATATATATATATATATATATCACAGTACAATTTATTTAAATTATATTCTTTTAGAAGTACTTTCGACTATACACTTTGTAGTCTTTATCAACTATATAACGTTGAATAATCAAAACAAGACAACCCTTAACAATACCCATAGTTCAATTCAGATTTCCCACAATTCTGTTATCTTAACATTTGATGACTGGCGATTCATTAACATTTGATGATTTCTTGAAATCAACATAGCCTCTTTTATTTTATGTTTATTATGACAACGTTCAATTTGAATAATTTTCATATTTTTATAATCAAATTTAAATCCATATTGACAAGATTTATTATGATCAAATATAACAGATGATGAAGGTTTATTTACATCTGTTCCATATTGATTCTCTTTTTGAATTCTATTATATAAAAGCATATGTTCTTTTATTCTCTTATCAAATGTACACTTAGATTCACCAATGTATTGTATGCCGCATCCACATATCAATCTATATATAATAGAATTTTGATTAAACTTTGAATTTTGAATTTTAGAATTATTAAGCAATCTATTTATGTTATTTGTAGAGAAAAAGCAATATGACACAAACCATTATAAATTTTCCTAATAAACTTGACCTGCTCATCTGATATAAATGGCATTGAAATCCATTTCATTTTGATATTTTTATTTTTAATTTTATTATAGTGTTGATTTCTTTTAAATCCTTTAATAATATTAGCAATTGCATGTTTATAATAACCAATTTTCAACAAGTCATTAACAAATAAATGTACATTTTTAATTTTATCACTAGAATATTTGCATAATTTTTCATTTCGAAATAAGAATGATTTCAATCCAGACAGCTTATGACACATAGGTACATGTGATTCATATGGAATAAAACCTCTAGTTTCAATTGGTTTAAATAACATAAGATAATCCAAACTGTAATCATTAAGAGTACCTTGAATATCCAAGAATTTTATGGAATTGTATTTATCTTTAGTTATAACCCATTTTATATCCTTAATCTCATTTAATTCATTAAATAAATTGACTATTAATTCTTGTTTTCCACAAATAAAAACATCATCCACATATCTATGATATACTTTAATTTATTGATATTTCAATTGTTTTAAAATTTTACTTTCATATGTTGATATAACAAAATTACAAATTTGAGCAACAGCAGGAAGACCCATTGGCCAACCAAAATTCATTTTATAATATTCATTATTAAAATTAACAAATATTTTTATCAATAAACTGCAATACTTTTATAATAAAATTTATAATATCAGACTTTACATTTCTTGAAACAAGAGCATTATAAATAATATTAATTGACTCTATTCTATCTATTTATCCATACATTTCATTTATATCAAAAGTACAAATTGTGTCATGTAAATCTATATTTATATTCTTAATTTTATCTACCTATGAATCACATGTACCTATGTGTCATAAGCTGTCTGGATTGAAATAATTCTTATTTCGAAATGAAAAATTATGCAAATATTCTAGTGATAAAATTAAAAATTTACATTTATTTGTTAATGACTTGTTGAAAATTGGTTATTATAAAAATGCAATTGCTAATATTATTAAAGGATTTAAAAGAAATCAACACTATAATAAAATTAAAAATAAAAATATCAAAATGAAATGGATTTCAATGCCATTTATATCAGATGAGCAGGTCAAGTTTATTAGGAAAATTTATAATGGTTTGTGTCATATTGCTTTTTTTTCTACAAATAACATAAATAGATTGCTTAATAATTCTAAAATTCAAAATTCAAAGTTTCATCAAAATTCTATTATATATAGATTGATATGTGGATGTGGCGCACAATACATTGGTGAATCTAAGCGTACATTTGATAAGAAAATAAAAGAACATATGCTTTTATATAATAGAATTCAAAAAGAGAATCAATATGGAACAGATGTAAATAAACCTTCATCATCTGTTATATTTGATCATAATAAATCTTGTCAATATGGATTTAAATTTGATTATAAAAATATGAAAATTATTCAAATTGAACATTGTCATAATAAACGTAAAATAAAAGAGGCTATGTTGATTTCAAGAAATCGTCAAATGTTGATGAATCACCAGTCATCAAATGTTAAGATAACAGAATTGTGGGAAATCTGAATTGAACTATGGGTATTGTTAAGGGTTGTCTCATTTTGATTATTCAACGTTATATAGTTGATAAAGACTACAAAGTGTATAGTCGAAAGTACTTCTAAAAGAATATAATTTAAATAAATTGTACTGTATTTTGATATATATATTGATTTGTATATTACATATATTGTAAAACGAATACAGATATCAAACTTTATATATATATATATATATATATATATAAAGATATCAAATATATATATATATATATATATATATCTTTTTTGCTTGTCAATTAAATATAGCATTGATGTCAGATAAGCATAGAATTATTGATGGTGTTAAATTATAAAGTGGTAATGTTGTTCATATCTGGAACACTTCTGCTTTAGAAAGTCTATAATTTTAAAGTTTAAATAGCATACTTGATTGTATTGCAAGTTTTGGTGATGGATGGAGATTTTTTGTTATTGTCTTAAGTATATGGTGTATTCATGTCATTGGTGACTGATTGTTGTCATTTACTGCTCCAATCCACATTATGATATTAGTTGTTAGTTATCATGAAGCAGTTAACAGTAGACCTACCATGATTTTGCCTCTAAAACTCTGGAAAGAGCAAGGCATAGTTCTTTCTAATATATATGTAATATTTGTCTCTAAGACTCCCAAAGATGACCAAGACAATATTTTATAAATAGCCGCTAAGACTTGGATATAAGCAGGGCATTGTGATAGTGTTTGTAGTAAAATATTATGGGTTGTTGTAGCTTAGGGTGACTAAAGTGAGATAATCATCAGAGTGTTCATGGAGCATTGTCTGTTTTGAGAGCAGTGATGGAATTCTTCTATCCATCTCAAAATTGTGAACTGCTAATAATTCTTTCGGCTGTCAATGTCTGTTGGATCTTTAGAAGAATGGATGAATATATAACTTGAATATATAGCTCATTCTTAAAAGGCTATTTTCTATATTCTTATGTAAAAGTTGGCATTTACCATATTTAAGTAAAAATTGTATATCAGTTGTCATAATAAATGCATGTCAACATTAATTTGATTTTGGTTGTAAATTCTTTTTTGGGGGGTTATAAATGCTGGTTATAATATTTGGATGCACCCAATACAGCATAAAGATAAATGAATACGTTTAAATTATTTTGGTCTTTTATCAGTTATTTGAATTGGTGTAGTTTGTAATATGACTATAGCGGATCATGTAAAATTTAATTAATAATTTCAGCTATGTTTAGATTAATGTTATCTAGTTAAAACATAATGTCTTCTTATCTATGTGTGTGTGGAAAATCGAACTTTATATGGGAAACTAAAATTGTGGAAATTTTATGTCATTTTAGGTAATGATGGTGAATTTGAATTGTTGGTTTGGTGGAGTTTGGAGCTGGTAACCCTTGTTTTCTTTAAGTAGTATTAATAAATTTTTAAGAGAATATAAAATGGAAGAGTTTAGCTTATACAATAGTTTGGGTGGGTCTCAAGAGACACCATCTCCAGACATTGTTGTACTGTCTCCTGATCTTGAATCAGGAAATGAAGCTATAGATATGTCCTAACGAGAGTCTAGTAGAATGAGAGATACTATCCCTCAAACTCTAGATGGTGATATGTTGATGTTGTTAAGAAATATATTAAGGGAAGAACTAAAGTCAGGACAAGCAGAATTGAAATCAGAATTAAGGGAACTAAAGTCTGGATGAGTAGAAGATAAAGAAATGTCAGAAGAGATGTTTGCAAAACTAAAGTCAGGTCAAGATAAGTTAGAGGGAAGGATAGCTGGAATCAAATTGGAAGTTTCAGAAATTAAGTCATAAATGGTAGAAATAAAAGCTAGTATAGATAGGCAGATGCAAGTTGTGGAGAAGAAAGTAAAAGGTCAGGAATTAGAGATAGCAATAGAAATAAAATTGAGTCAAAAGAAATCAGAGGGGAGGATAGTTGAAATAAAGTCAGAAATTTCAGAGATAAAATTAGAAGTGAAACTAGAGACAAAGCTAGAAGCAAGGTTAGAAATACCCAAAATGAAGCTAGAAGTGCAAGAGAATAGTAATGACCAAGTTATGCAGATTAATAAGAATGTTAGTTTAGCCAGTGATGAAATAAATGTATACAAAGAACCTAGAGAAATAGTTAATCAGGACTCAAAATTAGAGAAAATTGAAGATATAGACATGCTTAAGGATTTCAAAAAGAATCTTGATAAAGAGAAAGAAATTAATAAATCAATGAAGACAGAAATAATCTCTTTAGATATGAGGTATCTAGAAATTTTGGAAAACGAATTGCTAAAAGTTACTGATATTACAGGTAATAAATTTGAAAATAAAAATGAAGACATAATTCCAAAGTGTGTTCTTGATTATTTAGAACATAAGGTGAAGGTGAATGTTTTCAAAAAATACTTTATGGAGATACTAAACATGTAATATGTAGTATGAAATGTTTAATAGAAAGTGTTAGTCATGCTAGAGAAGTCGGTAAAGTGAAAATAAAATCTAAAATAAAGAATACAGAAAAGTTTGATTTAAATTTTGTTAGAAAGGTCATTAATCCAGAAAGGGATTTAGGCAAAGCCAAAGTAAAGCTTAAATGTAAAAGTAAGAAGAAAACCAAAGTAGATTTTATGAGAGAGGTAATTAATCACCATTAACGTATGAAGAAAATTAAAGTAAAGTTCAAAGAGTTGAGTAAAGAGAAGGTTAAAATAAGTTATCTTAGAAAGATTGTTGATGAAGAAAAAGAAGTTGGAAAGGCTAAGATCAAACTCAAAGGAATAAAGGAAGAAGTATTTAATATAAATCATCTTAAAAAAGTTAGAAATAATGTAAGATATATTAAAAAAGCTAGAGTTAAATCCAACAAAGTAAAAATGAAATCTTGTAGAGATAAACTTGTCAGAAAAAAGGAAATAAAAAATAATCAAGCAAGGTTTAAAGTTGCCTATAATGCTCACAGTTTGATTCCGTATCCTGCAAGACATGATTAATAAAAGTTATACATATTGTTCAATATAGATTTTAGTTTTTTTTCTTGCTTATTTAATGTTGCTAAAATATGATAGAAACAAGTGTTTGTAAAAGCATTGTGTTTGTAAAAGCATTAAATGTTTTTATTGTTTTATGTTTATTTGACAAACATAATTTTCTAATTGAGGAATGATCTTAATGTAAAATTTGATGTGCTATTAATATTGATTGTTGTTTATCCAATTCATATTTCTTTCATAAGGGGGAAGGACTGTGACCTTCCAGGTTGGCACCAGGAAGAAATGTGGGAAGGTCACATTTGTGCTAACAATGGTTAAAGATAGTTATCTGAGAAAAATGAATTGAGATGTAATTTGCTATTTAAAATAAGGATTTAAAAAAATTAAAACTTTAATTGGGTGTACTGATTGGTAGAGTTTTGGATTACATATGTTTGGTAGTAGAAGAGGAGGATGCACAATATTAGGGATGTTTATACATAGTAGAAAAATTTGCATGTCATAATAAACAGATACATAGATATATTATTAATTAGAATTTTCTTTCCTATATTTTATTTATTATTTACTAATTATGTATTGTTCATAATCTTATACTTAAAAATGATAAAGATTATTTGTATACTGGTGAATAACATTTATAAATTAATCTTTGATATTTAATATTTTTATTATTATTATGTTTATTCCATTCAAATATTGTATTGTTAAAATTTTATAAGTAAAAATTCTGGCACATTTCCAAAGTTGATTGTAACAAAGAAAGAAATATAGAGGGTGTGAGTGAAGAAAGACATAGTGTTTAAAACTTGAAGAAAGTAAAAAAAATTTCAAGGAAGAAGATGTAAAAAAAAATCTTAAAATAATCAATAACTCTCTAAGAGTAAACACTCTAAGAGTACTAGAACAAATAAAAAAAAAATATCGCGAGGATTCTAATAATAATATCTGTGGAGAATTTTCTATTATACTACTGGAATAATATAAAAATGAAAAGATAAACCCAGAGGGAAGTCAGCTCCAAATTTCTGCCAAACAATGGTCCATATTCACTACCTTTAAAATGCCTGGATGATATGTAAGCTAAGTAATTATGATTTATTTTAAAGTATTACCAAAAATAAATAATGTCATGATGATAAAATTGTTTAAAATAAAGCTAGCTAAAATTTTCTTATTAGATGCTATAATTAAATACTTGCTTTTCAATTTTAAGAATTTTCTATCAATATTCTACAAAATAAAATTTAAGATGAAAGAGTTTATCTATTCAATCTTATATCAAGAGGATAATTTTATACTGTATAATTTTACTATTTGCGCATATATAATAAAATAATTCCAATGCATGTAAATATCATTTATCATGCCTATAACGAAATTCTAGGATTAAAAAAAACTATTGTCATTCTTAACAAATTATGCTTTAACAATTGCAGAGACATTTTTTTATGTTATAATTTACTGTTGTCTTTGAAATTGATATGTATGTTTCTTTCATCTTTCAATTTTTTTTAAAAAAAATTAACATGTAATGATGAGATATTGACAAGTATTTTTCGTTATTACTTATAATAAATGAATAATCATTTTTTTTCTTTAAAAAAAAACAAAACAATGTAACTTTATATTATTATAATATGATTATTTATTATTTTGTATGATCTAGAAATTATATTATAGGTGATTATAGATATCTGGATGTGTGTGTGATGCTATAAATTATTATTTTTAAAAAAATTGTATTTATTATGCTTCAATTTTGTTAATGAGGTTTATTTAAAAAAATAAAGAATTAAATCCTTGTCTGTTTTAAGTTTGTTTATGTAGGAAGTATATTGAGTATAGTTGAAAGTAGAAATGGTCAAGGGACGATTACATTATTTAGATTGAGTTTGGAGATATTATTTAACCCTCACGTATATAAGTATAAGTATAAGTGTTTGGTTATTGTTTTTCCCTGCCTTTCTTTATTCTTGTATAGTTAGTGTTAGATGATATACACTGATTATAACAGATAAGTGTTGTATAAATTTTTATATGTATAAAAGATGATTGATTTATGGCATCATCCAAGTTTTATAAATAAGCTAATAAAAAGTATGTTTTAAAAATACATTATATTTAAGATATTATAACAGCATATTCAAAAATATATGATTCGTATATTAAATATTAGTCAATTTTGGTTTTGCTGTAGAAGAAATATAATTGTTTGGAAAGGTGCATAAAATAATATTTTTTATTATTATTATTTATTTTGTCTTTTATTTTTTTTAATAAATGTTTTAATGAATTAAAAGCCCAAATGAATTGCTTGATTATATACGTTTGAGTCTCCATTTCCACGCACACACACATATATGGTTAACATAACATAGCCCTAGAATATATAGATTTGCCAGTAGAAGTCAATTTATTTAATCTTTCTGGAGATGATAAATCACCATATTACAGTGCTAATAATATATTCTACTTTGCTTAGAATAGATGGTGATGTGGATATAAAAGGTACCCAACCCTCATCATTATCTATCATATACTAAATATGATAATTGATAATTTTGCAATAGTTTTGTAATTGAATAAATGTGTGGCATATGATTAAATTAGTGATACAGAATTGTTATCCATAAATGTTTTATTACTCTTATTTGCATCCTATATAAAGACTATATCCTATAACCTCAACTGAGCTAAGCCATAAAGTAATTACAATATAAAAATCTTTGAGATAAGTCTAAAAGCAATTTATAATTATATATTTTATTCTATCTTGTATAGAATTGGCACCTGGGCATTTGTAGATCTAATAAAGTGTATAAGTGAAGATGGCAGAGGTTACAATATATATATATATATATATATATATATACTGTTGTAACGGTTTGTGTATGCACATTTTGTGTAAGTGTGTGTGTATATACATGTTATATGATGTACTTATTTTTTTAATAATTATAAAAATTTAAGATTTTAAAATAGAAAAATTTTCAAGAAGTAATAGTGGAAAAGGGTAGAAGTTAAAATATAAAGAAAGATTTAGAAATTAGTTATTAATTAGGTATAACTTATCTTTCATTTATATCCTTTTATTTTTATAATTCTGTCAAAAATAATCTAAACGAACTTTTAATTAAAAAAAAGATTTTATAATTAATTAAAATAAGTCATACTAAACTAATTCAGACTCAGAAGATTAAGACTCCAAACTGATTAGTTGAACAATATGGCTAATCTCTGTAAGTAAACTTTAAAAAAACCAAAAAATGAAGAAATGTAAATTTTAATTTAAAAAATTTAGAGATAAAATATATTGATAGGGTAGTTGAAACTTGCGCAAAGGTAGAGTAAAAGTGTATAAAAAACAAACATTCTGCATTGTCTCAAATAGTAGTAGTAGTTGTTATCAATTCAGACATTGAGATTTTTATTCTAGTCATGCAGATTAAAAATTATTCAGAAAATTCAGGCTATGCAGAAAATATTATAGAATATGGTTAAAAAATATAACCAATATTAGCAACAGCAGTGAATAAAGTCAACAAGCTATGAATAGTCCAACATAATGAATTTATTCTTCTATCATGTTGTAAAAGAAATGTGTGACTTGACCCAAATGCTGGGGTTTGACCACTTTCCTCTACTCATCTCTTGTGTGCCATTAGCCAAATTCTGTGGTTGTATACTCTGACTGCCTTCTACTGATTTTTTCAACTGGATCTGCTAAATTAAATGAACCAGACATGCTGTATGACAAGTAAACAAATAGCTTCATGTATGTTACACATACGCTGACAAAGAATCTAACCAGATCCCAAGAAATGGTGATCACCCACATATAAAAACCAAAGTCTGTTCCTAACTCATTTATGGAAATGAGAGACTGTATTTAAACTTCTCATGGAAACCAGAAACTGTGTTCAAACTGTACATATAAACCAGAAACTGTTAAGAACTTAGACCTAGGTAACTATTATCTGTGACATCATTATTAAAACTTAAAAATGAAAATACTAGTATTAAAAGTTAAAATCTTGCCCTGAATAGAACTCATCAGCATGCATATTTCTTAAATGTATAATAGCTGTTATATGTTTTATATTTTATTATTTTTCTTATTATTATTACTGTCTGTAAATAAATTGATCTGAATTAATAGTGTTATTTACATCTCTCCATTTATCCAAGTAAATGTGTTGCTGCTCTCATATTAAGAACTAGCCATGGGTCAAGCTCTTGAAATGTGTTAGTGATATTTCATGGGTTCCAGTGTAAGTATTGAATGGTGTCCTGGGTTGAAACCCTTTATGAATAATCCCCATGAGGTGTTTCAAGTTTCATGCAGCCAAAGAGTTACCTCAGTCTAGAAAGGTGACTGTTGGTTTAATATTCTATTAAATCTCAGTCTGACTGGGGATATCATTGATATGTAAATATTAATCATATTTACGCCTTTGCTTGAGTAATGGGATCCTCTTAAAAGGTCATATTAAAATTAATATGTTTAAATACAATGTAATTGGAACTAGATTTAAAATAATAAATAATTAGACTTAGTATAAGTAGTAAAAAGGTTATTATATTTTTATGTTGGGGTTTCCCATTACAAATGGCACCCAACATGGGCTGTGAACATTCATTCACAAAAAAAGAAAAATGTGTAATATAAAATAATCAACTCACATAAAAAAATATATATAACTAAAGTGAATGAATTTATAAGATATGAGAGATAACAAATGGCATTAATGATAATTCTATGTTATAAAAGAAAGATCTGGATTTACTTTAGTGAAATGTTATAGTTGGTATTGAAAAAAAATACATTGTATATATAAGTAAATAAGTGTAGATGGGCATTGGCATTAGGTTAGAAATTGGCATGCAAATGGTATTAGGGGGAATGTAGTGAAAAAAATTGACCGAACATTCATGTTTAATTATAGATTAAATAAAATAAGAAACTAGTAAAGCGATTAAATAAATTTAGTAAATAATTTAGTACACCTATCAATATAAATAAAATACGGTATTAAAATAATAATATAAAAAGTATTGAGAATATTAAATGATGACAATTGCTAAAGCCAAAATGGGGGCTCGAGTTAAAAAAATATAAAATGTTCCCAGTGAGGGACAAATGGATGTTGTTGTTAAAAAAATAGAAAATGTTCCCAGCAATGAAAAAATAAATCAGAGATTAATAATATAGGAAATGTTCCCTGTGAGAAATAACAAAGTAAAGATGAAAATGAAGTTATGAACAAAAAAGAGAATATTGAAATTATAGCATTAATAACCAGCATACTTGAAAAACAAAAAAAGCAGTTTAAAAAAATAAAAAAATAGCCAAAAAGCTTAAAAAACAAAATAGGTAAATGATGGAAGCATAAAAAAACCAATTGAGTTAGGTAATGACAAAGTGAAAACAGAAATTACGAAAGAAATAAATGAGAATAAAATACAAATAGAGAATCAAATAGAGACTGCTTGCTAAATAATAGAGAAAAATAAGGTAGAAAACTGAAAAGTAATTGAGGATATAAAAATCAAAATTACAAATTTAACTTTAAAGGGAATCAAATGAATTGTAGGAAAGATAACACATAGAGAGAAATAGAAAAGCCTGACCAGATGAGTCCAACCACGCACATTTTAAATAATTCGGCAATTGTGAATCAATTTTTAAAAATCTAGGTATTTTCTGGCCACCAAGGTGAAGCTCCTATGGAACCTTTAAATAGCTTGAAGCAATATTTCACATTGAATCATCTAAATAAAGAAGCCATGGTTGCAATTGCATGCAGCTAGTTACAAAGGGGTCTCAGTTTTGGTGGAACTCTTTATGTAAAAAAATCACTTTTGCTGAATACAAAATTGCTCTATTCGCTAGTAATTGGAGCAAAGATTATCAGGAAAATATTCATAACCAAGTGTTGCAAGATAAATGGCATTCTGGTGAACATTTCATTTCCTTTGTCAGAAGGAAAGGGGCCAAATTAAACGTCTTAACATCTGACCCATTATCCAAACAACAAATTGTCAGAATAGTCCACCATAGTTTTTCTTAGAATATTGAGCAAATGCTCATAGGAACTGAGAGGAAAACAGTAGAACAAATGGCAAAATTGTTGAGTGCTTTCTACAGTGCTAGTCCAATCTTTGATACAAGAGATAGGGGCTTTAAACCCCAACCTAGAGAGCTGGTTGTAAACACCATAAGATATAGGCATAGAAGGAATTTGGGGAGTGGAACCCGAAGGAGATAATATTCTAATAGCCCTGAGACAACAAAATTTTTGAAGAACAATGAACGATCCTGACATCTCTTGTAGATGACCTAAGGAAAGGCCCAGAGATGATTCCCAATTTCCCAGCATGAGTGGCATATGCCAAAAGGAAAAAGAAATAAAGAACCATCTGACATTACTTTAAAATAAAATCTGACAGATTCACTGACTTGACCTAGTTAATAACAATAATGAAAATTAAAGTTAGTCTTAATAAAATAATAAAAATATTTTTTTTAAGAATTTAGTTTGAAAATATTAAATCAAGTTATAGTCAATATAACCCCTTGATTATGTCTACTTTATTATTGTGACAAACCCAGCTCATATGACTAAAATATAGTGGAGCATGATGTAAACAAAATAATATATATATATATATATATATATATATATATATATATATATATATATATATATATATATATATATATATATATATATATATATATATATATATATATATCAAAGTAAACAAGCAAAAACAAGTTTGCTTTTTAAGTAAAAAAAAATGGAAGATTAAAAATAATGCTTTCAAAATGAAAGTTGAATAAATAAACATGAAACTAATGATACAAATGTAAAAAAAAATGTTAAATCAAGATTGAGGTGTGTGCAAGTATTTGGCAAAGATATAAATTTCAGGTCTAATTTTTGGTTGATTAAGCCTTTTCTTGCAGTGACTTTGTTCTACAGATGGGGAGTGTGAAGATTAAATAATGTTGATGATGATGCGCCAGTAGAAAGTCCTGGCATATAATAAATAATTAATCTGAAAGAAAAATTCCCACTAACTAACTAAAATAAATATTTCCATAAATTGAATTTGCAGTAGAAGTAATCCTGCCATTCGCAGCCTTAAAGTTCATGTTCTTCATATGTTGTGCACAAAAAATGCCCATGCTGTAGTCACAATTTCCACAAAAAATTAAAAGTTGGTTTAATAATCACAAAATCGATCTGTGTGTTGAATTACCTGATACTTTACAGTCTACCTTTTTTGATATTACCATTTATTGTTTAATAATGAAAAAACTGACATGCCCTTTGAAAATGAAGAGAATAGGAATTTGTATAAAAAACTGGAATTAATTAAAGAACAAAATAACTAGGAACAATACAAAAATTGAGATTACTCAGATAATAATGCCAAATATGCAAGTTACTAAGGGTAATATTGAGCAAAAGAGAAAGCCAGAAAGGCTCTCAAAAAACTAAAAAACAGGAAAAAAAGACAAAATTTGGAGAGCTTATGTTTGACGACACATGAGAAAGGCATCAAATGGAGAGCTGCACTGATGTTGCCTGAGAGTACAATAGAAAGATGTCCAAAGAATAAGAACAGTTAGAAATACAGTGAATCAAACAAATTCAAAGTAAAAAGTAAAATTATATAAATGAGATATAAATTGCTTCTTTTAATGTGCAGGGTTTGAATTCAATAAAAAAAATATTTATGTTGAAACAATGGAACAGGGAAACAACTTCATATAATGGGGTTGCTTGAAACCAAAATCTATGTGGGGTCATTGATTGATCCAGAAAAATTTCTAAATAGTGAGGGTTTGTTGTGTGTTCAAGAAACTCTACTTCTCCAGCAGCCGGGACTGATCTTCTGATAGCCATTTCTTGTCAGTTTACCAATTTTGAAATTGTATACATTGGACTGGTAACCTAGGTGGGAATGGACAATCCAGGATATTGAGATCAAATTTATGTAGACAAGAACTACAATTTAAGCTCCTGTAAATCTAGAAAGAACTCTAACAAAATTGAACAATGTAAATGAAAAAAGTTTGTAAAGAGTTTATAGCAGTAGATTAGCTTTGTAATTGTAACCATTGTAATCTCTTGAGTCGGTAAAAGGCCTTTTGAAATATCATCATCATCATCATCATCATCATCATCATCATCATCATCATCATAATAATAATAATAATAATAATAATAATAATAATAATAATAATAATAATAATAATAATAATAATAATAATAATAATAATAATAATAATAATAATAATAATAATAATAATAATAATAAAATTAATATATTTTATATATTTAATTAATTAAATTCTATACATAGCATTACTTTGCTTCCCAAGAAAATATTAAACTTTATTTCACAATTTAACAAATAACTCACTGAGGAATGCTTTCAACCTGGAGATCATAATCATAGCACTCAAATTTATCAGCTAAACTAGTGCTATTAGGAGAAAACATGACATGAATACTCATTGGTTAATATGAATATTTGTAATTTACATTATTCCCCTTCTGGGACAATTCTAAACAGAAGTCTTTCTGTTTGTTTTTTGTGTGGATGTTATTAGTGAAAAAACAAGCTTTGAATTTCATTTTTTGATCATTGCACTCTGCAAACACTAATTTAGTATTTCATGGACATTAAGTTTACATAGGGATCTTTCTTTGCATGAGAATGTGTATTGATGCTGCACCAAATTAGTGGTGCTTCTAGCATGTGATACCTTATAGCAAATTGCTTTGCAATTTGTTTCATTGTAGCTGATTTTGTAAATGATATGGGGTGCCTGGTCTGGAGCCAGCCAATCCTTTGTATTGTTTATGAGCTTATTCAAGTTTGGGGAGATTCTAAAGCTGACGTTATATACATCACCACATATTGTGATAAATCAGGTAAAACGCACTATATGTATTGCCACACACAGCACACTAGAGGAATCAATGGATGCCAGAAGGCTTGTGCATAAAATCACCATCTAGTGCCTACTCATCCAATAACCCCAGATTAGTTTCTGGCTTGTGACCTTCATCAGTGAGGAGCCTTGGATCTGAGAGCACTGCACCTAGACCTTAGGATCTTAGGTTCTCAGATCCAAGGCTCCTCACTGATGCAGGTCACAAGCCAGAAACTAGTCTGGGGATATTGGACGAGTAGGCACTAGATGGGGATTTTATGCACAAGCCTTCTGGCATCCATTGATTACTCTAGCTTGCTGTGTGTGGCAATACGTATAGTGGGTTTTGCCTGTTTTAACAACAGTTATCCACAAGCATAATAGGTGGTGGTCATGTGATGTTTATTGGCATAAATCAGGTACACAGAAAAGACATGCACTTATTTGTGTTGTCATAATCTGAAGGATAAATATCCTAGTCTAGAATATTTTTTAAGAATGTTAAATAAACTGTTGCACTTATAGCCTAAATTCAGCAAGTCAATGTTATTCTTTTGTTGCACTCCATACTTGCATAATATTTGATTTCTTTAAAGAAACATTTAAAGTCACCCAGCTTATGAAAATTAAGAGTGCACAATTGGATATGTACTGTTCCATGAATATTAAAAGATTTGATAACCATTTTATAGATTATCTCACTGTCAAATCATTGCACATAAAGGTTCAAAAATGTTATTCGTAAATTTTTATCTTTTTGCTCTATAGACCATACTACAGATGAGCTATGTATCCCTATTAATATTTTCCTCTGATAAGCATTTGAGAATAAAAATATTAAAATTTTACATACAAAGATGCGACAGTGAGATAAAGAAAAAAACTGTGATCAAATCTTTCAAAATCCACGGAGCAGTTCATCTCCAATCAAGCATTCCTATCTCACATAAGCTAATTAGCTTTAAATGTTTTCTTTATAAAAATCAAAGGTTCTACAATCATAAAGTGGCTCAAAAGTAGTCCATTGAAACGTATATCAAAGACTTGATCAGTGTGAGCTGCAACCATAACATTTAATTTAGAGCTCTTAAGAAATTTTATTCTAGATGAAATACCTTCCACATTATGACAATACAAGTAAGTGAATAAGTCTTCCGTTCATGTCTTGTTTATCACAAGATTTAAAGAATATTTGGGCTGAGGCATATAATATTTATCACCCATCCAAATTTGAATAAGGTGTTAAACAATACATAGGAAGTTTATGAACAAATCTCCCTGCATCCATTGATTACTAAGGCTTCCTCTGGGTGGCACTACTGTATGGAGAGTTTGCTACTGTTAATATTTATATTATGGATATGGTATTAATAAATTACACTTGAGAATAAATTAATTTATATAATATTAGCAGACCTTCTACAGTTGCTATTAATAAAATAAACTTCTTATACTTCATTGTAATTTATTTGCAAGTCTATTTGTGCCATGGCACCATATCAATTCCAAAATATAATATGATTATAATATTTTATTTTTACAAACAATCACATTCATAATTATTAATTACTCCAAAATATATTTCTTCTTTCTATGATTCTAATGACAAGAAAAGTGACACTTCTCACTTCTAGTGAAAAAATGAATATGACATATGATGTTCCACTTCTCTCTTTTCTTGTAGGAAACTAGTACTCGTATTTGGCAGGAAGACTATATAATCCAGAGTGTGACTGGAGTATTGCTGATTTTAGCATTGCAACTCTATTATTTTTATTTTAATATTCGGGTTATCATCTTTAAAAAATCATAAGAACAAGAAAATATTAATAATTGATTACAAATGTTTATTTTACCAACACAGTTTTTCAGCTACTATTTGATGATTGTTCTCAGATTATCATTTTAATATATCTGCAATATGATGAGTAAAAAGAGGGAGTGATTTGTTATCTGTTTTAAGAATATATATTCTTCATGACACTATAATTTATCGCTCAAATCTTAATTTTATTCACGTTAATTATGAACTTTTTATGCAATAGAACATAATATAATATAATGATTCAATTAAAAAATCATTGTATAATTATCTCAAAATAATATGTTACACCCCTTTTTTTTACTATGCTCTCTGAAATGCTTGCTTATTTTCTTAATTTTTTTATATGGAAAAAAGAAGACAATGTACTTACTTGTCTTTCCTTATCTCAAATAATAATGTAAATTAAGGAATTAAGAGATTATTTTCAATTATACCCCAAACTAAAGTTTCATATCATTTTTTAACTTAATAATAAATTAACATAAATAGTTATATGATCATTATAAATTGCTATTAAAATATGTACATATAAATACAGCCAAGGCGGTAGTTGGTGACTGAAGGTCACGAGTATTAAGAATCTCATGGTTGTGAACCCAGGTGCTATTTGAGACAACTTTTGATTTAGGTACTTACAATTGTAGTTCATTTTCAAGGAAAGGAAAATTGCAAGGATTGGGAAAAAACTGCCTTATATTAAATGGAAAGTTATTGGATTTTGTGTTATTAGAATAAAAGGTGAAGAGACAATTGATTTTAAATATGGACATATACTGTACTACAAAAGCACAAACATTATGGAGATTGGTGGTGCATCAGACAGACTAGCAAGACTAGTTTGTTATTCAACTAGTTAGTTATTGCAAATATCAAATGCAGATAATCCAGGTTTATGTCCAACAAGTAGTGAATTTTTATACTGATGGACAAAAGGCTTTTGATTAGACAAAACAATGTTTTAAAACTGTCATGGGAGACTTTAATGTTAGAATTAAAAAATAATTGAAAGATGGAAGTACTGTGGGTAAATTTTATTATAGTGATAAAAATGAGAGAGGTCATACACTTGTGCAGTTTACAGAGAAAAAACTTTACATTATGAAATCTTTATTTGAAAAAAGTATTAAAAAGAAATGGATATGAGTACATCCAACCAAATGGAGCTATAGCATAATTAGATTATAGTTTGACTAACAAAAAATATGTATTTTAATATTTTAATGTACTTAATAAATTCAACGCAGGAGGTAATAATCATCGATTAGTGAGATGTAAGATACATGTTAATGCAAAACTAAAGAGACAAAAATTAAGAAAAACAATATTCACAATTGATAATCCTAATCTTTAGAAACATTCCAATGACTTTAAATTAGAACTTGCAAATGGTATTAAATAATAACAGATTTTGAACATGATTAAGATTTGAATGAAATCAATAGGAAGACAACTGAAATACATTTAAAAAGTACAACATAGGTAACTGATAAAAGATAAAACAGCAATTGGCCAACAAATTTTTTTTAAATAAGACAATATATGAAGAAAACAAAAAATATGAAAAAATATATAAATGATGCATTAGGAAGGATTGAATATCTCAGATTTCGCAAAATGGTGTGAAAACGAGTTGATAATGGTATTAAAAAATATAATTGGGAACTAGCAAAAAAAGTTATAGAAGAGAATAAAAATCTAAAGAGTGCAAAACAACATCCTGAAATTGTTATGAAACTTATTTCTACAATAAGAACAAATGGAACTCTTATTAAAAAGTGAGCAGACATCGTGAATTGTGTACAAGAGTTCTATCAAGAATTATACAGCTATAAAGATCAACAACAAATCTCTTCTACCAATACTATATCTTCTGAATTTCCCATGATTTTAAAGGAACATGTGGGATATTCAATAAAAGTTATGAAGAAGGGAAAACCTTTAGATAATGATGGAATTATAATGGATATCTTAAAAAAAGGAGAAGAAATATATTTTTTGGCAGTTATATATCAAATGTCTAAATGATAGAAATGTAACAGATGATATGAGGAATGCAGTATTAATATTAATATTTTAAAAAAGTGATAACAAATATTCAAAATTTAAGATCTATTATTCTTTTATCAGTTCTATAAAAATACATTTGCCAAAATAATAACAACTCGTCTACTTTGGATTTTAACCAAACAAAGAAACAAGCTGGATTTAAAAGTGTTTCAATATAGTGGATCATAACCAAGTATTGAGAGAAGTTATGAAAAGGGATCAATCAATATGAGTTGCCATTATGCTTTGGATATTAGATTATGAAAAAACATTTGATTCTATAAACATTTTTTCAGTCATTAAAGCATTAGATCATCAAGGTATAGATCCTAAAATGTCATCTCCTGAAAAATATTTATAAAATTGGAACAACAAATAGATTACATAATTATACTAAAATATTAATATTGAAACGGATATGTGACAGGGTGACTCCATATCTCCAAAACATTTTACAGCAGTTTTGTAAGAAGTATTTTGTGGATTAAAATGAGAAACTAAGGAAATAAAAGTAAATGGGGATTATTTAAGTCATCTTGAATTTACAGATGATGTAGCAGTTTTTATAAATAATGCTTTAGAACTTTAGAAAATGTTGCAAGAGTTATCAGATGAAAGTAAGCAAGTAGGATTAAAGGCAAATGTTCAAAGACTAAAATAATGTTCTATGGATTTTCTAAAAAGAAAAATATAAAGATTGATAATGATGAGTTAGAAAATGTTAACAACTATAAATAACTTTGGTAGCTTATCACTTCAGATAGAAACATTAGGAATGAAATCAATCATAGAATTAAACTTGGTTGGGGTACTTTTGATATAATTTAATATTATGAAGAAATATCTGTATGTGTTGAAAAGGAGTTATTAATCTGAGATTTAGACACTTAACAGAAGAGCAATACAGAGACATCAGACTACTCAACAAAGTATGGAAAGATGCAAGTTAGAGGTAGCGAGAAAAGATGAAAAATAAAATATGTGGGTGAGAAAACAAACAAGTGAAACTGACATCACTGAAACAATTAAGAGACTGTGGTGGAGTGCTGTTGCTAATATTATTAAAAGAAATGATAATAGATGAATAACTAAAATCTTAAAGTGGATACCAAGAGATTGCAAAAGAGTTAGAAAAAGACCAACCACATGTGAGATGGATGGAAGTAATAAAGAAGTTTGTTGGGCTCATGTGGAGAAGAGAGGCTACATATTGGAGAAGATAAATGCTGTAGTATATTGATAATAGTTGAAAATTATGATAATGGTGACATCATTTTAACAAGCTTATAATTAAATTTTTAGCTAAAATATACCAATAAATACAATGATAATATTACCATTATTTTATAATAGAAATATTAATTTCTAATATGTACAGTCACACTTGGAGAGTGACAAAATATACAGCAAATATTTTTCCCATAAAATGAAGATATATATAATAAACACATGAATAGACAACTAAAGGTCATTAATTAAAAATACTATGTTTTATTAGTCATTGGAATTGCTACTTTCTAAAGTCAAACAATGACATGTTAAACTAAGTTAAAATCCATTACATTACCCCCTCTAAAGATGAGATAATGTAATTACATTTGTTTTCAGGTGCTCCTACTTAATGTTTCATGATTTCTACCTATTTGTTTTCTATTTTCTTTAACATGAAATAAAATATATCCACATTAACTTTTGTAATTTACTTTACATATCTAAAAATGTTTATAATGAAATCATAGACCTCCAATTTCTTTTTCAGGGCTACACTGGCATCGAACAATTAAAAAGAATGCAATACTGAACTCAAATCCAGGGATGAATAAAATTTAATCATCAAACAATAAGTATGCAATATACCACAACACCAGGAAGGCTACAAATACCTAAAACCTTCAATATTAAATAAGAACATAATCTTTACAATTTAAAGCCTTGATCATAGGGAATTATGAGAATTAGAGACTTGAGCTCATCATACAGTGTTATAATATCTCTCAGTGAAAAACAACTATTAAAATATTACAAGTCTAACATTATTCCTTACTCTTTTTTGAGAATTTGATACAGGTCTAATAATTTCAAAGTGGATTGGTACAGTTCCAGTAGTAGAAACACTCTGGGGAGTTGCATGAAAGCATTCCTTCCTGAAGTCAATGTCAAAAGTCTCATTCAATCTCCAAATATCTTGCTCTTTTGTCTTAACTGAACAATAATCTTGTTACTACCTCTATTTCTATAAACAGTATTCTAATCTTTAAAAGTCAAATATGCTTTTGGGATTTCCACAATAAGATATGCAATTTTAATTTTACAATTTATGGTATATTGATCTTTAAAACTTGTCAATCCTTTTCACAAATATGAACCATAAAATAGTAGACCTTTCTTATTATCCACATAAGAATCAAAACTTTTCTCTTTTCCAGATATTTCTTTAGTAGTGTATGTACCTTTATTTGAGATGACCTAAAAGTCTTCCATCTTATAGCCATTCTGAATCATTTCCAGCTGATGTGAATTTTCTGTTCTCTGTTTTGGCTCTGCTTCTTCCTTTTGTCATCCCAGCATTGGTATTTTCAGGTAATCTGTCAAGGATAATTACATGCTTAAAACTTATGGTACTATTCAATCATACAAATTTTGATTTTCTTGCATAATTGTACTTTTTCCTTTGTATGACGTACGAATCAAAAAATTTCTACCTTTTGTTTTCTTCTAATTTTTTTTTATCACTCATTTTGTCAACATTCAGGCAGAATAATTCATTTTCTAACTTAATTACATTATTTTTGATCTCATCAATATAATTGTTTGCAATCTTTATTTATATTAACATTTCAACCAATAAAGTGTTTTTTTTCAATTCTTTTTCATCATCATATTTTAAAGCAAATTTCAGCTTTTGTTTACTATATATTTTTATTTATGTCTTTATTCAAATAATTATTCATAATAAAATCATTTTTACCCTCAATAACACTATTAATGGCTTCTTCATCCATGCTATATATATATATATATATATATATATATATATATATATATATATATATATATATATATATATATATATATATATATATATATATATATCCCCCCCCCCCCCCCGGCCGCATATATATATATACGTATATGTATACATGAAGGATCACAATCAATATCTGCTATTATTTCTTTTATCAAGGCAACCATTGTTTTTGTTTCCATCAAATCTTTCTTGATTATTATCATCTTTTCTTGTGTATTTTTTCAATTTGACTTTTTTTCACTACAAGGTTTCTATACTCATCATCATCTTTATTTTTCAAATGCCTCCTTGATATTTCAATTCTTTCCATCATATTTTGTTTCTTTACTTCTATTTCACTAGTATTCTCATCCACAGTGTTGTATATATTTTTTTCTAAATCTACACTTAGATCTTTTTCTATAATTTCCATTTACTGCTGAACTTGCACTTGTACTCGACTAACACTGCTTCTTAAATAATATTTATTATTTATCCAAACTTTTCTTCCACATATGTTAATTCTCTGAATGTATATTTGAGAATCATTGCAGAGTTGAATCACTCTTTTATTGCATTTTTTTAACTCTACAAGATTTCATTATTTCCTGTTGATTTTCCAATATCCTTTCATCATTCTTTTGTTGATTTCTCCAAAATCTTTCATTATTCTTTTATTGTATTTCTCTGAATTCAATTTGCATTTTTTTAATACTTTCTCCAAGGGTAATTCCACGACAATCTTCTGTTTAGCTTGAAACAATGGGTCTTTATATTCTTAACCTTGACGTCTCAAATTTTGTACTGTTTTAATGATTCTTTTGTTTTTGTCTATTGATTTTCTTTTATTTGTTCTATATTGAATTATTCCTGTTTATCTAGACTTAGCTCTTGTTATTTTTGATAACATATCAATATACATATAAATATATATTGTAACCTTTAGTTTCTTTCGTAAAGAAACTAATGATTGGGAAATAAATAGTAGGATCAGTAGATAAGTATATCCAAATAAAAAAAAAAATTTAAAGTCAAGAAAATTAAAAGCTTCTTTTAGAGAAACCAATCACCATGTGGCTTGAATTTAATGTATAGAGAAAAGTATGTTTGTATTTTATTTAAAATTATAGTGTATTATTATGTAGAGGGGAAGAGGATTGACTATTGCACACACTGTAATATCTTAAAATGTTGATTTATATGAATCATAATTTTATAAATGAAAATGATAGTCCAAATAAAAATTGAACTTGTCATAGATAGTATTTGTTTGGCAGTTCTTTACAGGAGAATAGGTTATTTTTTAGAAAATTATGAAGGATATTTTGTAATAATAAAAATATAAACAAGTGGATCACTATTTAGTAGTATGGATATGTGCGTGCATGGGTGTGTATATGACGTATATATAGATTTTTTGATTGTGGAAATTTACGCAATATTATTTGATAGTATAATGTAAAAAAAAAAAATTATTTGTATGGGTTTTACAGGAATTGGTTATTGTTTTCAGTTCTAAATTTAATTTTAGGTTTTAGAAAAATTTATTTATTAAATATCAGTTCTATATAATACCCACTCTTATATTTTTTTTCTTAGTTGAATATTTCTCGTAGATCAAATCGGGGAAAATGTGTCAAGATAAAGATAGAAAAATATAAGATAAACTTAATGAGAGCTAAATTCAATAAACCAAAACCAACATTTAATAAATGTTGTCGAAGGTTGTCTGAGGTATGCCGAAAAGAGTCGGTAAATAAAAAAAAATAAAGCAAAATTTGTCGGTGGCTTTTTTTTATAAAAGCTAATGAAAATGAACCCTTTAGGAGCTGCTACTGATAATTTTCTGTTCTGATCGTTTTGCCTCAGATAAGAAGTGTATAGTTATAACTTGATATGAAGGGCTAAATAGATATAAATGGGTCTACCGGTCTCTCCTTCAAAATTAATGATGACAGAGTTCAGTTGTAGCTAAACGTTTAGTACATTATATTTCAATCTTCGTATTTGGCTTTTAAAATTTCATTTAAAAGATCATATCTCAGGAACAAATATTTAATATTAGTATTTTATCCGTGGCTTAATTAAAACTTCAAGGAATAATTGGATTTTAATACTATTAATTGGAGATGTAGTTAAAATACTCATTATTATTATTATTATTATTTACTGTGACACCAGTAACTAAAAATTAATGTGCCAATATAGTTTATTTGAATCACTCAAATATGCAAAGGATACTTGACAGGAAATAATTGCTGAAAATAAATTAACAATTCTTCATCACTTATGAAATCAAACCTAAGAATATACGTGGAAATATAGCATCTATAATAATATTTTTGTCTAAAATCTTCTCTTAAAAGTAAAAACTTAGAAAATGAAGCATGGAAAAATAAAGTTATGGACTAAAAATGTGAAACCAAGCATCTGGATTCCAACCGGGAATTAAAGTGTTTAAAAAAACAAAGTAATCTGCAGGACTATGTTTCACCAGTTTTTAATTATCGCGATTAAATATGATAATACCGATTATTAATGTAGCTACATCCTGAATGAAAATATTTTTATGTAATCCTATAATTGTTAAAGTGAGGTAAATATACTGTGTTTGCCATGGCTGAGGAGCAAATAATGGTAGTTAGCATTTATGTACAATACGCGAGTGTTTTCCATGAAATTGGTATTAACCTTGTCAAAGATTCAAATTTAGCTCTGAAGGAATCCAGAGTCAATGCAAAATATTTTAATTATTTATTTATTTATTGCATTTTTATTTATATATTTGTTATGTTTAATAGATAGTTAACATTAAAAAATCAAATGATTTTGACCCCATAAAAAACTATTGAAGTTAGAAAAAAAATTTGTTAATGTATAATAAAAGTGAGAAGGCATGAAAGCTTCTATATTTGTCATATGATAAAATTGTCAAATCAAAATTATAGGCTTACTGTTAGATTTGTAAATTTCATTGAATAGTTGTTGCTGTGTCTTAACAAGTAGATGAGATCTGTTTTGATCATAAATCTTGAATGAATGTTGTTGGGTGCTTGACATTTAAAATTAATGTAGTTCATGGATTTTATTCATGGTCAGTTAAAACTTTATTATTTTGCATTAATATTATGATAACCCTGTGTGTATGTGTGAAGCTGTAAATGTTGATGATTGCTGAAGTAAAGTTATGGTACCACTTTGAAGGGATAGATAGAGAATAGCTATATCATCCTTTAAGTACTATGTATGCAGGTATTGGGAGATCAAAGACTTAATTCCAGCTCCATTTGCGCTTATTATCTAATTAGGGAATTATTTGTGTAGTGTGGTAAAAAGTTTTGCATGTCCATTAAAAGTAGATGTGCAGAGACCTAGTTCCCTACATAATGCTTAGCCTCAGGAAGAAGGCAGTTCCCTGGTTTATGCTAACATTTGAAAGTTAGGAATAATTTGTTTAATTTCCCTTACAAAGACACTAATGTGTGCGTTATAAAATACTGCATAGTGATATAAAATGTATGGAGGTTTTTTGCAAGATAGTATAAAAGTTGCTATCACAGGGTTAGGGTTATAATCAGATGTATGTATTGATGTGGGGGTGATAGAGAGTTGTTTTAATTTATACGCTGGCCGATCAGTAGTCAAAGTTTATGGAAGATAAATACAAACATCTTCACGCTGTGGCAACATATACTAGCCTATCCATATGAATACCGTCTCTAAACTGCTAACATACTGATCATGATTACAGGGGTATAGCACTGAATTTAGTATGCATAAAAATAAAACTATTGTTTTATATTTTAAACAGTTGCTTACAATTAATGAATAGTCAGAAAATTTGGATAAAATATTGTCTTTACGTAGTAAATAAAATATCTTATTGCTTGTTAGAGTAGTTACATTTATTGTTATTGTAGTGAAGTAGGCCAAGAAATTGAATAGGCTGTTGGGTAAAGTTATACAATAAAATCATTTTTATATTTAAATGCGGAATTCTAATTCCGTGCTTAAGCACATTAACATTTAAATTGAACTATGGATCAAACAATGATTAAGTTTTAATTTTGAAATTTAAATAATATCAAAGTATTTTTTGTTATTATTATTATTGTTATTATTTAGAGTGCTTAAAATAGTATACCTTATTAGAATAAATTCGTGATAATCTGAAAATGCAGTTAATGTGACTTTCAGTTGGAAAGAAATTAAATTTTTATTTTTACGATGGATATAATATTTGAGATTGCAATGATGCTACATATGTGTGTTTGTTTTCTTATGTAAGTATAATAAACATTTATTATTGTTATAAATTTACATATGTGTCTTGTGTTTTAATATTTTGGATATCTAGAACCTTACACCACCTTATAAATGGTATATTCTATATATAACCATAACCAATTTTAAATGAGATATTTATTTTATAGAGCGTGATGTTGTAATAAACTAAAGATCAGCTTTTCAAGCTAATGCACATGTGCTTTATGAATCTTAATAATAAATGAATACTGTCACTTCCAACACAAGATAAAGATTTTGCAAAAGAATAGAATGAATCCACCTATTCTTTCAACCCAAACGCAAAGTATTCATTTATTATTAAGATTCATAAAGTGCATGTGCATTAGCTTCAAAAGCTTATCCTTAGTTTATTACAATTCATAACCAATTTTATAAATGTGGTATAAGTACAATGCGTTAATACGAGATCGCATTTAAATTTATGGATTGTCTTATGTTTCTTATTCACTTCCATAATTCATTTCCAGAATTTACCTTTATTAAATATCAACCAAGAAAGGTTTTTGTAAGGATCATTTCATGTAGATCAAGAATATACCCAACTCATAAAATGTCATCGATTTAAAAAGTACTAATTAATTTTGGCAAACGGATATGAAATAAAATAAATTAAGAGAAAATAGTCAATTCATATATGTTAAACTTAGTTATTTGGTTCATTGCAATGTAATGAATATTAAAAGTAGACATAAAATCCCTTTTTTCTTTTTGGTATTTAATATGATTTCCACTGGTAAACTCACATTAAATTTTATTTTAGAAAGTTATGGGATCATATCCATTGGATCGTAATGAGTTAGTAATAATTAATAATTGCACCTCACAAGCAGATCAAGACCTTGAGAAAGTTCCATTATTAAATTTAAGAGAGCTAGCTTGGAAGTCAAATAGTGTAAATGCTAAAAAAATTGGGAAATACTATTTTGATAATAATAATTAATCTGGAATTAGTTGGAATAAAAAGTACATTCCATTCTGGTAGGCCTATGGGTGTGTTTAAGAAAATAAGATTGAGAGTTGTCAGTTAAGAAGATATAAAGGAGAACATAACACAGACATTTAATGTTGTATAATTGAGACTTAAAAGTAATAGATGCTGAGAATGAAAATAATAGTAGTTGGGTTAAATGGGAAGGATTTATAACATTTCTTTTATTATATTTTGAATTAAATAATAATCTAATAGTATATATTATAAACATAAGTTACGAGTTCTTTGCAGCCAATACTGACTTATTTCTAGTCATTTATATATTAGAAATATATATAACATTCTTGTGATTACCATTAGAGATCATATATCTATATAAAGTTGTGGAAGAAAGTTGTCTATATTATTTTGTTAGTAGAAATAACTTATCCTGAGAATATTTACATAATTGTGATTAAGTTCAAAATTAAGACCATAATAAATTAAATTGGATGTATCAATATTATATTTTTGGAGACATTTTAATTACTTTCTTCATTGTATCCTATAATAATAAGTATGGCTGATGATTTCTGGTGGGCATTACGATTTCATAGTTAAAATTTGGTGCCCGTTTATATATAATCTTATTATTACTATTATTAGGCAAACACATCAGCATTTTTTATTTGATTCCAGTATTATTTTCAATCGACTTTCCTAGAGTTGAGGTTAGAATATATTTAATATTATTATATTTTTTATATCCTTAATTTAGCGAACCATTTGTTTTTCTTATCCGATTCCTCCTCATCTTATATCTACCACTTGTATTATCTATTCCATTATATTTATTCTATCATCCAGCTATTGAGTCCTTTGCCTAAATCCTCTCAAATTATTTTTATCTACTATCTTATCTATATCTTGTCTTAGTCCTTTCTATTTTTTTTATTTATTTTGTATTAATACACACACACACACAAAAATATCTACATATCAACATATATATATATATATATATATATATATATATATATATATATATATAAGTATAGAGGATTTGAACTCAGATTTTCAAGCACCCTTCAACTATCCACACTATCTCATACAACTGATACACATGACCACACACATGTAGAAAAGATTAACAATCACCAATATATTTATTTCATGCTAAACCAGCACTCATCAGTTGCTCCAAATTATCATCTCCCACACATATATATAATCAATGCTCAGTTTATATTAAGATAGCAAATCTTCATACTTTAATGGACAGGCTTCAATCTACTGCAACCTCCAACTTTTCAGCCATCCATATCATTGAAAATCTGATGATGAAAACTCAAATCCCATGCTGATGCTAATATTATTGCCATGCCCATGTTGACCTGAAGTCACTCTGACCCCTCATGTATAGGACAGTATCCATTAAATACATATAAGAGGGATGGACAGAATATATGCTTGATATGTAAATATTTGAAAACCAGTCACTCTTGACAAACCTGAAAGCTTAATTGTAAGTATAGAGGATTTATATATATATATATATATATATATATATATATATATATATATATATATATATATATATATATATATATATATATATATAAAAAGAAATTTAATAATAAAGTATAAGCTAATATTAATAATGAAAGAAATTATTCAAAAAGATTTAACATTTAACAGGCATCTAATTAAGAAAACAAAAATTTCTCAGTTTACATTTTAACTTTATATTCATCCCTAAAACTTGTTCATATTTCAATCAAAATAAAAAATAAACTTATTATTCTCAGGATTTTTATAATCTTACTTCAGCCGAACTATTTCAAGCCGCATGTGTTATACGTCTACTCTGCATAAACCAGTTGCCTACCCATTTGATTTACGGCACATATAGCGTTTATAAATATCTTTTTTATTAGATAATAGTTAATGTGCCAACCCAACTGAATCATCATTATGATTCGGGATACACGCTGCATCAATATGGATAGATTGGGTTTTTTAACCTTTTCTAAGCATATTTTATCACACATCAAAGCATAAATTAACCATTATATATATATAATGTTTCACCACTCACCACATTTTTATTAATTTTTATATAGTAATAATTTTACATAATATAATTTTAATACACCATATCATGTGATTATTTAAATTATCTCATCCGCATATTATTGTTGATAATTATGTCATTTTGATTACTGTAAACTGCTCTATTTCTTCTATCAAAATCTTTATAGGCAATGAATTAATTTTTTCTTATCCCCTGATATGATTAAAAAGTATTTTTATCTATTCCCTGTCCTTTGCTGGTTATTTTGTTTTAACCCAGTAGTTGCTATCGTAAAGCATAATCTGTAAGAGAGTATTATAAAGTTTAGACACCTTTGCTTAGAATAAGATCAAATCATACAACCAACACGATGGTTTTTAATGATAAGTAAAATATACTTTATTTAATTAAACATATAAATGTTTATCCATATATATTTAACACATTTGTTATATCCACAGTAAAATCAACATTAAACAAAATAAATACCAACAACTTAGTCATAATAATAAAGATAAAAAGTTTCTATATTTTTAATTAAAATAAATATGTAACATTTGTTATATTATGGACAGGGTGTCAATAAATTATTTTTGAGAATAAATCAATATATAATATTAGTAGACCTTTTACTGTTTTTATTAACAAAATAAACTTTTTCTTACCTATCAATGTAATTTAACCACAGGTCTATTTACACCATCATACCATGTTACTTCCAAAATACAAAACGTTTATAAAATTTTATTTTTCCAAACACACAATCATGATTAATTAGTTCAACTTCTTTTTTTGCTTTTACTATAATGTTAGAAAATGAGATACTTCTCATCATGAGCAGAAAACTGATAGATATTACAAAGTTGTCATCTGCTCTTCACTCTCTGTATACAAAAAACTGGTGATCGTCTTTGACAGGAAGACTACATAATCCAGAATCTGACTTGCATCCTATCCATTTCAGTAATAGTTGTTGCCAAATTCCAATATCTTCAATTATTTTGCTAATAAAGTTTATCAACTACTATTTTCCCAGACTGTCATCTTAATATGAAATATAACAAGTAATGTTCGGCAAAAAAGTGACTTGTCAAGCATTGGTGGCCTAGTGGTTAGCATAGCAGCCTTCCAAGCAGCTGACCCACGCTCGTTTTCCGGTCAATGCATTTGACATATGAAAAAAAAAGTGACTTATCTGCTTATATATATATATATATATTGTAACCAGTTGGCTTACACAGCATACACTAATATATTGTATGTGCATATATATACGTAAAATAAAGGAAAAGTAGAAATAAACACAGACAAAAATTATAGTAAATATTTTCTACATTTACTGAAATAGAAATAAATAAATAATAACTCTGATTTAAAATATGTTTTTATAAATTAAACTTTTAAAAGGTCTGAATAAATATAAATATTGTATTATTATTATTATTCTGATTTTGAAATGTAAAAATACCATACTTATTTTTAGAATTTTTTAATTAATTAAACAAATTTTTTATCTATTAAAAATCCCCTAAGTAAAAAACATGTATATAGATTTCAAGGGATTAGAGATATAAAAATAAAATTCTGTTTTTAATCTAGGTGTTGTTATAACACCTCAGATGATTTAATAAAAAGAGCTGATAACATATATCAGCCAGTCTGGATAATAATTTTTGTAAAAACGGTCAGCTGAAAATTGGTCTCAATATTTTACTGCAACTTGATAAAGTGCAGCAGTTGGTTTTAGCTGACCAGAGAATTTGCAAAATAGCTGCCATAAACTGATGTACTTGAAGGCAAGATAATAGACTGTTTTCCTTAGCAGGAGTTTGAATTCACATGGAGAAAATGACCCACTTCTTTGTTCTGTAATTCATAGCCTTAAACATGAAAAGGACATTGGCTTGCCTGTAACAGTTCTACATAGACGGGAGGCCAACTGTGGACCAACATTATACATGGATTATATTTTTACCTGATGATGACAATCACTAAAACCAAACTCACCAAGAAAAAAATCTTCCAGCTTGCTGAAGAGTTAATTGTGTGTATGCTGTGTCAGATATATGCAAAAAAGCATGGATATATATATATAAATGTAGATATATATATATAGTATTCAATTATATATATATAAATGTATATATATATATATAGTATTCAATTATTTTAAAAAAAATTTTTTTTATTCTTTTATACATACAGAGATTTATATGTATAGATTTATTATTATGAATAAGCAGTTCTTTTTGTGATTTATTATATAATATTTTTTTTATTAAATAATATGTGTTAAATTTATTTAACTTTCATTTTGTTAAAATAGAGTAAATCAGAAAAGTGTGAAATAAGGCAATTAAGATTGTTAGATTAGGAGATAAAAAAATGTACACGTGTGACACAATGAATACATCTGTACAAACACAAAGATGCTTTTACACTTATTCCTGATGGCTATAGATTCCGGGTTTGTTGTTATCTGTATCTTAAGATTATTTTTACAAAAGAGGTGCTTTGATGTAGATAACAATAGCGATCAAATTTAAGTCTTTATTGATTGTGACCGATGTCAAACTTGTGAAGCTTTGATTTTTTTTTTAAGATAAAGATTTCCAGATGTTTTTTTTTTCTTTGGTTGAAATTCGCGATATAAATGATTAAAACAATTTTTTAAGCAGTCAGTCATAAATTTCTTTAGAGAGATGATCAGTCAGTCATAAATTTCTTTAGAGAGATGATGAGTTAGTCATTAATTTTTTTAGAGTGAGAGTCACTCAAATTATTATTATTATTTTGAGACTCAACTCAGTCGGTCCTTCCTTGTTGTTATTCATAAGCAGAAATGTAAGCTCTGATTTTTTTTTTAAAAGAGAGTGAACGCTTTAATTTTTTTTTTCTCACTCTTTGAAAGTTGAAAAAAAAAAGCAAATGAAATGTGCGTTGATATAAAGCAATTTCCAGCAATATTAAAGAAGAGGAGAGAAATGGAACAAGATTGAATTTATTATAAGTTAGTAATAATTATAAAAATGATATTAACATATTTGGTTATGCATAATACTATGCCTCTGCATTGCTAAACCATTTTTTCTGCTTCCTGGTTAATACAGAATGAGTCAAAATCGCTGATCTGTCTATGAAGTCATGTATCCAGTAATAACCAACAAAATGATAGATTTTGAAGCCAACCACACAAGCTATATGGAATGCTTTGTTTCTAGTTCCTGGCTTATTAAAAGCTCATTACCTTCGAATGAATGGAGAAGAGGAAATAGGAGGAAAAGAAAATTTATAACATCCATGTAGAACCAAGTTTGAAGCCATAAATCAAATTTTGTTGATTTACCTCAATCATCTAAAGTGTCAACAGCAATTATTTTTTTAAAGGAGACAAGCAAATCCACCGGTACCTACTTATTCAAAGTACTTATAATAATTTTTTTTAAATGGTAGAAGGAAGCCAATCAACAGTGAATAATAATGGAATTGAAGAAACAAGCAAAGTCAATTGATTCAGCACTATCTTAAAAGTATCTGCAATAACTTTCTTTTTTTTTTTGTTGTTGTTGTTGGTGAGCAAAGAAAAGCAGTCTGAAAATACAAATTCAGGACATTAATAAGAAGTGAAAAGTAGACGGGTAAATATGAACTTTCTTTAACCGATTTTATTCTTTTGCTTATTAAAAGTAAACCTTAATTTACTGGTCAAAGCAATTTTCTTTTTTGATACAGAAACATTAAAGACTTGTTTATCTATAGTTATTTGCAATATCTCACAACATAGCACAAACATAGTTTAAATCTTTAAACTTAAATTTTTCATTATTTTTTTTTATTATATATTGTAATGTTGAAATGTTTTTTTTTTAATTGTTCTTCAGTTGTTAATGATAATGAGCAACCTATAGATATGCATTTATAATGTTTTTTTATTTTTATTTTATCTTGTTGCATATTAAAAATTAATAAATGTATTTTATTTTCTTTCGCTATAAGGTTGCAAAAGAAAAAGACATTTTTATATATGTAATTTATGGGTATACATTTTAAACATATATGTTAACATTACCGAATGCGTGAATGTGTAACTGTTTATCCAAACACATCAAAGAATAGGTTATATATGATTAGTTTAAAATGGTAAATTAAAAAGTAGGGCATTACATTTGAATGGAAGTGAAATAACATATACAAGTTTCACCTGAAATTTATTTTATGATATGATGAGTAAGAAAAGTCTTAAACAAGCATTTATAGAATATGTATTTTTTTTTTTAATATTGATTTAAGTCAGCTTATTTTGAGATATCAAGAAAAGTGACAAACCTATATATTAAGTTTATTTGCTTATACTTATATAAATTTTTATATTAATAAACCATTTATTTAATTGTCGATTTGACTTTAAAGAAGGAAAGAAAGAGTAGTAGTGTTAATAAAATATAATTATATATCTTAATTGGTTTCCGAGTTATTATTAAGAATATTGTTTTTTTTGGTTTGTTTTTTTTTTTGTCTTAATTCTATCATTTCAATTCATCATCATTGCTCGCAGTTATTAAGTATTACCATTCATATATATTGAGCAATCACTTGCAAATATTAAGCGTCCGCAAAATAATAGGTAGACTAGAATGTTGATATTTAAGTATTTAAGGATTATGCTTGAGAATAACCAAATTTTGATAATTATAGTTTAACATAGAAAGCTAAAATTGTGTTGTGTCCATGAATTTAGATCATCCTCATCAAAGATGGATATCATGTTATTAGTTAAAAAATGTTTCAAATAATACTATATAAAAGTTATGATCGCCATCAATCATCATTAATAAATTATAATCATTAAATTTAATGTTTAGCGTAATGAATATGTTTTAGTAAATAGGGGTTTATAGAAAATTGAATATTATGCAAAGAGATTCATAATGATCATTCATCACCATTAGTATGATTAAATCCCAGTATGAAATATGATAATTTTAATAGATGCCTATAAATTCATAAAGATGAATTTATTGTTGTGAGTTTATTGATAAGCCATGGCTGGTATCATCATCACTATTATAATCATTATTATGATATCACTATTATTATCATTATTATGATATTATTATCATCATCATCATTATTACCTTTATTGTGATAAATAATCTAGTTAAATGGCCATCAATATCAATAATGGTCTTCACATGCTTGTTTGGAAGCCATTAATAGGATTATACATGTCTGTTCATCAATATACGCTAATGAGCTAGCAATGTCTATAAGAATCTTTGATCTATAGTATAAACTTTGGTAATATTGGGATCTTGTAATTTTATCAATATAGATAAAATGTAAGAATGTCATTTTTGTTCAATAGTCATCCAAGTCATGTGTAAAAAAATATGTACTGAATGAGTTTGAACTCAAGTACACTATAAATAGATACTTATCTAGATTGAAAACAATCTAGTGGCGCTCATGGGAAAACACATGTACTTAGCTAAACTGAATAAAGAGTGATATCATCCCTTTCCAACTTCATAATATTAGTTTTATAAAATATATTTTTATAAGTTGTCATGAATAGCACCCGTGTGTGCATATGACCATGAATGGTCTTATATATTTGGAAAGAAGAATAGGAAGGATTCTTTGTTAGAAGAACCTAGTATTGGAGATAAGCATAAGGCACTCCAGGAATCTCACAGTTGGTACTTTTATTCAGTTGCTATATTTAATATTATTTTTATTAGATGACAATGGCCAGTATGTTTTATTGTTCAGATGACTGCCCCAATATATAAATAAATACCAAGAATCTTTAATGCTGATATTTTTAAGTGGCACAGTGATTCTATAATTTCTTTATCTATGCTATGATGAATTGATATAGTTACATGGTACAGATTGGATAGGCATATATCTAATAATTAATAATTTTCCCTATCTAAATATTTATTATGGTTACAAATGTGACATATTAAAATAGTTACAAATTATAGTTACAAATACAGATCTTTTATATTAATTTATTATAGTTACAAATACATATTTATATTAATTTATAAATATTGTTACAATATATATATATAGATGCTGAGTTATTTTAAAATAAGTCATATAAAAAGAGACATATATAGAACAATCTTATTTTAAGTTGGTTAAAAATCTCTGTATTTTAAAATAATATAAAGTAATTTTGCTTGAAATATAAAAAAGAGTCAAGAATAATTCATTGACCATCTCATTTTAAAGGCAAAAGAGACGTTGTTGAACAATAATCCTCTTGGACATTATTTTGAAAAATTTATATATAAAAAAAAGTAAAGAATCGATGATTCAATAATTTAATTTAACGATGATTCAATAATTTAATTTAAAAACGTTGATAATTAGTCAACAAATACCTGTCAAAAATTGACTATACTTTTGAGACCTTATAAATTGAAACTAATTTTAAATTGTATCTATATTTTGTTTATACACACGTATAGGTAGGAAATTTATGTATTATAAAATTATAATATTATTGAAAAAAGGTGAAATAGATAAAAGTCAGTGTACAGCACACTCATATATGTAAATTTTTAATTTTTTTTTATTAAATGTCAATTCATTTTTTTAATATTAATTGCCTGTAATGAATCGTGTGTCTGTGCCCATATATATGTAAACCATATTAATAATTTGAATATATTTTATACATATATGTAAATCAATGTAACAATTTAAATGTTGAATAGTAATTATTTAAATCTTAATTCTGATCATTTTCAATTTTGTATTATAATCAAAATCAGAAAATTCATGCACATGTGTGTGCGTATATATGTCAATTGTACTGTAAATAATAATGCATATCATATAGACCCTTATGTGTAAAATTTTGATCATTTTTCTAAATTAAATGTTAATTTAAACATGTTTATTTTGTATCAAGCCACATGCCTGTGTACTGAATGGGTTTTAAGTAAACCTAATTTATTAATCATGTAACTCAATGTATACTTTTCAAAATCTGAATGATTATAAGACCTTCATCATTTTTTTTGTTATTAATAAACTTGTATTTAATTGTTAAAATTGTATTCCATCATCTCTTGTTGACATACAATAATAGAGCTTTGTGTTCTCTGGGCTAGATTCGAGCACAGGATGAATATATAAATGAGGATGTGTATTTAGTGCTTTGGGGCATCCAGAGATGATCAATCATCATCCTGGTTGGCATAAAAGAGGATACTCTTTAAAGCCCATGCACTATTATTTTTTATTTTACTTTAGTCTTAATAAAAATTTAAGTTTATAGTTGGCCAGTACAAGTCGCCTGACCATTGATGATGATCAGCATATTTTAATGTCCCAGCATTATTGTTCAATTTCTGATTATTGTGTATTTTAATGGATGGGCACTTAAATGGTGCATCCAAGTTATGTTTAAATAATTGCCCAAGCTGGCAAAGGCTCAATAGTTAGCCTGGTCTACAGAAGACCCATTTCCAATCCAGTCACAATGTTGACTGTTGATTTTATTCTGATTTATTGTACTGATTTATTTATTCCCATCAATGATGATGATGGATGAATATTTCTCTTGAATTATACTTATTTTGACTTATTGATAATGCTAGTTGAATTTATAATTAGGCTTTTAGTTGCTCTTATGAGTTAGCTGGCTGATCTCCCAATGATCTGTCAAAGAGCACTTGAACTCATACTCTTATAAAATATTATATTATTATTTTATTTTGTAAATATTTCATTACTTGGGGTTGATGATGATATTCCATCACCCCATTTCAACCCAGTTTTTTTCCACTTACCACCCTCACCATCCTGTTACAAATGGTTACCTAACTGAGGGTTGGTGATGATCATGTACTGTGGCAATCATTATAGATGGCTGCCAATGCACAACTGATGATGATCACATACTGGTGATCATCACTTCAAAATTATTAACTTGATCTCAAACCATGACTGAGATAAAAAAAATATGCATTTTATGCAGAATTAATTTTAAAAATTACTGTGAAATATGTGACAAGAGTATTGGTGATGATTATAAAATAGTAATTTTCATATATGTTTGGAAAGGTTCATGTTTAGAGTTAAATAGAAAATTGATGATTTTGGTGTTTGTATTTAGTGTTTAATTCTTGAAGTTTGTTTAGCTGTATTTTCAGTTTTGATGATGGATGGAGATTTTTGTCATTGGCTTGAGAATGCAGTGTTTTCATGCAGCTCTGAGAGTGTTGTATCTCCACTATTTGCTCCAACCAATTTTTTCTGTTTTATAGTGTTTGTCATGAGGCAGTTAACATAGTCCTGCCATGATTCCAGCCTCTAAGTCTCCAAAGAAAAAGAGCAAGGCTTAGTTTGTATTTCCCAGCCCATAAGACTCAATAGAAGCAGGGCATAGTTTTGTATTTTCCAGATACTCCATGAAATAGGGCTTTGCAATGATTTTCCTTTATCTTTATCATGGGTTGTAGTAGCTTATAGTGTCTCATTTGAGGAAAAACTCTTTTTGTTCATAGTGCATTGTGTACTTACATACCGATGGCTGAATTTTTTAGCTATCTCAAAATTGCAAATCACTATTCATTCTGTTAACTCTCAGATGTCTGTCAGATCTCTAAAAAAATTGATTAGTATGTAGTTTTAGATATGAACTTTGTTTTGATTATGCATGTAATTCAAATATTATTAGACAGGTGTTTCATTTCTATTTTCCTTTTCTCTCAGACTGGGCAATGTAACCAGTTGGCTTACATAGCATATACTAATATATTGTATGTGAATATATATACATAAAATAAAGAAAAAGTAGAAATAAACACAGACAAAAATTATAGTAAATATTTTCTACATTTAATGAAATAGAAATAAATAAATAATAACTCTGATTTAAAATATTGTTTTATAAATTAAACTTTTAAAAGGTCTGAATAAATATAAATATTGTATTATTATTATTATTATTATTATTCTGATTTTGAAATGGAAAAATACCATACTTATTTTTTGAATTTTTGAATTAATTAAACAAATTTTTTATCTATTAAAAATCCCCTAAGTAAAAAACATGTATATAGATTCCAAGGGATTAGAGAGATAAAAATAAAATTCTGTTTTTAATCAAGGTGTTGTTATAACACCTCAGATGATTTTATAAAAAGAGCTGATAAAAAATATCAGCCAGTCTGGATAATAACCTTTGTAAGAACGGACAGCTGAAAATTGTTTTCAATATTTTACTGCAAGGTGATAAAGTGCGCAGTTGGTTTTATCTGACCAGAGAATTTGCAGAAGAGCTATCATAAACTGATGTAGTTGAAGGCAAGATAATAGACTGTTTTCCTTAGCAAGAGTTTGAATTCACATGGAAAAAACGACCCAGTTCTTTGTGCTGTAATTCATAGCCTTAAACATGGAAAGGACAGCTGCTTGCCTGGAACAGTTCTACACAGATGGGAGGCCAACTGTGGACCAACATTATGCATGGATTATATTTTTACCTGATGATGACAATCACTAAAACCAAACTCACCAAGAAAAAAATCTTCCAGGTTGCTGAAAAGTTAATTATGCATATGCTGCATCAGATATATGCAGAAAAGCATGGATAAATGTATATATAGCTGGTGAGTTAGTTTAAAATAAGTCATATAAAAAGAGACTTATATAGAACAATCTTATTTTAAGTTGGTTAAAAATCTCTGTATTTTAAAAGAATATGAAGTAATTTTGCTTGAATTATAATTACAAGTCAAGAATAATTCATTGACCATCTCGTTTAAAAGGCAAAAGAGACATTTTTGAACAATAATCCTCTTGGACATTAATTTGAAAAATTTATATTAAAAAAAAAAAGTAAAGAATCGATGATTCAATAATTTAATTTAAAAATGTTGCTAATTAATCAACAAATTCCTGTCAAAAAATTGACTATACTTTTCAGTACTTATAAATTAAAACTAATTTTAAATTGTATCTATATTTTATTTATACACACGTATAGGTAGGAAATTTATAAAATTAGAAAATTATAATATTATTGTAAAAAGTTGAAATAGATAAAAGTCAGTGTACAGCACACTCATACATGTAAATTTTTAATTTTTTTTTATTAAATGTCAATTCATTTTTTTAATATTAATTGCGTGTTATGAATCATGTGTCTGTGCCCATATATATGTAAACCATAGTAATAATTTGAATATATTTTATATATATATGTAAATCAATGTAACAATTTAGATGTTGACTAGTAATTATTTAAATCTTAATGTGATCATTTGAAATTTTGTATTATAATCAAAATCAGAAAATACATGCATATATGTGTGCATATATATGTCAATTGTATTGTAAATAACAACGCATGTCAGATAGATACTTGTGTAAAATTTTGATCATTTTTTCTAAATTAAATGTTAATTCAAACATGTTTATTTTGTATCAAGCCACATGCCTGTGTGCTGAATGGGTTTTAAGTAAACCTAATTTATTAATCATGTAACTCAATGCATACTTTTCAAAATCAGAACCCTTATAAGACCTTAATCATTTATTTTTTTGTTATTAATAAACTTGTATTTAATTGTTAAATTGTATTCCATCATCTCTTGTTCACATATAGTAATAGAGCTTTGTGTTTTCTGGGCTAGATTCGAGCATGGAATGAATATATAAATGAGGATGTGTATTTAGTGCTTTGGGGCATCCAGAGATGATCAATCATCATCCTGGTTGGCGCAAAAGAGGATACTCTTTAAAGCCCACATACTATTATTTTTTATTTTACTTAAGTTTATAGTTGTCCAGTACAAGTGGCCCGAGCATTGATGATGATCATCATATTTTAATGTCCCAGCATTATTGTTCAATTTCTGATTATTGTGTATTTTAATGGATGGTCATTTAATGGTGCATCCATGTTATGTTTAAATAATTGCCCAAGCTGGCAAAGGCTCAATAGTTAGCCTGGTCTACATAAGACCCATTTCCATTCCAGTTACAATGTTGACTGTTGATTTTATTCTGATTTATTGTACTGATTTATTTATTTCCATCAATGATGATGATGGATGGTTATTTCTTTTGAATTATCCTTATTTTGACTTATTGATAATGCTAGTTGAATTTATAATTATGATTTTAGTTGCTCTTATGAGTTAGCTGGCTGATCTCCCAATGATCTTTCGAAGAGCACTTGAACTCATACTCTTATAAAATATTATATTATTATTATATTTTGTAAATATTTAATTTTGTATTGACTTGGGGTTGATGATGATATTCCATCACCCCATTTCAACCTAGTGTCTTTCCACTTACCACCCACCCCATCCTGTAACAAATGGTTACCTAACTGAGGGTTGGTGATGATCATGTACTGTGGCAATCATTATAGATGGCTGCCAATGCATGGCTGATGATGATCACATACTGGTTGTCATCACTTCAAAATTATTAACTTGATCTCAAACCACGACTAAGAAAGAAAAAAATATGCATTTTATGCAGAATTAATTTTAAAAATTACTGTGAAATATGTGACAAATGTATTGGTGATGATTATAAAATAGTAATTTTCATATATGTTTGGAGAGGTTCATGTTTAGAGTTAAATAGAAAATCGATGATTTTGGTGTTTGTATTTAGTGTTTAATTCTTGAAGTTTGTTTAGCTGTATTTTCAGTTTTTATGATGGATGGAGATTTTGTCATTGGCTTGTGAATGCAATGTTGTCATGCAGATCTGAGAGTGTTCTATCTCCACTCTTTGCTCCAACCTATTTTTTGTATTTTATAGTGTTTGTCATAAGGCCGTTAACATAGTCCTGCCATGATTCCAGCCTCTAAGTCAACAAAGAAAAGGAGAAAGGCTTAGTTTGTATTTCCCAGCCCATAAGACTCAATAGAAGTAGGGCATAGTTTTGTATTTTCCAGATACTCCATGAAAGAGGGCTTTGCAATGATTTTGCATTATTTTTATCATGGGTTGTAGTAGCTTATAGTGTCTCATTTGAGGTAGAACTCTTGGTGTTCATGATGCATTGTGTACTTACAGTCCGATGGCTGAATTCTTTAGCTATCTCAAGATTGCAAATCACTATTCATTCTGTTAACTCTCAGATGTCTGTCAGATCTCTAAAAAAATTGATTAGTATGAAGTTTTAGATATGAACTTTGTTTTGATTATGCATGTAATTAAAATATTGTTAGACAGGTGTTTCATTTCTATTTTCCTTTTCTCTCAGACTGGGGCAATGTAACCAGTTGGCTTACATAGCATATACTAATAAAGGGTATGTGCATATATATATATACATAAAACAAAGGAAAAGTAGAAATAAACACAGACAAAAATTATAGTAGATATTTTCTACATTTACTGAAATAGAAATAAATAAATAATAACTCTGATTTAAAATATTGTTTTATAAATTAAACTTTTAAAAGGTCTGAATAAATATAAATATTGTATTATTATTATTATAATTCTGATTTTGAAATGTAAAAATACCATACTTATTTTTGGAATTCATTAATTAATTAAACAATTTTTTTATCTATTAAAAATCCCCTAAGTAAAAAACATGTATATAGATTCCAAGAGATTAGAGAGATAAAAATAAAATTCAGTTTTTAATCTAGGTGTTGCTATAACACCTCAGATGATTTTATAAAAAGAGTTGATAAAAAATATCAGCCAGTCTGGATAATAATTTTTGTAAGAACGGACAGCTGAAAATTGGTTTCAATATTTTACTGGAAGGTGATAAAGTGCAGCAGTTGGTTTTAGCTGACCAGAGAATTTGCAGAAAGCTACCATAAACTGATGTAGTTGAAGGCAAGATAATAGACTGTTTTTCTTAGCAAGAGTTTGAATTCACATGGAAAAAATGACCCACTTCTTTGTGCTGTAATTCATAGCCTTAAACCTGGAAAGGACAGCTGCTTGCTTGGAACAGTTCTACACAGATGGGAGACCAACTGTGGACCAACATTATACATGGATTATATTGTTACCTGATTATGACAATCACTAAAACCAAACTCACCAAGAAAAAAATCGTCCAGTTTGCTGAAGAGTTAATTATGCATATGCTGCATCAGATATATGCAGAAAAGCATGGATAAACGAGTTATTTTAAAATAAGTCATATAAAAAGAGACATATATAGAACAATCTTATTTTAAGTTGGTTAAAAATCTCTGTATTTTAAAAGAATATAAAGTAATTTTGCTTGAATTATAATTAAGAGTCAAGAATAATTCATTGACCATCTTGTTTAAAAGGCAAAAGAGATGTTTTTGAACAATAATCCTCTTGGACATTATTTTAAAAAATTTATATTAAAAAAAAAGTAAAGAATCGATGATTCAATAATTTAATTTAAAAATGTTGATAATTAATCAACAAATATCTGTCAAAAAATTGACTACACTTTTGAGTACTTATAAATTGAAACTAATTTTAAATTGTATCTATATTTTGTTTATAGACACGTATAGGTAGGAAATTTATGTATTAGAAAATTATAATATTATTGTAAAAAGTTGAAATAGATAAAAGTCAGTGTACAGCACACTCATATATGTAAATTTTTAATTTTTTTTATTAAATGTCAATTCATTTTTTTTAATATTAATTGCATGTTATGAATCGTGTGTCTGTGCCCATATATATGTAAGCCATAGTAACAATTTGAATATATTTTATACATATATGTAAATCAATGTAACAATTTAAATGTTGAATAGTAATTATTTAAATCTTAATGTGATCATTTGAAATTTTGTATTATAATCAAAATCAGAAAATTCATGCACAAATATGTGCGTATATATGTCAATTGTATTGTAAATAACAATGCATGTCAGATAGATACTTATGTGTAAAATTTTGATCATTTTTTCTAAACTAAATGTTAATTCAAACATGTTTATTTTGTTTCAAGCCACATGCCTGTGTGCTGAATGGGTTTTAAGTAAACCTAATTTATTATCATGTAACTCAATGTATACTTTTCAAAATCAGAACCCTTATAAGACCTTAATCATTTATTTTTTTGTTATTAATAAACTTGTATTTAATTGTGAAAATTGTATTTCATCATCTCTTGTTCACATATAGTAATAGAGCTTTGTGTTCTCTGGGCTAGATTCAAGCACGGCATGAATATATAAATGAGGATTTGTATTTAGTGCTTTGGGCATCCAGAGATGATCAATCATGATCCTGGTTGGTGTGAAAGAAGATACTCTTTAAAGCCCACACACTATTATTTTTATTTTACTTTAGTCTTATTAAAAATTTAAGTTTATAGTTGGCCAGTACAAGTGGCCCGACCATTGATGATGCTCAGCATATTTTAATTTCCCAGCATTATTGTTCAATTTCTGATTATTGTGTATTTTAATGAATGGGCACTTAATGGTGCATCCATGTTATGTTTAAATAATTGCCCAAAGCTGGCAAAGGCTCAATAGTTAGCCTGGTCTACAGAAGACCCATTTCCAATCCAGTCACAATGTTGACTGTTGATTTTATTTTGATTTATTGTACAATCCAGTCACAATGTTGACTGTTGATTTTATTTTGATTTATTGTACTGATTTATTTATTCCCATCAATGATCATGATGGATGGTTATTTCTCTTGAATTATACTTATTTTGACTTATTGATAGTGCTAGTTGAATTTATAATTATGCTTTTAGTTGCTCTTATGAGTTAGCTGGCTGATCTCCCAATGATCTCTCAAAGATCTCTTAAACTCATATTCTTATAAAATATTATCTTACTTATATATATTTTTATAAATATTTCATTTTAAATGGACTGGGAGTGATGATGATTTGCCATCACCCACTTCAAACGCCCTACCACTCACACCCACCCCATCCTGTTACAATATATATATATAAATCAGTCATATTTCACATGACCTATATAACTTGTATTACCAATATGTAATATATAAAGAGCCTGCTAATAGCTCTCAACAAGCTTATTTATTTTACTTTTTATGATAAATGCTACAAGAGAAAATATCTGAAGCCATTATCTATGATAGTCCCCATCCCCAGACTGGTTTTGACCTATGGCTCTCATCAGTGAGGAGCTAAGACATTAGATTCAAAATATTAACTCAAGCCAAGCATTTATCTAATTTTTAAATGTTAAGAAAAAGATCCAAATCTTTAGACACCTACATGTCTTCCAATTCAGCTCATATAGTTTCTTTGCTTAAAGAGCTGAGTTTGAAGACATGTAGGTGTCTGAAGATTTTGATATTTTTCTTAATATTTAAGAATTAGATAAATGATTGGCTTGAGTTAATATTTTGAATCTAATGTTCTAGCTCCTCACTGATGAGAGCCATAGCTCAAAACCGGTCACTTTCTGATGATAGCCATTTTCTCCAGGACATTTCTACTACTAAAAACTGCTTCTTGATCATGGTTTTAATTATAGAATTATTAATAGGGCTTATATACATAAAAAGAAAAAAGATTTTGACATATCAGAAATTAAGACAATTTTGTCATATATATATATATATATATATATGACAAAATTGTCTATACTCCTTTTATATATATATATATATATATATATATATATATATATATATAAAAGGAGTAACTGATAAAATTGGTAACATTCTTAAGAATATTAATATTCACATAGTTTACACTTACTTTTAAAAAAATTAATGAAATATTTCCACTTGCTAAAGATAAAATTTCTTTGAAGTGTCATGGTATTCATGAAATTCCATGTAGAGTCTGTTCACATAGAAGAACACGTTCTGGCTGTCAGAGAAAAATCCAATTCATCAGCTATTTATTCTCATATAAAATTAACTGATCATAATATGAATTTTGATAAAACAAATATTCTAGCAAAAGTTTCACAATATGACCAGATTACTAAGAGAAGCTATAGAAATATTTAAAAGGCCCAAAAGCATAAATGGAAGATGTAAATTAAAGAAGATTAACAACATTTGGAAGAAGCTATTGGAAGACACAATAAATTTTAAAACTTCTCAACGAGTAGAATTTAAATATGAGGAGAAAAAAAAAGATAAAAACGATTTTAAATCGCACACACGTTTTCCTATGATTTGAAAAAGATGAAGCTCTTAGTACTTGTTATTGTACTGAAACGATAGTTATTTAGCTATTTTACTATACGGAATATCCCGAAAATAATAATATGAAATCATTATTTATCTTTATCCGTGAAAATATTAGAATTAATATTATATATATATATAAAGAGCAAATATTTTTAAACAAGCTTATTTTATTATTTTTTTATTTTTTTATGATAAATGCTATAAAAGAAAGCATTCAAATCTTTATCTATGATTGTCCCCATCTCCAGATTAATTTTGAGCTGGCTCTCTTTAGTGAGGTTATCAGATTCAAAAATAACAACTCTAACCAAGCATTTATCTAATACTTAACTATTAAGAAGAGGAATGATAAATGCTTGGTTAGAGTTGGTATTTTTGAATCTGATGTCCTCAATGAAGAGAGCCATAACTCAAAATTGGTCTGGAGATGGGGAAAATCACAGATAAAGTTTTGAATGCTTTCTCTTATAGAATTTATCATAAAAATAATAAATATAAAAAACATAATAATAAAATAAGCTTGTTTAGAAATATTGGCTTTTTATTACATATCAGTAATTACAAGCTATATAGGTCATGTGATTTATTACTTGATTTTATTACTATTATAATTTTAATTGTTGAACTTTTGGCTATATTAAATTGCTAAGATTATTAATATGTTGAGAATCTGAATTTAATTCAGATTCATATAGCTGTTTCAGTTGGAGAGTTTCAGATCTTCTTTTTAATAGTTAAGTATTAGATAAATGCTTGTTTAGATAGGGTATTTTTGAAATGGTGTGCTAGCTGCTGACTAAAGAGAGCCATAGCTCAAAACTGATCTGCGGATGAGGACAATCATAGATAAAGTTTCGAAGGCTTTCTCTTAACAATACGCTTTTTTCTTCTATGCTATCTGAAATACTTTTTTATTTTCTTTATTTTTTTATAAATTAAGAAATTAATGAATGTTTTATTTAATAGCAAATTACTATCGATTTCATCTTACATTTCTATTAAAATATATACATATAAAACACTATTCTGAAATCTACACATATTCTTACAGTAGAAATATTAATTTTGTTATTTACAATCAAAACTTATAAACTGGCAACTTTTTCATTCAATTGTAATGTATATTATAAGTACAAATGTATATAACTAAAGGGCATTGATTTATAAGTATTATGTTTTATTAATCAACTGGGATAGCCACATTGTAATGTCAAACCATGACATATTGAGCTCAGCTTAAGTAATTATATTACCTCTTCTAAAAATATGTTATAAAAAGAAATTATTTCATACTCTGCTGCCTACTATATATATATAATGCACAAATCAACGCACAACAGCAGAGATTCTTAAAGTTAAATTCCAATTTATTAATAAAATTAACGGAAATTATAAATACATGATAATCAGTGCCCGAGTGCTTTCGAGAGAACTTAGCTCTCATAATCATGGGCAATAAAGAGTAAGCATAACCAGATTGCTATATGCAAATACATGTAAATTAATTGAACCATTTCTGTAAATCTAAGAAATGGGTTGGAGAAGTTTGAAGCCTGTCCATTAAATTATGAGGATTGGCTATCTTATTATAAAGCTGAGCACCGATTGTATATATGTGTGAAGAGGTAATCTGGACCAACTGATGAGTGCTGGTTTAGCACAAAATACGTTAGTGGTGATAATTTATTATTTCAACATGTGTGTGATCAGGTAGGTCAAAAATATAAGATGGCACTGAGAGTAATGGGTCGTATGAAAGTCTGAGTTCGAATACCACATATATTACTTATATAAATGCAGGTTTAAGCCTTACAATGTGTTAATTTTTATAATAAATTTGAAATTTAACTTTAAGAAACTCTGCTCTTACGCATTGATTTGTGCATTAAATTATATAAAGATAAATTATTTAATACACTGTATAGGCTTACAAACACCTGCACATATATTCTGTAATATATAAAGGATTCTAACTGAGACTTTCACATGGCTCTCAACTCTTTATGCCATCTCATATCACTAACCCACTTGATCACACACATGTTGAAAAGATAAATATTCACCAATATACGTATTTCATGGTAAACCAGCAACCATCAGTTGGTCCAGATTACTAATTCCGCACATATATACAATCAGTGCTCAGCTTTATATTAAAATAGCCAATCTTCATACTTTGATGGACAGGCTTCAAATTATTCCCAATTCACAACTGTTCAGCTATCCATTTCATTACAAATCTGATGATTGAACGTTCAAAGCCCACGTTAGTGCAATGTTTGTCATCCTATTGATGTTTAGTCATTCTGACTCCTCATGTACTGGAGAATAATCCATTTACATATATATGCAAAGAATGGTCAGACCTTTAACACACTATGTTTCAATATGTAATTTAAACACTTATAGGATTACACACACCTGCACATATATACTGTAATATATAAGAGATTCGAACTCAGATTCTCACATGACCTAAACTTCCATGGCATCTCATATTGCTGACCCATCTGATCACACACATTGAAATGATAAATAATCACCAATACATGTATTTCATGCTAACCCAGCAATCATCAGTTGGTTCAGATTATTATCTCCACACATATACACAATCAGTGCTCAGCTTTATATTAAGATATAGCTGAAACATTATTATTTACTTTGCAATTTAAATAATAATGTTTCAGCGTCCGTTTTTATGACCACAATAAGTCATGCATTTCTAGTTTTAATTTCAATTATAATAATGTAAAAATATTGCCAATTGGAAAAAATAACAACGAAACGAAAATAAAGAAAGTTATACTAATATGCAAATACAAACAAGACATAATTAAAGCTGAGCACTGATTGTACATATGTGTGGATATAGTAATTGGAACCAACTGATAATTGCTGGTTTAGCATGAAATACATATATTGGTGATTATTTATATTTTCAACGTGTGTGATCAGATATGTCAGCAATATAAGATGGCATGGAGAGTTGAGGGTCCTGTGAAAGTCTGAATTCAAATCCTTTATAAAGATAAGTTAATGAAATTACATTTTTTTTCCATTTCTTATTCTAATATCTGTAATTATTACTCACAGGCACCTACTCAACTGTTTATATATATATATATATATATATATATATATATATATATATATATATATATATATAGATATCAATATATATATATATATATATATATATTATATATATAAGTTGATTTCTATTTATTTATTTATTAATATTTTTAATGATAAGTAAAAGACAACCACACATTTTTTGTAAATTATTCTATATATGTAAAGAAAGTTCATAAGATAGCAGATACTCCCATTTTCTTTTCCAGTGAATAGACTGATATTCAATAGTTAAATGTTGACCTGGAATCCTAGAACAGATAAAAAAAACCAACTATTGGACAAGAAGTACACACTTTAGTATAAACATCAGGAGGACTATTATCAGTTTAAACACTATTAAATGTCTAAATGTCAATCCTCTCTCTCTCTCTCTCTCTCTCTCTATATATATATATATATATATATATATATATATATATATTGTGCCCTTTTCTATAGGCCAGAATCATCACAACAGCAAATTATTAAAAAAAATTAAATTTAGAATATGTTCTCTTGATGTGTTAGTTATGTTCTATTAATAATATCTTAAAAGTACAATTTGAGGCTAAATAAAATATGTAATGCATAATATTATGATAAATCACTTAAGAACAATTAAGTAAAGCTAAAAATATTATTAAATACGGTTGGAAAAGCTGGCCATAATGAATAATGCAGCTATAAATATTTAAAAGTGTGTTTAAAAAGTTCAATTTTAATAGTCTTAAACTTATAGTTAAATAAATGTTATATTTAAATTTATAAATTATATTTAATAATTATAATTAATATTATATATTTTAAAAGTAAGTTTTATTGTAGTGAAAGTTATATTTAATTCTATATTTTCCAAATTATTCTTCCAAATTTTGTATAATTGTATTATTTTATTTAATACAACAAGTGTTGCAATTTTTTATTTATTCACAGACAGAAAATCAGATACCGTCTGTTTTAGTTATATTAGTCATGTGACTTGTATAATATATGGTTATACACACATTCTTACTAGTATTTACATTAGTAAAGTTCAAAATATTTTAAAATTGCATTATAGAATTGGATGTATTTATTACCTATCATAAAAGCATATATTAAATTAGTCATTATAAAATGTTTTAAGTAATGTAATAAAGATGAATACAGCTAATAAAAAGTTAAATATTTTGTTTTAAAATAAAATAGATAAATTAAATATTAAAGGTGGGATAAATTATTAAATATTATTTTTAAAAAAGTCATCTTAAATGTTTAATCAATTTCGTAAAGTAATAATTGATTTAGGATTAATAATTTTAAATAATCTTTTAAAGTTATAATACATCATATTTTTTATTTTAAAATTTAATTTTGTAAAACTGTAACAATATGCAAATTCAGTATCAAATGAAAAGTAAGAATCAACCAATAGGATGAGGTATTTTCTAGGATATAAATACCATTGAACAGGGGGTATCTGGGGTGATTAAAAATACATTGGGGTGATCAAATGTATTAGTGATCAGTGTCAGTAGCTATTGAGGTGATAGTAATTTTAAATTTTTATTATTTAAGTCAATTTTTAGTGCTCTCGTACAATTTATTTGCAAAGCTAATAGGACATTTATTTTAAAGTATTTGCAAAGAGAGTGTAAAATAAATATATTTTAATAACTTCATTTTAATATGCATTGCTACTTTTTAAAGTCTTTTTACCAGGATATTCTCATCAGAAACTTAATATAACTTCGCAGTAAAAGTATGGAAATGCTGATAATTAAAATGTATTTAATGGAAATTTTAAAAATAGATATGATAATTGTGAATATAATATTAATAATATTGACCAAGAGGATTATTCCAGTAGAGAAATTATTATTTCAGACATTGTACAGGAAGCTTAATAGGAAAGCTATTTGCCGGTTAAAAGTAAAGTATGCATTATTTTTTATATAACAGTAAAATAGTCTTGACCAAGATTAATAAGTAATATGACAAGTATATTGTATAATAATTTATGGAAACAATGCAATAGAAATAAATGTTATATCCTTTTTGAAGGAAAACATTATAAATATTTGCAAGAAATTATTTTAAGTAAAGTCTAATGGAAAATATTTATGAGAGCATACATTATGAAATGCTGAGGAATATAGGGTTATACGTGCTTATAAAATTGTTTAAAAAACTGAATTTTAAGATAATTAGGAAACCGCTGAAATAGATAATAAATAGCAATAAATTTTATTAAACAGGAAACCTACAAAGAAGAGGAATACATGAGTAAATAAAAATATGGAAATATGTTATATTGCACAAAGTTTATCCAGATAGTTCGAGCTAAGCCAATGGGTTAGGATGCATCATCAAGCCGATACAGAATATTCTGGCATAGAAGCTTCAAGTTATTATTTTTTTTAGTAATATGATTTTATTATTATTATAATAATCATCATTCTGGATAATAGAAAACATAAACTATTTTTCTATGAACTTTTCCAGAATGGATTGATGATTATTTTTAGTAATTTTTCAAGATTTTAAAGACGTATTATTTTTTTAATATTCATTTTTTAAATCTGAGATTTTCATACTGGAAGGAGTACATGCTCACCGCCGGAAACAGTTTGTTTTGTTCGTCATTAAGTAGCAATGGGGGAAGTTTTAAAATCGCTCTTGAGGAGAACATATTTTTAAAAAAAAACTCTCGAGAAAATAAAATATTTGAACTGTATAAAGAACATTCATTTTAAGCTGAAGATTAAGTAAATATAGTTTTGACTTATTTATTTATTTTTAAAATGTAATTATTTTTGGTTTATAAGAGTAGGAACATGAATATTAATTTATTGATATTATAATATTATAGTAGAATAATTTAATAATTTAAATAAGAACATTTAAAGATAAAAGTATGGATGTGTTTTCATGTATGCAATGTTGTATCTTAATTGATGGAAAAAGACTTCAAAAGTGATGACAAGTCAATATCACTTGGTAATATTTAATGAATATTGATATATTTTATGATGTATATTTTTGTTTTTCTTTTTTGCAGATTGCCTATGAATTATAATGTATGAAAGTATAAATGTTGAATTATATGCAAATGCATTTTGTACAACACATTTAAATTATGAGATTAGGATTTATTTTGGGAATATGCATACTTTAATTTTATATTAGTAATATAACACAACATCCATGATGAATATTATGTGATTCTTTTAAAAAACTTTCATATTATTGAATGTTCCAAGTATTTATATGACCAGTTGGTATATGTTTAGCATATAGAATAAGAAAGTAAAGCAAACTTTTCTTGTGGATCAGTGGGATCACTCTAATTATAATTGAATTTGGTTTATTATTTTGAATATGCAAGTTAGTTATTTGTCGATGTAAGATGTGATAAATCTTTTAGGAAATAATGATAAGATAGTGACTTGGTTGTAGTATTATGAACATGAACCCAGGAGATGATATTAAGGTAGGATGTAATAAGTGACTATGAATAGTATTTAGTAATCTTAGTAGATATACAATACAGTTAACAAAGCTCTGTAGGTGTATATTTATTTGTGGACAGTATTGATGTTTTAATAAACCTGAAGGAATAGCTTTAACATCATTGGTAGTATTGGAGGACATTAGACAGAATAGGTCATGCCTCTATTTCTGATAGATACACTGTGCCATGTATTTTCTCCGATATGTGCTATGAGTTATACTTTAGTTTTTCTTCCCTTGCCTACACATCTATTTGCTATTTAGATTTCCAATGTAACTACATCGCACAGTATGGTATATTTTAAAAGAAATAATAGATCATTTAGAGTTTAAGATATGCTATTGTCTGAATGAGATAAGTTCATTTACTTGTAAGAAGAAATATAGTTTGTGCAAATTGGAATTGAAAATCCAACGGATCCAAAAGGAAAAAGAATCATAAAATATGTTTTTTAGATTTTATTTTGGAAAGTGAAATAAACTTCAGGAATAAAATATGTAAAGCAAAGTTGCTTTTGAAATATTAAATAATTTTAAAATATTTTATTTCATTTTTTTTATAGAGTATTGCATATTTTTAAAATACAATGTTATAAAGTAAAACGATATAAACAATAAGCATAGGTACAGTTTTATATTTATTAAATAATAGGGAATATATCAGTCATTACAACTATATAGTATTAGAGTAATATTAAATGGGATGTATTATATTTCATAGTAATTGTGTAATGAATAACGATATCCACACAATCTAGTAATAAATTATCAGTAGATATTTTATATGATATCGTTTAACATTGCAAGATGAAATTGTCTAGTGAAAAATATCCATGCTCTCGATTATTATTATTATTATTTTGTTTTTCGGTACTATGTTTCAATAGATGTTTTCAATAAAAGAAAAAAAAAGCACAGTTAAATAATAGTTAAAGATATAATATGTTTTAAAATAAGTACAAATAAATGTAATTTTATTATAAAATAGATCACAAAGAGATCAATAAAATTTTATTGTTTTATTAGTATTACTTTAAGTCAGAATGAAGACTTAACTAGGTTCCAAATAATGGTGCAAATTGAGGATATCCAATGTAAATATTGTAAATAAATTGTTATTTTGTTTTAGTGTTATAATAAATCTTTGTTAAATTTGTTTTTTTTTAAATTTGTGTGTCTGATTATTTATTTTTCCCATCTCCATGCATCTAAAACACAGATCACTAAATCAAACATAATATTTATTTTGGCACAGAAATAAATAAAGAATTATTTTAAGAATTTGAGTATTTTTTTGGAATTTATTTATTTAAGTAATCACATTTTATATTATATTATGGTCATAAATTAATTATTATAATGGTACATTGAATTATAGTGTTATCCATTGCCACACATATAGTTTTCAGATTACCAAATGCTACCACATATTTATTACGTTATTATGAAGATAAAAGATTATATTATAGTATTTTATTTATTCTATTATGGTAATAAAAGATTATAGTGAATAGAAAAAAATGTATAAAATTAGTCCATCTAATGAAGAATATTATTATTATTATTATTATTATTATTATTATTATTATTATTATTATTATTATTATTATTATTAGTTAAGCATAGTAAAGTATGACATAAAAATCCCTTATCATGTTTTACTACAGTGATTTTAATTAACTTAGAATAGTTTATGAACCTGAGATTTTATTGAGCTAAATTATTATAAATAAAAGATTAAGATTTAATTATTAGTTTAATCTTAATGAGTAGGATTTATTAAAGCTGTAAGAATACTACAAGTTTATTTATTTAAGATAGTAATAGGGGGGATAGTGTTCTTATGCCATTGAGGTAGTATCCTGTGGTATATTGGCTCAATGTAATCTTTCTTGTCACCTGTATTTTCACTTCCAAGTCTCATGATATAATTAAATATTTATTTAATTTATTTTATAAATTGAACCTTATTCTTATTTTTGAATTCGAGCTAGTGGAACATTTAATATTAATGCAGAATATTTTATTTATTAATTATTTGCATTTAACTAAAAGTAATCATTAACTGAGCTAACCCATTTTATTTAATATTATATTGCCCGGAAGTGAAATGCAAAACGGCAATGTTAGAATATATATATTGTAACGTTTTTCGTATTACTTGGCCCCTATATGCCTCAAATTTATATTTGAGCATGAGTTGATCAAGCTGTATCAAAAGAAAAAAGAAAGTTGTATTTCTATTCTAAAAACACAGCTATTTTTCCTGATCAACTTCAGCCTATTAATTGTTACGAATTGTGCTATTGACAAAATCAACTTTTAATTTTATTTACTATGGGCACCAGAATTCCTAAGAATCTGCTGAAATATGTCGCCAGCACCTCTCGCAAGTTGTAAAACAAAAAAAAATAAAAAGATTTTTATTATATTTTTTTTTAAGGGGCGGTAATTCTACCGTAATGAGAATTAATGATTTTTACGATTATTAGTCCTGGGCATATTGAAACATATTGACAAAGGTAACTTACGTTTAAATCTTATTACACTAAAAATAAATTTAATAATAAAAAAATAATAACTATTATTAATAACGCACAAATGAGAATTGATATTAGAAATATTTTTAATTTTGACAAACTAAAATACTTCATGTTAAGTAGCTAATTAATACCTTGGAGAGAACACATTTAATTCAGGTGGGAAATATCCAGAAAATATAAATATCAGTTAAAATAAATAAAAAGTTCTTGGTTAAATAAGAGTCTCTCATATAGAAAAATTAAAGTCATTATCAGGATTCTTTTATACGTATATTTTTACGAGTAGTTTTAAATAGTTAACTTTGTCACAATCAGGATAATTATTCTTACCGGTAAGTTTCATGAATTCAGTAGTAGATAACTATGCATAGTTTTTTGGTTATAATGAGCTCGGCCTTTTGGTTATTGCTTGATCTTGTGGTCCATTTCCCCAGTCGGTCACGAAGGCTTTTCCTGGTGTACATCATTGGGTCCGATGTCTTCAGGAGCTCCGGTTCACTGCGACATGCCGAATTCCTTCAGCGAAGAGCGATCTTGGATATATTAATGTTATCCAAGACCAACTAGAGAAACAAAATGAACAAGACCTTCCTTCAACTGAATCCCTCCTTTTTATATCCAGTTTTCAGGACTTCTGCACATGCTAGTACCATGCCTTTTTAATCTTATCCAGTCTTTATAAATTTTATGTAATAAAGTCTTTATTTTCTTCAAGTTTTCGGCCATCTTTAATTAATTTGAGTATTTCTACTTTCAGCTTATCTTTTTTTACTTGCTTTTGGAATTCTTTTGTTCTCTCCAATTACTGTTATTACTAATCACATAAAAAAAAAATAAGAAGAATAATTCAACCCTCATTGTACGTTTTTTTTTTTTTAAAAAAAAAAATTACTCAACAAAATTTTAAATCCGCTTTTATCTTTTAGTTTTTTTTTTTACCCAATGCCAATATATTTGTAACGTATATAAATAAACGTTACAATATGTATATATATCAAAATTTATACAATGCAAAGCCTTATTCGTATGGTTTCATCATTCTGGGATTAATTTTTGAGACTTAGAGGTAGATATATAAACTTCAAAGTGGCTTGGGTATTTAAAATAAAAACACACAAATGAGCTGCATGAAATTATTACATTCTTAATACAATGACAAACCATCCTCCAATCACCAAATGTACAGAAAGTACAGTTAAACAAACTGCAAATGTTAAAAACTCCATCAAATCTCTGAAAATCGTCATCCTTTTCTTTAATTGAGTAATAAACTTATTACTATGTCTATTTTTTAAAAATATTACTCTAATATTACTCTATTATTTAAAACTTAAATATGTTCTTGTAATATTTTTAAAAAAATTAAATGTTAGGGAAACAAGGTTAAAAAATATTCTGCACTAAAAAATCAAGGACCATTAAATAATAATAATGGTAGTAGATATCTATCACCTACTTTATATAATACATTTATCAGTGATTTTCTAGAAAGAAAATACAGGAAATTTAACTAGACTAATAATATTTCCTTGCCTTCGCAAAATAAAATAATGTCTCAACAAGGATATAAAAAGTTTCTCTTTTTCAAATATTGAGGTCATATTTATTTTCATATCCCAATGTAAATTAAACATAATAATAATAAAAAATTATCAACATATTAGATTTAAGTTAAAAGAAAAATGTGTCTTGCAAAACTAAGTCACTTTTAATGAATATTAGCAAAATTAATATTTATTTATAATGGATTTAGTTAACCAATCTTACTAATTTTGTTTATTGTTTGAACTCAACATTTGCACGATTCATTTTTTAAGGATTTAAAATATTACATTTGACAATTTAATCTTAAGGTCTCCATCATTATGAATTCTTATGAGTTCGTGTGCAAATGGTGCAGACAAGTAGATTCTTCGGACAATAAATTTCATTTAGGTTTCTACGATAAAAATTATAAATTTCATTTAGTTGTGTTTAGTAATGGAGAAAACCAGACAAATTTTTAATATGTGTGCATGATTTGTCAGTACATTGAGCTGAAAATCCATAGGGTTAATTTTATTTTGATGGTAAACATATTTAGGCATTTATTGTAAATCATTTGGGCGTTACACTGCATGATCGAAGCCTACATTCTCAGAAAGACAAAGCAAACATCCTGACTGCATCTCTCTTCAGTCCTGGTAAATAAGTGAAGATAATTGACTAAAATCATTTTCAAGGCTGCTAATTTGTAAGCTATGCAACTAAAAAGCTTCATAAAAACACTATGGTTGTTTTTGGCATTTATGGTTATTGGGTTTATATATGTAACTCTCAACCGTGAGTTTACAATGTATTTATTTCATAGAAAAATGTTAAATTACATTCACTAAAAGTGTTTGGACAATATCAAACTTTAGACATTATGAAAAACTATGTCTAAAGCTGGCCAATGTAGAAAATCATTTAACTTTGGCTATGTAAATGTAAATCTGAAGGGATAATTCCTGAAGGTTTGCAACTAAAATCTCCAATTCACTTACAGAGAGCTAAGAAAATTACTCAGAGAGCAAGTGAAGGTCTGTTAAGAAAAAGAATAAGTGCTCAAAGGTGTTCTAAGTATCAAACAATGTATTCAATTAATAATGTAGAATGTCTTCTACAAAATCAACTTACTAAGGATGACTACATAAGGGTTTCTCAAGCAATAAGAAAATCATATTCTACATTACATAGAAAAATAAAAAAGAAGAAACTTGCTAACCTACATGGATATATCAAAAATCATAATATATCAAGCAATGTAACAGCTTCATCCGTTAAAAATCTAAGTTCTATACATCTAACAGTTACAGAAATTTCTGTTCTTAAAAGAGGATTAGACTTTGCCATAACACTGTCTAATATCCCCTTATTAGTTATAATGGCAGCCACCAAGGAAGTCACTCAAAAATTGTCTTTAGAAGTACAGCAGAATTATGCTGAAGAATAAAAATAACACTTGACAAACAACAAAAATTGAAGTCAAACATATCCTATGGGGAGAGGAAAGCAATTAAATTTCTCAAAGTAGATAAATCTATCATTATTCTCACTGCTGACAAAGACAATGCAACAGTTGTAATGAATACAACTGATAATGACCACAAAATAAAAACTCCTCACTGCAGACCAATATACAAAAGTGGCAAAAAATTCATTACTGAATATGAAAACCAAGTTACAAGCATTACTCAGAAAGCACAGCAACTACTTCACTGGTTCAGAAAAGAATAAAATAACATCATATTTCAGCAAAAATTTTCATCCTTATTATCTACCTAAAATCCATAAGAATCATGTTCCATTAAGACCTATTGTTAGCTTTAGAGGGTCACCTTGCCATAATTAGGCAAAATTTATTCTCTAAGTTCTAAGTCCTTTGGCATACAAGACCCAATCCTTTGTCAGGGATTCTACAAAATTTGTAGAATTAATCAAGAATATGAAAATTGATAGAACTGATGTACTGGTAAGCTTTGATGTGGAAAGTTTATTGTAAGGAAAAGATTAAATGGTGATAATAGTTTTCAAACTAGAACAGCTATTCCTACTGATAGGATAATGGAACTATTAACATTCTGTATAAAAACAATCTACTTTTAATATAGCATGGAATTCTTCCAACAAAATCGAGGAATGACTATGGGCTCACCATTGTCTCCCCTGATTATCAATATTTACAAGGAAGAACTTGAAACCACACCATAAAAACTACTCCATATCCACCTAAAGTCACTTGTGGATAATACATTTGTTGTATGGCCACAGGGTGAAGCATTGCTACAAACTTTCTGGAAACACATCAACAACATATCCCCTTCAATTAAATTCACAATAGAATCAGAACAAGAACAAAAATTGGCATTCTTAGATGTTCTTGTGACAAGATCCCCTCATGGCAAAATCATAACTACAAAACATACTCATACAGGAAAATACCTAGCCTATACATCCAGTCACAACAGAAACACAAAGTTATATTATCATTGGGAAACAGAGCAAAAGAAGTTTGTTCAGAAACCAGCAGTTTGGAAAAAGAAAAGATTTATATAGAACAAACTCTTATGAAAAATGGTTATCCATCAGCTGATATTAAGAAAACGTTAAATAGACAACAAAAAGAACCATCAAGAGAAAAGACAATTATTGGTACTGTAGTGTACCCATACATTCCAAAAATAGCAGACAAATTAAGGAAAATCTGTAATCAATACAACATCAGAACAGCTTTCCAGAGCTATACCACACTATAAGGAGTTCTATCATCTACAAAAAAACTTGAAATTCTGAAAAGAAAAAATTGCATCTATGAAATACCGTGTGAATGTGGAAGAACATATATTGGTGAGACCAGCCATCCCATTGAAAAGTGCTTGCAAGAACATAAGCTGATGATTAGAAGAGAGAAAACAGATGTTTCTAAGGTAGCAGACCATGTATGTAACAATGAACATATGTCTGATTGGGAAAATACAAAAATATTGGATAGAGAAGAAAAGGTACAAAAAAGAAAATTTTAAAAAGCTGCTCATATGACAATGGCAAAAAATCCCATAAGGCAACCTAGTGTGACTATACCTGATGTATAGAAACCACTAATCAACTTTGCTCTTAGGAAAAAGTGGAGAAATCAGGAAAAACCTCATAGATAAGTATATGAAATTTCTACTGACTGTTGCCTTTGGCAGGATAGCTCAGTTGGTTAGAGCATTATCTTACAATTCAATAATCAAAAATCTAATGACCCAGGTTCGAATCCCATGCTAGGACTGTCACTGGTCACGTGAGCAGCACCTAAAGAAGAGGGAGAACAATAACATTTTGCATATACTAACCTGTTTGCTATGATATTACTAACAGTTGTTGCATATACTAACATGTTTGCTGTGATATTCCTAACAGTTCAATGTATTTGGAATTTTTAAATAAAATTAAATTGTTCTAAAGATGTTCAACACACATATTAAATGATAGAAATAGTTTAATACAAAAATACAAATAAATTATATAGTATGGGTTACAATTTAAAATTTTGTTAAGCCAGGCTAAGTCAAATATGATAAAGATTCTCTGCATAAAAATTGTCATTTTACAGTTTTTAAAATTATTTAGTCACTTATTATTTATTATTTACACACTATTGTGGAATTTTATATATATATAAAAGACATTTTGTGGGTTTATCCGTGTTATTAATATACCGATGTTTTGACTTGTGTGATCAAGTCAAAACATCGGTATATTAATATTTAAATTTTTTAACATGGATGAACCCGCAAAATATGCCTTTTATATATGCAACCCATGAAAATCTTCAGATCAGCATATATATATATATATATATATGTGTGTGTGTGTTAACAGAATTCAACCAATGCAACTATTTTAACAGTTCTACCTGTGTTTAGAAACACAGGCAGAGCTATTGAAACAGTAATATTAGTTGTATTCTATAACTATATTTGAGTTTCATTTAGCTTTATGCATTATTTTATTTATTCATATATATATAATAAATCCAACTCGAGTTATTTTTATAAGATTTAAAACATGCCGATATTGAAATTTTATAAGGTCAACTACTATTTTGCTTCATTATTTAAATAGATTTGAATTTGGAATTTCAAGCTCCCTCTAGCTATCTATTCTATTCTATACAACTGATACCTATTTATTCATATATATATAATAAAGCGAACAAGAGTTATTTTTATAAGATTTAAAACGTGCCGATATTGAAATTTTATAAGGTCACCTACTATTTTGCTTCATTATTTATATAGATTTGAATTCGGAATTTCAAGCTCCCTCTAGCTATCCTATTCTATACAACTGATATACATAACCACATTTATGTGAGAAAGGTGAATGATCTCCAATAAATGTATTTCATGCTGAACCAGTATTCATCAGTTTGACCAGATTATTATCTCCCACACATACATATAATCAGTGTGCAGCAAATCTGCAAACTTTAATGCATAGACTTCAATTATTTCCACTCTCCAACTCTACAACTATCCATATCATTGAAAATCTGATCTTGAAATACTCAAAGCCCTTCAAAAGTACATTAAATTCAGTATATATATATATATATTTTTAAAAATTCACTAAAATAAAATTACAAAAAATTTTTAAATGACTATATAAAATTGAAAATTAATATCCTGTGCTATAGCCAGCTTATGGCATATTCCTCCATCTTGAGTAGCAATACATTAATAATTAAAGCTTATTAAACTCTCACTACAGTAAAGTTCCCACGTGAATGACCTACTTTCCATAAATTGTGCATACTAACACAATTACACTGTTTATTCAATACATTATCTGTACTATTTATAAAATATGACTCCTTACTTTTGTTTTTCTTCAAATCATTTTCCATATGAAAAACAAAAACACTATAAGCTTTAAATATTAACATATTGCTATTCAAGATGGCGGAATATGCGGTAAGCTGGCTACAGCAAAAGATGCTAATCTTCAATTTTATATAGACATTTTGAAAATGTTTATAGTTTTATTCTAGTGGATTTTTTTATTATACTTATATTATTTGATATATATATATATATATATGTGTGTGTGTGTGTGTACTTACCTACTGTGTGTATTTCACCACCTAAAATGTATATAAAATAAAAATTTACATGTTAAGATAATATAAAAATATTGTTCTCAAAAGCTATAATTCACTATATATCAAATTAGATTAAATCCATCTATGAAAGCAAGAGTACTTAATGAATATAGACTGCAATGCTAAAGAAAACTATAAACTAGTTTCTACATATTTCTTCAATAAAAAGTACTGGGCTTAGTCATATATATAATAGTAATTCAGAAGAAGCTCTTTGAAGCAAAAAGTAAAGAAAGCTTAAAATGGAATGTTGATACACTTAGTATAGTATACTGAGAATGTTTTCGATATCTTTAAAACAATTTTTTTTTTATTTTATTTTGCCAATATTCATAATAATGTGAATGTATTCTTAAACACTAAGGTTTTGTCCTACATTTTATTCTATGGTTTTAAACAGTTAAATATGATTGCAGTTAGTTTAGGAATAATGTTGCTAAGATATATTATTAGCGATGTAAAGTAATATATATTATAATATTATGTACTATATATTATAATATTATATACTTGGCCATCTCTAGCCAAGCAATGAATTATAACCCTCCTCAATTAAGCAAGCATATATTGGACGATTTATTAAATCTTCCTAAATAAAAATAAAATATAATAAAATATTCAGTATTTACTTTCTTATAATATCAGATTACTTAACTTTTATAGCATTTATAAAGATTAATAAAACCACTTATCTTTATTAAACAAATAAATACCTCTTAAACTGAGTGTTTTCTCCCTCCCCCTCATGTCTTGGTATTACTACTTGATAGTAAATTAAATACATATATCACATATTTTATTTATTAACTTTTATTCATACTTTATTTAATAACCTTTATTTAAGTTTTTATATATATTTTTTAATAAGGAAATGCTTATTTATCATGCAAATGATTATATTTCTCTGAAAATAAGACCTAACCTAAAAATAAGCGATAGCATGATTTTTCAGGGTGCTCATAATATAAACTCTATTTAAGATTATCAGCCAGATGGATTGACATGAAACACAGGGTATTGAATTATATGAGGGGGGATCCAAAAATAATTGAAATTTTGTAATAAAAAATTGTGTTTTTATATTTAGATGTTACAAATTGATTCTCTTTCAAAGTAAAGTCTATTTAATGCAACACACTGGTCAAAATGTGTTTTTCACTTTTCAAAGTTGTCCAGAACACTTGCAATATGATGCATTTTAATGCCTACATCTAAATCTGCAAAAAAGAGACATATTTTCATCCAATAGATTAAAAAAAATTTCATGGAATATTGAAATGGAATGAATGTGGTGGGTGGATTTCGTTGGGTCATGGTGAATTGAATTAAAAATTATTTCACATTCAAGCTAACACAGTCATAATGAAACACACAATCCTCACTTTGCTACAAAATGGGATTTTTATATTTTATTGCATCACACAAAAATTTTTGTACCTTTAGATTTTAAGCGCCTGATAAATATGAATGAATTCTGAGTGGAAAATACTGTTGGCATCCCAAAAAATCATCTCTACATATTACTTCACTAGCTATGCTTTGTTTAGGTTGTGAATTTAATACTTCCATTAAATCATTCATAAACTTGTGTTTTCCAGAGTAACTTGCTTGTAAGCTGTTTCAAACAATACAAATTTTTTTCCTAAAAAAAAAAACAAAATTCCACATTGTTCTAACTTTTCAGCCATTTTAAAAATTGATAAATGTGTACACATTAAAAATGTCTATGTGTGACCATGATTTCACTGATGGTGTCATTTAGCATATTGATGCAGAAGGTCCCACAAGACATATATAAAAGCAAAAAGATGTACTACATCATATATAGCTACCAAAGAACCATTCATGTTGCAAAACATGGGAATATTAGACCAGCTTGGCTATTGTTAGATAATACTGACAGCAATAATGATCATTCTTTACAACAAGCAGTTCCCAATGAAGAGTTTCAAAAGCAACTATTATTATTCTCAATTGAAGACTACTAAAGAATCAGCTATTAGTAGGATAAAAAAAAAAGAGAAGACTCTTCTAGTGTTAAAATCTTCAGTTTTGAGTCAATATGTTATCTTGCCTGTACATATCAATCTACTGTCTAATCACTCACTACGTTTGGCTGATCAAATGACACTAGTGCATCACCTGCTAATTGAGCAATAATCCTAAATATTTGATCTATCCTTATCAGTTTTCAACCTTATGATTCTTAAAATTGATAGAATCAATGTCAGGGGATTCAATTCCCTTGATAGGGTTTTTTCCATAATGAGATGGGTAGACAAAAGTGATTTAAATGTATTCTATCTGAAACAAAATTGCATTGGCAATCCAATTATAGAATTGACAAGTTACTTAGTCAATATGGGATCTTTCAATAATTCCCATTCAACTCAACTACTGCATTTCTAATTAGTAAAAAAATTAGCCTACAAATAAATGCAGAACACTTTATTTAAATAAAAAATTACTAATTTTAGATATTACCATTGGCAACACATCTATAATCATAATTTATATTTATTTCCCAAAGGATTCTAATGTTATTTTTTAATAATTAACAGAATCAATATGTTACTCTCCTCAGTAGTGTCACCAATAATTAGTTTCTGGATTTCAATATGGGATATTAGTTTAATATAAAATATTTGCATCTTTTCAACAAATGTTTTTTTGTGTGTGTGGAGAGGGTTGTTTTCCTCCAAATTCATACTCATTGTACCCTAATTGATATCCATATTACACTCCAAAGCTACATTATGATATTGAGGCAAAACTCCAGTTGGTACCTTCCAATCACCTTGCCCTGTTGATATCCATACACCTTAATCCCTTGGCTCTGGCACCTATGCATCATGTCAAGACTATCAGATTGTTAAATGAAGCTGATACACCAGAGTGGATTTTCTCCAAGGTTTATACCCTCTTTAATAAAATCCAAATTCTATCACTATCCTCACTGCATGCATGGACAGTCCTTGTCAGAATCTTGAGTTATCTCATTAACACCTATACCAAAAAAATCAAGGAACCTAACCAGATACATAGAGAGCTTGACCACATCATCAGCAGGCTTTGTGAACTTTTGTCTATTAAAGCCAGTGTTGGAGAAATCTTGGATCTCACAAGCAGAGGGTGCTCTCACAATATGTCACAATCAAGAGAGCAAAAAAATTTTTGACCAATCAACACAGTTGGACTCATAGTTACATTCATTGGGCAATTGGTGCTACCAAGCACCCTATTCCCTCAATGATTTCAATAGATAATAACAATTATGGAGGGACTAATATGCTCATGAATATACATTAAGTTTTCAAAGCTAAATTGCAAAATTATAAATTTGAAATCAGCAACATCTGGGACAGCAATAGCGAGTCTGAAGATCACAATATCACTGAATCACACATAATGCAATGGCTGCTAGCTTATCTGGAAAGCACACACCCTGGGTTGCATGGTATCCCACAGTTTGTGCTTCTTCACTTAAGCCAATTCACTGCTCCCATAATCCAGAATATAATTGATGTTTTAGTGGGTGACTTCCAAAACATTCAAGACCTCTATCCCATTACACTAATCCCATTCATGAAAAAACATATCAATCTCTCCAGCTTTGCCAACATCCATCCCATATCAATGACTCTGTTACTCATCAAAACCATAGAGGCTATTATTAAGGACAGAATTCAACAACAACTCTTTTCCCACATGTCAGCTCACCAATTTTCCCACAAAGGATCCTCTACCATCTGTGTGTCATTTCATGCTTCTTGTTGAACATGTTAAATGGCATAAAAAATCCATGCCTATAGTAATCCAATTGTATTTTGCATCTGCTTTTTACATTGTCATCCCAGACACTCACTATATTACAACTTCTTAGTAAATACTCTGTGCCAATGGGATATATCAGAATCATTGGCAATCTACTATTCAATTGGTTAATATTTACATCATTGGATGGCAGTCTGGCCCCTGTGTTTAGATCACATCTCTTTATTTCCCAGGGGTCACTGCTTAGGACTTTTTGCTTTGCCACATATATCAATCCTTTGGTGAAAAAGATTGAGCATTCCCTGCCAGGAATATATGTTCCTGCATTGAGAAAGGTGATTCATCACACCTCCTAAATGGATGATGTTATTGTCTTCCTTCTGTCCAAGAAGCACTTACCTTGCTTCAATAGATCCTTGATAGGTCTGCATTGGAATTCAATCTCCACTTAAACTATGCTAAATCATCCATTTGGAAGATAAGCACAGCAGCCACAATCCCTTAAAAGTACATCTCAAAGCCTCCAAAGTTTCTAGGCTTCCTATTGCATTGTCCTGGATCTTAATAACAAAAGAAATTCAGCTCTTCATTCTGGACAAGATTGGAAAAGTAGTTGCATCATTATCAAATATCTCTCTATCACTTCTTGGTAGAGTAACACTATTCAATATGCTAGTGTCCCCAAGGATAAACTATTTCCTCCCAATAATTAAGCCTACCAAAACCTTTCAGGGCAGCATCAACTCTATATGTTCCAGGCTCTTTTGGAAAGGCAAATGTGTAGAAATCAACTTGGCCAAAATGCAGAGACCTAAAGAATTAAATATGCTTGAGTTACATTCTGTGCATACTTTCTATGCACAAAAAGCCATTGGTGTTTTAATATTAATTTATTTCAAATTGTCTGAGGCTAACTTAAACTTCCCATTGGAACCTACTGATGCTCCCCCTCCATTTGCAAGCAAATGGATTAGAGATATGATGGATTATATAATCAGCTTTTTTATCTCTGAGCAGACCATGTAGAGCAGAAAGTCCTATTGGGAGGTTTACAAACTCATATATCCAAAGCTAAACCCATTGCAATCTCAATTGGGCATAAATAAAAATAAATTCTTAAAAAGTCAAAGAACTGGGTTTTTGAGCCTAAATACATTGACTTTCTGCTCAAGTTTAATCTCAACTTCTGCCTACAAGCCATTTCTTGGTATGGAGAAGAGGTTTTAGTGGATTCAATTTTCAGTGGAATTTATGTAAAACCAGTGACGAGACACTCCAACATTTATTTTACAACTGTCCTTTTCTTGGTCTGGTCAGATCCCTGATCATGGATAGTGTCTCAGCTGACCACAAAGATGTGCTATCTATCAAGAGGGTTTTTGCAAATGGCTCTTTCTCTACTATAAGATTGGCCATCTTCATACTATTTGTACTTTGACTTACAGGGTGCAATTTTCTGGTCATTCAAGTAAGTATCAGTGTTCAGTGATTATACACAGAGATTATTGCTAAAATCAAAAACTGCTCCAGAATGGTTACATCAGAAAACCTGATCTTGGTGCTCCTTTCCAGAATATGAGTAACCCTCTCAAGATTTTATGCTTCCTCACACCAGTTCTACTGCAATTGATATTTGACTATTTCCCATTAGTGCATGTTATCAGTGAGTCAATGTAATTACAAATAATGTCATGAATATTTTTTTTAATTAAAAAAAAAAACAAAAACAAATATAACGTTCCAAGCCGGCATAGTATTTTTGGTTGGCATATTTTATTGATATATATTTCTATTTCATATTTTATTGATGTGTATTTTTGTTTGACATATTTTATTGATATATTTATTTCAAAGCTTTTCTTATTTGGTTTTTATGTGGTATATTTTGGATTTCGTACATTTGTTGTTCTTTTTTTAAAAAAAACCTAACATTTACTACTTTTTATTTATTGTTTGAGATACAGAATTTCAAAGCCTCATTTGATTGACTTTTTTAGTTTGTTTTTATTTTTTTGGATTTTGTAAATTTGTTTTTTTGTAAAAAAAAAAAAAAAAAAACCTAACATTTACTATTTTTTATTTATTGCTTGAAATACGGTATTTCAAAATCTCATTTGATTGACTTTTTAAGTTCATTTTTATGTGTTGTTTTTTTTTTAAAATTTGGATTTTGTGCATTTGTTGTTCTTTTTTTTGGAAAAAAAACTAACATTTAATACAATTAAAAACATTAACAGACCTCCTTTGATTGACTTTTTCATTTTGTTTTTATTTGCTGTTTTTTGGTTGTTGTTTTTTTAATTTCAGAAATGAAAAAGAGAAAGACATTAAACTATTATGCTTTCTAGTTGTATTTTTATATTGGACTATTTCCATCATCTAATATGTGTGTTGAATGTGTTTAGAAAAGTTTAATTTTATTTAAATATTCCAAATACAATCAACTGTTAGTAATAGCACAACAAACAGGATAGTATATGCACATACTAACCTGTTTTCTGTGATATTACTAACAGTTGGTACATATATTAACTTGTTGCTGTAATATTACTAACAGGTGAATGTATTTGGAATATTTAAATAAAATTAAACTTTTCTAAAGACATTCAACACATATATTAGATGATGGAAAATAGTTCAATATAAAAATACAACTAGAGCACCATCATCACAAACCTTCAAGAAAACATTACACTTTCTAGTTTTTTGGGGGAGGGGCTTCCTCTGTTCTTACTTTTTTTGCTTTGGGATGAAGAAAAATAAAATAAAAACATTGGAAAGTGTACACATTACATTCCATAGGTTTTAAAAGTTAATACAGCTTTTTATACACCCTCAAACATGTTCACAACAAATAAAAACAACTAAGAAACAGACATTTAATAGAAAATTGATATGAAAACAAACGAAGCAATAGACTAGTGATTTATTTAGGTTTTGTGTGTATTTATAACAAATAAAAAAAACAAATTCAAGTGAAACTATGAAACTTATTTCATCTATGTTGAATAATTTGTCTTTGCCACAAACACATTGTTTTACAGTGGGCAGTATGTTGTTGGCCTGCACAAATGACACAGCTTCAGCTTCTTTGACAGACAACTGCGAGAATGTAAAAGTTTCTGTGTCGGACACTTTGTTTCTTTGTTCTTGCAACAAATGCAATGTTGCACACGAGCTCTTGCAAAGCATACTGTGCATGCACTTTTGAGATTGGGCTGGGTTTTTCACCTCTGCAGGACAATTTCTAACATTATAATAATTCTAAGTAGTATCAGTACACAAATTAGTGGGTTTCCAACTTATAAAGAAGTGCAAAATAACACTGTTATGGACATTTTAAATCAAACAGTCATCATATTATGTGATAGTGATATATATAAACTTTCACAATTTGTGCACAGTTGCAATGCATGACAAGCAGAAACTTTCTCTGCATTCTCATAGAAACTAAGCCATCTAAGAGGGGTAAATACCAGAATTCTTTGTTTTCATTCTGTCTAAATTTGGCGAGTGGCCTTAAACTACTACTTCAGTTTGAAGTTGCATAAACAATATAATATTTCTGGTTTGCAGAGAAACAGTGTCATCAAACAGCTTGTCCAGTGGAATGAAAAAGTACCAATAAAATTTATGTTACAAGTTTTAATAAAATTAATAACTTTAAATAATGTTCTAACATGGTTACATAGCTAGGATCAGCTAGAGGGAAAGAATCATCATAGAGATGGAATGTTAACCATATTACTATAATGTGAAATATAATTTTAATGAAATAATTGCTACCTGTTAATGATAAACATCTGATGAGAATGAACTACTACAAATTTTTGAAATCCTTAGATAGAAATTATTCTCATAAATGAAAAAATAGAGTCAGCATCTGGAAATGCGCAGAGCATTCAAACATGAAATGTAATATTTTAAATGATGAGAAAAAAAGATCCTTAAAATGAAACTTTATTTCATTCATCAATATAAATTGTTTCTAAATTGATCCTAGACTCGACTACACATTAATATCATATATATATATATATATATATTTTTATATTTATAAAAATATATATGTGCAAAACCAAACCCAAAACCAACAAAAAATTTTTTTATATATAATAAAAAAAAACAAAAAAAATATCCCTTATTTTTTTTCCTCTCCCTTTCCTCTTCTCCTTTCTCTGCTTTTATTTTCCTGTGTGAGAGAGAGAAGAAAAAAAAAAATAAAAAACAAAACCCAAACTCAATTTTTTAAAAAATATTTTTTAAAAATGTGCCAAATAGTTTGTTTAGAAAACCAAAAAAACCAACAAAACCCAACCCAGCAAGATAAATATTTATATTGTTTTGTTTTAATTTCAAAACCACAAATAAATAAAACTCCCCTCAATATAATTCATAAAAAAAAAACAACAGATAGAAGATTAAAAAAAAAACAAAAAAAATTAACCCACAACCCTCCTACCACTTGTAATTTTTATCCAAAAGATGGCTCACCCAAAACCCCCCCACCAAGTGTAAAATTATATATATATGATTATTTTTATATATGTTTTATTATTTTCTTATAATAATAGGACAGTCTTTATTCAACTATATTCTACAGCCATTTATATTTAGTTATTATTAATAAAATATAAAGGTAAAGACCTCAAGTTAAATTAATAACCACTGTGAGTATCTACAGACTAAAGAGTAGGACTTATTACTTTATTTAATTTTAGATACAGATACTATGACAATTATAATGTTATATTATAAATGTAATTTATTTGTTGTATTTAATATATTACTTAATTTTTTGTTTTATTTGGAATTAATGACTAACATCCTGTTATAAGTGATCTATTCTATCATATGTTAACATCATCAAGAATAGACTTCAAAATAAAGAATAACATTTATAACATATCTGTGTGATATGCCAGTCTGGAAATAGTAAAGTCCACTATAAAATATAGATCACTATTTGAACAAAGAGACAAATTTATTTTATGTTATATTATTGAATAATTTCATTAGGATAATACATTATCATCCATTGTAATAGTATATTAATAGTTTTACTATGTAAGTTTAGGTATGAAAAAGCCTGTACTGTAAAAAAAAATTAATTTATTATATAATAAAGATGTGAGAAAAAAGGATGATCTTATTTATTTTATTTTACTTTTTTTTAATAACTTATGTTAAATTGAATTATGAATGTACTTTGTTATTTATATGATTTCATTAAACATTAGTTACTATAATTATATTTGTGATTATTTATCTATTTCATAATTCATCACATTACAACCTACAGTATAAATATATAATTGGTATACAAATAGGATATAATCATACTGCTGAACTAGAACTCATGTATCTTCTTCCTGAGTTTGAATTCCGTGGATAACAAAAGCATATTAGAGAGTACATGAAATAAGTAAGGAAAATTAATTTCCTATTGTTTTAATATAATATTTTTATAATTATATTGATGAAAATAATTTGTGTTAACCCATTGCCTATAGCATTTGATGATTAATTTATTTTTGTTTGTCTACACACATGTTCAATCTGTCATAAATGCTCGCTCCATTACATGTATTATCCTAAACTAACAGATTATCAAATGAAGGTATAGTAGCATTTATGTTGTCCCATTACATATGGCATATGGCATCCAACGTTTAGGCACTTTCATGTTCTTTTAAATGTAACATATATTTCGATTTGTTTTGCTTTCCTAATAATGTGTTACAAATTAAGAAAAACTATAGGTCCATGAAAATCACATGATTGTATTATTGTATATTACTAATGTGAGTATAGGATGAGTTGGAAATAGAGAAATAATAGTAATAATAACAACAACAACAACAACTCACGGATCAGTCGAATAAATATAAGTATGAAAATTAGATTTCAGGTAGCAAATAATAAAGGTAGATAAATAATAACCAAGTAAGATAAAGTTTTGACATATATAGAAAGTATGGTAACAAAATTCTCTACAAATGATTTTATTATCTTAGTTAATACATATCCTGAAAAAATATTTTAAAGTAAAATAGAAATCTATAATGCTAGTGTACAAATAATAAATAATAAGACAGAATAATATAGTAAATGAATATTCGGAGCAAGAAAACAATGTAGGATCAGAAACTAATGACGAAATTCAGGTTGAATTTGAAACCCAGGGAGTTGATGTAGAACAGACCTCAAATTTTTGGGGGATGTATGGATACTACTTTAACTGAAAATCAAGAGGGACAAATTCTTCGTTCATCTGATGATGACATGTTACAGAATATTATATTCCCAGAAAAAGGGATGAATACAAGGAAAGAACAAAAAGAGAGAACAAATGCCGATGATCATGGTGAAGGTAAAAAGTTTATCAATGAATATGACAAAACATTAAATTTATCTATTCAATTTCATTAATTAAAGACAGAGATGAAACAAGACATGACAATTCAATTTAAAGAATTAAAGATGGAGATGAAAAAAATAAAAGAAGACATCGATGTAAATATGAGATAATATTTTGGAAAACAAGTTGAAAATAAAATTGATGATAAGTTTACTGAAATAATGAAATCTTGTGATAACTTTAAAACCGAAATTAGAGAAAATCAGAAACAATTCCAGAAGGAAATAAATAAAGAAGTAAGTAATATACGTTCAGAAACAATTATTTTTATAAAAGAACAAGATCATAAATTAGAAAATTATGAAAAGAAAATTTACACATTACAAAATGATAATAAATGTGTCGGAATTAAACAAAATTTAATTGAAACTGAAGTCACTCAAAATAAAGAAAATATTGAGAAGATAATCGAAGATCAAAATAATTTGCAAAGTCAAATAGAAAGTATACATTATTCAATAAATAAAATTCAAGATGTTCAAAATATTATAAAATCGACAAATGAATGTGATATGAGAAAAGAGAAATTGGACCTTATTTTTAAAAAAATACATAATGTAGATGTTAAACTAATTAAAATGAAAGATCCATTCAGTATGCTCCCAGAAGTGAAGGATTTAAGCCAGATTTATGATATAGAAGACACTATCTTCAATAAACTAATATCAGAAATTGATGAACAAATAATACAACCAACAACAGATAAATCTAAGGAGATAAATAATTAAGATAATAATATGCAAATGAATGCTATTAACCAATTTGTAAAACTCAAAATATTTTAAGGTTATAGGAATGAACCCCTGATCAAGCAATTACAATGTTTAAATTTATACTTCTCAGTCAATACCAATCTACCAGAAGGAGAAAGGTGATAGTAGCTTATAATCACTTACAAAGTGAAGTGTTACCATGGTGGGAATCTTTATTGCAAACACCAACTATATTCCATGAATACAAAGCGTTAATAATGAAAAGTTTTTGGAATAAGGATAGACAGGAAGCATTACTATATCAAATACTCCAAGAAAAGTACAAACCTATTCCTGGAGTGACTTTAACGAAATTTTTCCGATGATGACAAGTGGCTAAATTAAAGACCTTAAATACATATCATTTAAGTGAAAGCCAAATTATCAGAATTGTAAAACACAATCTACTCCTACAAATCTAACAATCTTTACTTTGTATCCATGCACAAAGCATTTAACAAGCAACTGACTTATTAAATAATATTGATATAAATGATCACCAATTAGCAAACAAATTTTTGAAAAAAAGAAAAGAAGTATAATTAAATGTGATCAATTAGAAAAAAAATAATAATGATGATCTCCATGATTAAAAAGGAAAGTCCAATCAAAATGGCAATAGTGATAATGGGGGAACAAATAATCAATATCAAAACAATAATAGTCATACATTAAATACTTCCAATAGCTCAATACATCCATCCAAATATTGCTATATAAAAATATAAAAATTTAATTCTCCAATATGTATAAAATCAAATTATCAATAGTAACCACTTAAATACCATTGAATATACCAATTACAAATGATAAATATTCTAGATGTAAATAAAAGATTGAGAATTAAAAAAAACGTTCAATTTATTTTAATCCATTAAGTAGGACGAAAATGTGAGGATATGGCAAACTTCTCACATTTAAACTAAAGCAAAAATACAACACACACATATATCTTGAATATTATTATTAACAAGAATTGTTAAAAATTCTATTATTGATTTTATATATTAGTAATTGTATACAAATTGCTCATTTAAAAATTATAACTTTAACGATTCGGTAGTAGTATCAACAACTGTACTGTTCACTTGATGGCGCTAGTGCTCCTCAAAAACAGTTAAATATACCATTTTTGAGGCAGCCAGTAATGCTTTGTAGTGTGTTATGCTAATTATCTCACAATTGACACTACTTTCAAGTGGCCTGTTCTTACCCTACAAATGAACGCTATTGATGCTGCACTATCACATAATTTGAGGGTGTGTACATTTGAAGTCAACATACCATATGAAATGTCATTTAATAAAGTATTATATTACATTCAAATGATGTACTATGATGTTCAAAAAATTTTCTAACCGACTCAGCGGTTGTGAAAACTTTGTAATGGTTTAAAAATAGGAAAAGTTTTGTTATAAGTGCGACTTGTTAAATAGTCATGGAAGTCACGATATCTTCACAAGACTTTAGTTTATTAATGTATTTTTTTGTTTTTGTATTTTAATTTTGTTTAAATACTTAATTTATTATTATAAGAATAATTTACATATATTAAATTAATTGTAAAAAAGGTTGTAAATATTTTTTGTCATTCAGTCTGACTAGTTTGGTTATTAAGTAATGCATCTTTTGAATGATCCTTTGGATTGTCAAAACCATCAGGATCCCCCCCCCATGCCTATTCCAACACTGCATGCTGACATTTTAATTTTTTTTTGTGTTGGTGTTTCAATTATTAGAAGAATAATGTATATTTAATAAAATCTTTAAAACGTCATAAATAAAGATGTTGTTATTGTCATTGTTAAAAAAAATACATTTACTTTTGTAAAAATGCCACTGTATTTGTCCATATTAAAAAAAAGACATTTACTTTTTTAATGTTATTTAAAAAAAACATAAAAATGTCAATTAGTTCTTGTTATTGTTGTTGTTAAAAAAGAATACATTTCATTTTGTAAAAATGATGTCGTTATTACAAAAAAAAAGACATTTATTTTTTTAATGTTATTTTTAAAAAAAACTAGTAAAAGTCAATGAGTTCTTGAAAAATCATGGACAGGTAACCTGATATTTCATTGTTTTTTTCTTAGAAAGAGTGCCATCAAGTGAATGGTATGGTCATTAATACTATTATCAATTCAGTAGTAGTATCAATGACCGTATCATTCACTTAACCATATTGACATGTAGATAATCACATTGTAAATATATATATATAAGCCCTAAAATTATTAAAAGAAAAAAATAACCATTAAATTTTAATCTTCGTTTGTCATTCATTCATTAAATATACAAATAATAAAATGATATCATAATTGAAATAAGAAAAACATGAACTTAAATCCACAAGATATATATAGAACAGTTTACAGAAAAAGAGAAACAAACATTTTTTTTCTCTTCTTGAAAATGAAAGGGAGATTCAAAGATAACTCTGATTAGTCAATACATTTTGAGTAAAATATATATCTGAATCCATTGCTCAAAGTCATTCAACAACAATCAGTAAATCATCAATTCTCCAAAGCAGAAAATAATTTTGGAGGATAAAGAAGAAATCATGCTTATCATTAAGAATAGACAGTATAAAATAAAATAAAAATCTCTTTTGATAATCCCATTGAAGCTGAATATTATTATTTATAGGATCATGTAAAATAAAACTATGTTATCAAGTTTTAATAAAACTAATAACTTTAAATAACATTCTAACATGGTTACATAGTTATGATCAGCTGGAGAAATATTGTAGAGATGGAATGCTAACCATACTACTATAATGTCAAATATAATTTGAATGAAATAATTGCTATGTGTTGATGATAAATGATAAACATCAGATAAGAATGAACTATTACAAATCTTAGATAATTCTTAGATGGAAATTATTCCCATAAATGAAGAAATAGAGTCACCATCTGGAAATTTAAACAGCATTCAAACATGGAATATAATATTTTAAAAGATAAGAAAGAAATTATCCTTAAAATGAACATTTATTTCATTCGTCAATAAGAATTGTGTCTAAATTAATCCTAGCCTGACTACACATTAATATCATATATATATATATATATATATATATATATATATATATATATATATATATATATATATATATATATATATATATATATATATATTGGACACTCACTACTGATCAACATAGCTCCAGCTAAAACTTTCAATCCTAATATAGTATAAAACAAATATTAATTATATCTTACGATAATTTTTACTACTAGACTAGCTCAAATTAATAATAAGAATATATGGTTCCATTAAATAAATAAATTACTAATAATAATCATGAGATATTTGGTGAAAGTTAAAGTAGTAAGATTACATTGAGCATATATCCCAAAGAATGCAATCTTAATGGCATAAGAACACTATCGCCCCTTTTATTTCAAATAACAATATAAATCCATAGTATTCTTAAGGCTTTAAAATATTATAAACAAAGTAATATAATATTACTAATAAATCATAATCTCTGTTATTAAAATTTCTTTAAATAATATCATCAATTAATTTATAATATCCTGTAGCCAAGTATGATGAGGGATTTTGTATGATTCTTAACTACACCTCAACAATAATAATAATCATAATAATAAAATATAATAATACTCCTACACATAATCTAACTCGCCATTGGTACTGTTCTTACTATTCAATAATCTGGCCACTAATAACAACAATGATGATAATAATAATAATAATAATAATAATAATAATAATAATAATAATAATAATAATAATAATAATAATAATAATAATAATAATAATAATAATAATAATAATAATAATAATAATAATAATAATAATAATAATAATAATAATAATAATACAATTCTCTTATTTATTATGTGTCATGTTAAAAGTATGGTAAACTATGGAATGGGAACCAATTATTGTCTTATATGTGAGAAGATTAATAATGAAGAACCAAAGAATTTATGGAAGCATGGTTTTCCCAGTGCTATATAAAACTTTATCTGTTTATGTTTGCAGAGTATTTCAGAGTTGCAATCAAATATTATCCAGAGGTATGTTTTATATAGTGGAGATGTCTGTATTTATAATTTTCCTTGAATAAGATTGTTTAAAAGTTTTAAAATTTATAAATATAGACATCCCCACCATATAAAACATACTTCTGTATAATAATTGATTGCAACTCTGAAATACTCTGCAAAAATAAACAGATAAATTTTTCTATAGCACTGGGAAAACTGTGATTCCATAAATTCTTCAGTCCTTTATTATTAATCTTCTCACATATAAGAAAGTAATTGGTTCCCATTCCATAGTTTACCAATGAATTTTAATTAAGCTTTTGAATATTCCACTAGTAGGAAAAGTATTAAATTTATTCACACATTTTTAGTGAACTAAATACTAGTTTTTAAATCTTTTTGACTTTTAAAATAAAATTGTTAAAATTTTAAAATAATTGACTATTAACTTAAATATTATTAGCCTATAGTAATACAAATTGATACTATTTATTATAACAAGAATTTTAAAACAATAACTAACTAATAAAAGAGCTAACCAACTTAATTACACAAAATTTTATACCTATTTTTAAACAATTTTAATTGGCTGATAATTATCAGACTATAGACTCATTTACATATTTCCCAATTATTTACTTTTAAAAATTAGAAATAAAATTATGAGTCATTATTTTTAAATAATAATATAATAAATATTTAATACACAATTTATTTTATAATTAAACAAAAATATTCTAAAATGATATATTTTAATAGGTCTTACTAATTTATGAGATTATAAGAAAATATTTAGCTGATATTTATTAGTTCAAAATATCTTTAAAAATTAAATAATATTTATCAAGGTTTATCTCATCATGTATAAAATGCTTCAATTTTAGAAACTAAAAACTTTCTCTAAAATTATGCATGCACAATAAACATATATCAACAGTCATGTGATTTGCACTCCAAACAAATAGCAATTTTTAAAATTTACTGTCTGTAATAAAAAAAGTGAATATTTAATTACAAAATAATACTCATTACAAAAAAATACTAAATGCAATAATAAACATTTAAAATAATAAATTTTGTCATTTTTATAACAATTACTAAAATTAAAACATTTGATACACTATAGGAATCAAAACTCCAATAAATAATAATTATACAATTTAAACTTAATTTTAGAAGATAAATTTAATAATTTATTCAAATAAATTAAATATTATATTAAAAATTTAGTGTTCTTGAAGGTGTATTTAGCAATATATTAAATATATTTTTAACAATAACCAACACCATTTATTCCAACCATACAGTATTAACTTATTCTGCTTCTTATTATTTTAACATTTAAATAGCTTTGAAATATTTTCTAGCTTTCTATATATTTATTTTAACAAGTTGTAAGTCTATTTAGACATTATTATTACAATTAAGATACTTATACTTCTAATTTAAAATTTTTAAAGAAATTGTTTTTTTAGTACATTCAGCCCTAGTTAAAAGGGTACAATATATATATATATAGTGAAACAGACAGATCGAAGAACCGATCTTAGTTTCATGTGTTTTTTAAGTACGGTAATTCGAACTACTATTTGCCCGCAATGGGATTTTTTCCATTTCAAGTCATATAAAAATTAGCTATATATTTTATGTTTTGTAAATAAATACGTAAAGATTCCATGTATAAATATCACAAATCATGAAATAATATTCGTGTGTGCGTGGTTTGTGAATTTATATCAGCTTAATTTAAAGTTTCATTGCGGGTGTATTTGCTTAAATTTTAGCCTTTTAGAATTATACAAAGTCGTTTAAAAATACTGATCAAAAGTCACATTCCTTTGATCAGTGTTTTTAATTAAAATCTGTATTGTACAAATGTATAGAGTAATTAAGTTGTATTCGAAATTAGATAAGGAATTTATATTTGTAATTACTTTGTCAATTTAAAATTGCGTATTAAAGTTAAAGATAGCTGAAAACGGAACAATGGAAATGGATAATTGATATTGTATGGTCAAGCTGGATTGCTGAAGGCTGGAGAAAAGTAGGCGGAGCCTAAAACAAAAACCAGGCAGAAAGGTCAACCGTGGCCATCTTAGAAAAAACTAACATTCTAACTTTTGACGTGGTTGAGAGTAGATAGTCTCAAGACAGCACAGCAGTTGCTAGAGAAATCGCTACAACTCTTGTTAAGAAGTCCACCAGTAAACCGTAATGTCGATGGGCTAAGTGCCAGGAGCTGATCTCTGTCCTGCCAATTTGAATCTTCGTGCCGCTGTCTGATCATGCTTTACGTGCTTCAAAATTTCCAGCTTCCAATCTCCAAATTGACTATGCCTTTCAAGTAAATTTCAAATGCGCGCCTACGTTCGTCAGAAATACCATCGTGAGAAGCCAAGCCGGATGAAGAAAGAAGGGTAACTGTGTTACATGAACTTTTAACTTTCTCCCGAGCTTAATGTTATAAGTTAATCTGTCAATCAAATGAATCACATGTAAGTTTTTGTTTCGTTTATAATACTACTGTTTAACCTGTCAGTAAATTTTCTTTTCTCTTATTCCTCCACTCTAGTCTTTAGAAAATAATTTATAAATATTGTACTTAATAGTAATAATGATTCAAATGAATACATTTATATTTTCCTTTATTACTTATGCTATAAACAAACGATGCCAATAGTAATATTTCCCAACTCTGTTTAAAGCTAGTTTATAATATTGATTATAGTTATTTTAAAAGTAAGTTCGTTGTTTTGAATTCAAGATTATTTCATATGTTGAGTTGGCAGATATTAAAACACTTTATTATAATGAATTCGTATTTTGTCATATTATTGTAATCTAAAGTTCAATCGTAAATATGTAAATGGTTTTAAGTTTATTATATTAATGTCATACATGAAATGAGAAATAATTCTCACTGTAAAATTTGATACTATCGCTACCGCCTGAACAACCTGGGGGTTTAGGGGTTTCAGAGTAAACTTAATTAATTATTGCTTTCGCGGTCCGTTTGATTCCGCCATGTTTTATTGTAATAGTATATCAGCCTGTTGCGTAGAAATAGACGAATAGAGTATCCAGGTTTTGTATAATTCCGTTTCAAATCCACTTCAAGCACTCGTCCTCGATGACTGTGGCAATGCCTTTCCTTCGCCGAAGTTAACGTCTCGCCATACTACCATATGAGAAAGAAAGCAATTCTTTCCCAGGTAATCTCTTGGATCACCGGGTTTCGAAATGATCCCGGCTGGTTGTAGTGTCCCGGATCTACTTGGGGGCATTAAGCCTTGTCAAAGTACAAGCCGCCCGGTATTCCGTTGATGCACCGCAAGTGATTACTGTAGGGCTCTTTAATCTAGGCAACCACTAGTACATCAATCTTAGATATCATATTTATACGAAACCACCCTCCAACTATTCGTATACGCAACGGCTCGAATTTATTCGAATAAAATAACTTAATAAAAATCGTAGATAAATATTTTCAATGCCCCAAATACTCTGATTCCCTTAGCCACCTGTCAATCACTTAACTACACAGATATTGGCATGAGTTTGTTTACCAGGTAAAATGATTACTAAAGACTAGTAGCCAGTTATAATAGAATATTTATGGAAGTCTTACCGTACTTTTGAATACTATATTTTTATGCTTTCTATTTATTATTAAACAATTTATTTAATCTAATTTTGTGTCTTCCACCTCATTACTCTCGAAGTCTATTTAGTCACCTACTGTCTGTATTGGCAACTTAAATATATACATTACATTAATGACCGTACCAATATCCAGAGTATAATAGATCTATATATAATTAACTGTAAGTAATTTAGTCTGTGTTCTGAGTTGAGCTAGTAAAGGGATAACCCCGTGCTGTTATAAAGTCATCATCGGTTGGTCATACCGGGGTTTGGGTTTGATTTAGTTGGCGTTTTGGAATTTATTCTTAAACGTGGACTGGGTTTGAACTCGGGTACTGTGTATGAGTAAGCGTGGTGGATTTATACCGGTACAATAGTGACCTTTTATTTAGGTCCCTGTAGTTAATAATTCCAAAATTTTAAATGATATATTTGGCATTAAATTTTTAATGAGTGGTTTTCAATAAAGATTGTTTTGAATGCACTGGAAAATTTGCTTAAGTGGAGATGAGATTTCAAACCCAATCTAGGCTCTGACTAGACTAAAATAACAATTTAAAAGTATTATTATTATTTGGTAGATAAATACATTGCTATTTTATTAGTTTTGAATAGCAATTGAAAGAAATAAATAATTAAATCAAATTGTTAAAATCTTGTAAAATAAATCATTAAAGTAAATTACTTAAGCATATTTTTAGTACTAAACATAAAGCTGTCTTAAATAATAATGGATAGTTATTAAAAATGAAGCCAGGGGGGGTAATACTGCATCAGAAAACAAGCTATATATTATCTAACCTAGTTGTAGGAGGGTGGAGTAATTAAGAAAACAAGAACCCAGCAAACACAGAATTCCAGTCTGATTTAGAATAAGAAAAAAAACAAATATTAGAAAATTCTGAAATTTAATTGAAGGAAAGTATAAGACCTTGTTATCTAAAGATGTCTGAATAGAAAATCTAAAAACCTTGCAGTCATTGAAAACACCATTCTTCTATTGATTGATAGTTCTAAGAAGTTATACAGAAGAAGGAATGGAAACCTTATGCATCCTAACTATTTCTCCTAAATCTTATTTTAAACTTAGGAAAACTCAAGAGGAAGTAAGCATTTGCTTTTATTGCATTTATACATGTAAATTATTATCTTTAAAAATAATGCACAAATTATTTATTTATAAACTAAGAAGTCGATAGTGTTTGAATTTCGTACCTTCTTATTACATAGCAGAATGATGTATGTGCTTGTAAATCAAAATATCAAGAAAAAAATAATAATAATAATTGGAGATAATATTAAAAAAACAAGTGTTATATATGATAAATATAGCAAATAAATTACAAAGTCATTTTTTTAATTATCTAACTTTTAATAAAGTAAACATGAAAATATTTGTGATTTTATTCTCTATGGTCTGCTAAATTTGATAAGCGGGAACTAATGTAATGAAAAATAATCAAGTACCAAATAATTAAAATGCTAAAGATAATTGAATAAATTCTTTCTAATATTGAAAATCACATCATTCTTTACCGATAAGAATGGAATGAAATAAATATTTACTTTTAAATTTTTATTGAAAAATATACACCGTTATAATAATGTTTACAATATTGGAATATACTCCGGCTGTTTAAACATTGCTACACATATATATGTATTACTGTGTAGAGAGAAATAAAATTAACAAAGTTTTAAAAGAAAAGGAAAGATAAATATGCTAAGTGTAATGAACTTCCACTAATTTTTCAAGGAAAAATTATCTTGATTTAAATGTAAATAAATGATTCTTGTTATACTTCATTTGAAACGCTTACAGAATAAATCAATAAAGATTTTAATAAATTTGTTTTGAAGTTTGTTTTGAATTATCTAGAGCAAAGTAGATAAATTTATCTTTTTAAATCTGCTACAATTGGAAACATGAATGTTAATTGCCTGATTAATTATCGCTACAGAAACAATCAAATAATTTCTGCTTTTGGATAAGTGTTAAATATTGTTCTATTATACATCCAACAGGATAATGAAATATATATGTTTAGTCTGGAATGATTGCTCATCCTAATAACCATTTTATTATTCTAACTCACCAGGATAAGATAACTTGGATAAACAGAGTATAAAATTTAATGGATAAAAATGTGCTTTTATGTTTCTTTATCATTGCTGTGTTATTACTTACATAATGTGTTATTTGGAAATTTTGTTTTTAAAACATATGTGTTTTACTGTGGCATGAAAAATATATATATCTTGAGTTGAGAAAAAGGAAAAAAAAATGTGTAATATATATATATATATATATATATATATATATATATATATATATATATATATTATGTATGTTTTTTTTTAGTTAAGTGAAAACCAGAAAATATATATGTTTATTTAGAGAGAGTGATAAAAAACTATTTACTTCTCTCATATTTTAAAACTAATTTTAAGGTATATTAATAAAGAGATAAAGATACAAACATTTTATCAAAAAGATATATTGGCATGACTGAATTATTTTCTGATATAAAAGAAAATTTGATATAGGCCTTTTTCATTTTTTTGTAATTTTGTATAGAAATGAACTTGTCCACTTTGAATACAAATGCAGGTTTGATTTTAATTGCTTAAATCCATTGTGCTATCTTTAATAAAAGTATAGTTGTCATTCTAAAAGGATTAACGATCATTGGACATAGGTATTTTGGTTTGGCTGTTGATACATTAATGGTTTTACAGTGTAAAATGGAATATGTATATCTCCACTGTTATTGTTGGTATTGTTTTGGCTTGCTATGATATTGAGAATGACTAGTGACAGTTTTTAGTTAATAGGATGTTCCAATTGAATGGCATCCAATATATTAATATTTATATGGAGCATAGGCCGATGGAGTGTCACCTATGGCTAATTCCATGAGAGAAAAGATGGGTAGAGTCTGAGTAGTAATTAATTCAGTATAATAATCCTGAAAAGAAAGGATATCTATGGTTTGAATTCTAGTCTTTTTGTGGTGAGGCAAAGCCCATGCACATGCATATACCCATTAAGAGGTAGTAGAATCAACCAGATTATTACACAACTGTCATGTTGTTTTATAAAGTCTCCCATCTTAGTGTTAAATTCTTCATGATAATATAGAGATAGTTTTTTCCACCGTGTATGGTGAAGTATAATAGGTCCAGATCATATAGCAAGTACAAAATAATATTAAATTTAGGAATAATCATCTAGCATAGTGTTTTCTTAATCGAAATAGTGTTTATGATGTTGTGGGATCATCATCAGTTGTGGACAGACCAAATCAGAATCTATTAATGATGGTAGACAAATTTAAATGTAAATGTAAGAGATGCACATTGGCAGAATGGATTCATTTTCATCAAATAATGATGTGACAATAGAATTGTAAGATCAATTATGTATTCAAGGGTTGAGCTTTGGACATAAGTAATGCTTAATGAGATCTGTGTGTATTTGACTTTTAATGTCTAGTCTTCAATTAACGCACTAAACTTATTCATTTCAAAGTTAATTGCACAGAATCTGATAATTGCCCTTATCATATTCTGATAAAAGCAAGGGTTTTAGGAGAATGCAATATTTTTAAAAAAAATTCTGAATTCTAAATTTATACTTAGTGCATGTCCTAAAGTTCCAAAAATACTGCCAGTTGTGTACTTTAAGTGCTCGTCAGCTTAAATAAGTTTTAGTATCTTATTCTTAAAAATATGCCAAAGAGTAACAAATGATATTTTGAATATTATTTTCTAAGCAGGTTGTATCATTTGCTGAGTATATAGTCAAGGGGATAATAAGTATTTGTCCCATCCATAAATTATTTTACTAGATTAGTTTTCTTTCATGCCATATCTGTGAATTAAAAATTTGTACATAGCTTAAATAAAGTTTGTTGTATTTAAAAATTTAGGTAGTTGCATATAATCTTATTGTTAATTACCATATATATACACTATTATTGTCATTGCTATCAACCTATCAGAAGATTATGAATTGAAATCATCATCAACCAATATAGCACTATTAACTATATTATGCTATATCATAATAATGTTGGTAAGTCTTATAATTTATTGGCACTTCTAATGCATCATCCCACAATAATCAAAATGTTAATAACTTGTAGTACAGATTGTTTTAAACAATATATTAAAAGATAACTATAATATTGATTTGATTGATTTAGTTAAATCCGCAGAGCTATCATTCACTGATATTAATCACATTGTTTATAATTATTTAAGAAAAGGAATTTGGTAAGTTATTTATTTTAATTATTAAAAAGTCATTCCCAGTCATAAATTTTAAAGTTTATATTAGTTATAAAGTTTCTTTAGAACTGCTAAATATAATTCTTGATTTAAGTTATATTGAGAGCTATTAGGTGCATTATGTTTGGGTAGTGGTAAAATCCCTCTTACTGACCCAAATATAGTTTATATAATGATTTTGAGTGTTTGAACCCTGAGAAGAATTAGTTGTTAAATTTCAAGATAAAATTTAAATTTGTAATGAAATTTATATTTAGTCAATTGTTATAGTAAGACTTGAAATAGATTAATTTCACTGTTTTATGAAAGTCACTAAGCTTTAAGATGCAAATTATTTTTTGGGGTATAAAATGTATAGGTTGTTGTAACTTCATGATAATATTCTGGTTGTGTCAAGCTTGAGATCCCTACTTTTATCACTTAATACTTTATTAGTTTATAGTTTAAGATTCCAGTCTCCATTATTAACAGTGTTCTTCAATTTCATCTTGATCAATTCTTTTATTTATTCATTCCCATTTGACATTAATTCATTATCGTAAGTGACTGCTCATACATTAACTTTTATTCTCTTATCATCTTCACTATTCATTAACTATTATTGTATCATCCTCTTAATCATTCATTATTCTCATACATATTCATTCTTTTCTCTTCACTCTTAGATTCCTTTCATTCTACTATTCCATTATTACTTCTTTCCATCATCCATTAGTCATCTACATCATAATTTACTTATCATTTCATTTATAAGTTTAATTTCATCATCACTCAAGACATATAATTATTAGTTATTTTATTAATTTGCTGAATATGAAAGTTAACTCACCTCATTTTGTTTGTGTGGATTTCAGGGCTGGTTTGACCAGAAGTTTTTATCTTTATTAGTCGCCATATGATCTTCTTTAGATTGACAGTTTCATGCTAGTTTTATTCAATCCAGGAATCATTTTGTTAGTTTTGCATTTTTGTTTCTTCATGCTTATATTCTTGATTGTGTGAGTATGTTAGGTTCCATAAGAGAATTTAATCACTAAAATGTGCGGTATGATTCATTGGTGACCAGCTAGATCAGGAAGCTAGGTTACAGATGCGATTATGGTGCTTGCCAACCTGACATGACTGTTTAGTAGATGAAGGCTGGATGTTGCCAGGGTACAGTTGCGATTATGCTGACCAATGTGGATGGCATGATGATTTGCTGTAGCTAGGGTACAGTAGTGAGTATGGTGCCTAAAACGTGATATGATTCATTTATGTTACAGCAATCTGGGAGACGGTTACAATATATATATATTTTTTAATTTTCTTTCTTTCAATAATAGGGAAAGCTTCATTCAACTATATTCTAAAGTTATTGATATTTAGTGATTATTAATAAAATATAAATGTAAAGACCCCAAGTTAAATTAATAACCATTGTGACAATCTACAGGCAAAAAGAGTGAGAGATTACTAAACTCTAATTTTAGATATACATACTATGACAATTATAATGTTATATTATAAATGTATTTTATTTGTTGCAATTAATATATTAGTTTAAATATTTATTTTGTTATTTGGAATGAATGATTAACATTCTAGTATAAGTTATCTAATCTATCATATGTTAATGTCATCAAGAATAGACTTCAAAATAAGGATAATGTTAATAACTTATAACTGTGTGATATGACATCTTGGAAATAGAAAAGATTACTATAAAGTTCACTATTTGAATAAAGAGACAAATTTATTTTATGTTATATTATTGTATTATTTTATTCAGATAATAAATGATCATCTATCATATTTGTATATTGATAGTTTATTATATAATAGAGATGTGAGAACAAAGGATAGTCATATTTATTTCATTTTCCATTTTTCTTTTTATAACATAAATTATGTTAAATTGAATTACAAATATAGTTTGTTATTTATATGATTTCATTAAACATTAGTTGTTATAATTATATTCATGATTATTTATCAGCTCCGTAATTCATCATATTACAACATACCATACAAATACATAATTGGTATTCAAGTATGATACAATCATACTCCGGAGCTAGCATTCATGTATATTTTTCCTGAGTTCGAACTCCATGGAATAATAAGAGCAGATTAAAGAATACATGAAATAGGTACATAAAATGAATTTCCTACTGTTTTAATATAATAATTTTATAATTATATTGATGGAAATAATTTATATTATTTCGTTGCATATAGCATTTGTTTGTCTATACACATGTTCAATCTGTCATAAATGTTTGCTCCTTTACACGTATTATTCTAAACTAACATATGTCAAATGAGGATATAGGTGCATTTATGTTGTACTCTTATAATAGTGTGGATACTACCATAATTGAAAATCAAGAAGGACAAATTATTTGTTCATCTGATAACGAGGTATTGGAAGATATATTCCAAAAAACCGAATAAATATAAGGAGAGAATAAAGAACAAACATCGAAGATTCTGTTCTCAACCAATGAACGATGATGGTGAAAAGTTTATCAATGAATATGGTCACCAAAGAAGATATGACAAACCAAAACAATAATTTATTTTTTCAATGTAATGAATTAAAGAGAGAGATTAAAGAAATAAAGGAAGACATCGATGAAAGGGATCGTAAATGTCAAATAAGGTTTATCGAATTTTGGAAAACAAATTGAAAATAAAATTGAAATAATAAAATCTTTTGATAACATTAAAACTAAAATTGTAAAAAATCAGAAACAGTTCTATAAATTAATAAATAAAGAAATAAGTAAAATGCATTCAGAAACAAATTATTGCATAAAAGAACAAAATCATAAGTTAAAAAATTATGAAAAGAAAATTAACACCTTAGAAAATGATAATAAGTGTATCAGAATCAAACTAAATCTAATTGAGGCTGAAGTTATTTAAAATAAAGATAATGTGGAGAAGTTAATTGAAGGTCAGATTAATTTACAAAGTCGAATAGAAAGTATACAGAGATCCATAAATAAAATACAAGAAGTTCAAAATATTAAAAAATCGAAAAATGAATGTGATTTGACAATAGAGAAATTAGATCTCATTTTAAAATAAATAGATAATGTAGATGTTAAACAAATTAAAATAAAATATCCACTCAATTGCTCCCAGAAGTAAAGAATTTAACTCAAATTTATGATGTGGAAGCGACTATCTTCAATAAACGAATATCAGAAATTGATGAGCAAATAATACAATCCATTACAGATAAACTTAAGGAGATAAATAATAAAAATAATAATGTGCAAATGAATGTTATCAACCAATTTGTAAAACTCAAAATATTTAAAGACTTTACGAATGAGGCTGTGATTGAGCACTTAAGGTTAAATTTATACTTCTCTGTCAACACCAACCTATCAGGAGTAAAAGTGATAGTAGCTTACAGTCATTTACATAGTGAAGCGCTATCATGGTTGGAATCATTATTCCAAACACCATCTACTTTCCATGAATACCAAGCATTACTAATGAAAGGTTTTTGGAATAAGGATAGACAGGAGACATTCCTATATCGAATACTCCAAGAAAAATACGGAACTATTATTGGAAAGACTTTAACTAAATTATTCCAACCACAGGTGGCTTAATTGAAGACATTAATTACATGTCATTCAAGTAAAAACCAAATTATAAGAATTGTGAAACACAATCTACCCTTCAAAATATAACAATCTTTACTCAGGTAATCGAATTATTAAATAATGTTGATATAAATTATCATCATTTAGCAAACAAAGTTTCTGAAAAAAGAAATGAAGGAATATCAGTAAACGTTATCAATTACAAAAAAAAAAAAATAATGATCACCACCATTGGATAAGAAAGTCCAATCAAAACGACAATAGCAATAATGGAAAAACAAATAATAAATATTAAGACAATAACAGTCATATGGTCAATACTCCCAACAGACCACAAAAACCATCAAAATCTGGGTATAATAAAACTATACTTAAAACTAACTCTTCAGTTAACTAGAATGGTACTTCAGGTACAGTTCCTCATCTCAAGGATCCATGTCAAAGAAGATGAACAAAAATAAAACATTAACTAGGAAAATCACCAACATATTGTGTTCAGAGGAAGATAAATCACCTAATTATGCTTTACAAAGCTGTTCCATGATAGAAATATTGTTTGAAGATTTACTAGTAAAGGCTTTGTTAGACACTGGTATCCAAATATCACTACTTTCTAATACATTGTATAATAAAATCTTAAATAAAAATCCAAATATTAAAACTCTATGATTAAGGTTAATACAGGTTACAATGGCTAACAATAGAAAAACCAAACAAGTACAAAAACAAATCTGGATTGAGTTAAAGATTGGCCAAACAATTATTTATCATGTTTTTCTCATATTAAATGGCCTTATACACAGTCATTTTAGGGGGAGACTTCCTGCACATGAATCAGTATATAATTGATTTCTCAAATAAATTAGATAGGATAGATAATGAGATTTTAAAGATGGAATTGCTGACAAAATATCACTTATCAGAAATTGATTGAGAATTAAAATAAAAACATTCAATTTATTTTAATCCCTTAAGTGTGTGTGTGGGGGGGGGGGTGATAATACATCAAACTCCTTACACATATATTTTAAAAACAATGCAATACGCATACCTATCTTCAGTATCATTATTAATAATAAGCATTAAAAAAACTATTACTAATTTTATACATTAATAATTGTGTAGGAACTGGTCATTTAAAAATGATAACTTTAACGATTCTTAACTATACTGATACATAGATAGTTTATACTATTAAAAAAATATAAGTCCCAAAATTATTAAAGGAAAGAAATAACCATTAAGTTTTAATTGTTGTTTGTCATCTATTTATTAAATATACAGATAAAAAAATGACATTATAATTGAAACAAGAAAAACATGAACTTAAATCGACATGATATATATGGAACGGTTAACAGAAAGAGGGCAATATTTTTTCTTCTTAAAAATGAAAGGGAGATTCAAACATAACATTTATTAGACAATACGTTTGTGAATAAGTTTGAACTCACCACTCAAAGCCATTCGATAACAATGGTTGAAATATTGCATCTCCAAAGAAAAAAATAATTTTGGAGGATAAAAAAAAAACGTGATTATAATTAAGAATAGATTTAATATACATAAAAATATACTTTAAGAATATCAAAAATCTCTTTTGTATTCCTATTGAAGCTGAACATTAAAAGTAATCAACCACTTCATCACTATTTACATGATCATGAAAATTAAAACTACGTTATGAAATTTCAATAGAACCAATAACAAAATAAGTTTTAACACTGTTATGCAGCTATGATCAGAGAAGGAAGAAACATTGTAGAGATGGAATGTTAGCTTTACTACCATAATGTCGAATCTGATTTTAATAAAAAGCAATTACTACCTGTCGGTGTTAAACATCAAATCGAAATAAACTACCACAAACCAAGGAAAATCCTTAGAATGGATTCGCCATTTGGAAATTCGAACAGCATTCGAACATGGAATAATTTGTTTTGAAAAGGAAGAAAGAAAAGGATCGTTGAAATGAAAATTTATTTCATGCGTCAAAATGAACTGTTTCAAAATTAACTTTAGACTCGACTACACAAGATCAACGTCATATATATATATATTGTAACGGTCAAATATGTACATTCGTGAAACAAAATCTAGAACTCTGATAAATCATCCTAAGGCTGACCAGGTTTACGGTGGTGGAAGCCATGGCTCTGGCCTAACCCTAGTTCCTCTACCATTGCTCATAGACTTACTACCTTACGAATGACACAGTCGAGGTCACAGCAGTATTTCTCTTCTTCACGTACCGGCAGTAGCACAACAGCAGAACATAAGACGGGAACAATAGGCGTTTTATATAGCATATTTATATAGGTATCATGTGGTGTACTTATGATTATTAATTACTTATAAGTTTTTAACAACTAATGGGAATAATTATCAAATACTAAATAATTGTGAGTCGGTGAGCAAGACAAAGACATGAAGCTAGAGTAAATTTAAAATTAATTTAATGAATTCAAAATATTAAACAATAATTTACAATAATATTTCAATGGCACTGTGTTTGGTCTCACACGCAGGTGATTAAGGGATGTTTACAATTTAATGGGATTCACGTGCAAGTGATAAATTTTAGGAATAATTTTGGATAGCAGAATTTACATGACTTGGTTTACATATATAGTCTAAATCATTTACAAATGATTATAACTTTCTAGTACTAATGTTAAAGTTTGAAGGATTATGCATTTCCGGTTTATATACATATATAGCATTTACTCAGAGACTGGTGATTCCATTTTAGGTTACAATTAATTTATTTTACTATATATATTTTATCACTCGCAGGTGATGAAATTATAATACAATTATATTTTCATGAGCTTAATGTATTTTGATAACGAGATGACTTTGCTCATGGTTATCTATGCCTAGTTTATGCTATATAGGATTTAGATTTGCTTTAGGTTAGCGGAAGTAATAATAATTTTTTAATAAAGAACATATTTACTTAGCATGAATAATTAATATACTCCTATATAGTTAATATACAATTTAAACTGGATTCTACTTCAGATCAAAGCTGAGATAATTATTATAATGGTGGGATGAACTGATAAAAGGGATCTAGACTTCAGATACTAGTGCGTAAAGAAAATATATAACTCTGAGTCTTTTTTGCATCTCATATGTGCCTTATTCATGGGATTTTTACCAAGTAACGGTTCCCTGTGACCGAACTCATTGCTGTGATATAGAAGGCCCTTTTAGTCCAGTTGATCGAGCAATTTATATAAGTGTGGGAGTCTTATGCTCTGGGTGAGTCTCATGCTCCATTTAAAATATGCAGAATGGGTTGGCATGTACAAGTCCACCATCTGAAGAGGATAATTGCCCGAACTAAACATAATAGTGCAGCATGACCACATGCAACCATTAAAGAAGCAGCAATAAGTGAATACGTCGTAGCGTTTTATAAGGACACATATGCACCACTGACTACATAATCATATTTATAAAATTAAGACGCTAAATTAAAAGTTTCATTCATGAAACTACTCTATATCAGTTCATGTTATAGTACTTTTAATAATACTATCTATGAGAGTTTGCGAATCCAATTTACAAAGCTATCTATATAGGCTTTGATTTAATTAAGGAGGATTACAGCATATGAGGAAATTAAATATAGAACTATAGACTTATGCTACATTTTATCACTTTAACTAAATATTGGTTAAAATATTAACTTTAAAAGCAAATCTATTTAGGAATGAAGGTCCGTTTGTATTTATCTTTAATTCAAAATATTTTATCCATTTCAAAACAGAGCTTTTTAGTTTGTGTATAATTACACGTGTTACATATATTTGCGAACTGACATACATATGTGAGAGAATCTTTATTTAATTCCTGCTAATAGTTTAATTACAGATAAAGCTCGGTTTTGAATGTTTATAGCATAAATAATATAACATAACTAAAATAATAAGATTGGGCATAGATTTAATTAAGAAATGCAATGTATAAAATATGATAAAATTTCACACAAGTGAAATTTGAAATTTGCTGTGATTAAAATTAAAGTTAGGCGACATTCGCTAAAATATGATTGACCTAGTTTCAATAATGCTATTTTTAATACTAATGACGGCAAGTATCATCATTATCTTAAGATATATAAATTAGCATAAGAATTTTAATTATTACTTTAAAACAGCTTATTACATATTATACGTTACTAAATTTATATAAACATTTCAATTCTACATTTTAGCAATTTAAGATCAAATAGCATTTAATTAGTTAGAATAAAATCAATACGCAACTAAATCAATCATTATTTCTACGAGTAAACCAATACATAAAATCATAAAATCAAATTACCAAATGAACGGTGTTTGAATGCAAATAATTTAGATTTTGAAATAATAAATCATAAATCAATCTGTCAATGAATTATTTAATGAAAAATAGGTTCAAATCATTTCAAATTGTTTAAGTCAGTTTAAACCATTTAAATCAGTTAAATCATCTAAATCAGGCAAGATTTTAGGGTTTAAATAAAGTTATTAAATTCGTTTACAATTTTAGGTAAGTTTTAAGATTGAAAGTAAAACAAAATAAAATTTACAGAAGTTTAGTTTACATGATTAAGGTGACCAATAGATTGAGATTTAAGCTAGCATTTTAAAGTTGATTTTAGTGGAAAGTTTTAGAATGGAAGGAGTATTTACCATTTTTCTTTTTTTTCTTTTCTCTCTACTGGCAAGTTCTCTGCATAGCGGGACCTCTTTAAGTTCTTGGAGTGGTTAGTTCATGCTCCTCCAGCTTAGGCACTCTTCATCGGGGCAGAAGGCCAGATTTCGAGCCTATTACCCTGACATGCTGGTAATTCACTTTATTACAGTTACAAATTCAAAGAATTAACTGGATTTTGTTGCCTTGAAAGATGGCTGCTATTGCTTATATAGCAATATACCCCCCCCTCCTTCATTATATTATTTACTTAGATGTGTTTTCTGAGCTTCTAAGATAATCACCAGATATAGCAGGAGCCTGCTGTGTCAACTTTTAATTAGGTCAAAAAAAAACTAATGACACGCAGTAATTGGTGCAGTTTTCTAAATGTAATTCTAAATATAAATTTTAATTAAATTTTACCGGTAAAGATTAACTTTTCTGGCATCACTCTGGCTACAAAAACAAATTTAAGATATGTGAAAAACCTTATTTATATATGTAACTTGACCGTTCTAATTTACCGATATATACAGAATTATTAAATTTCGAATATAAATAACTTAATAAATATTGCAAAATTAGAGAAATCTAATGTTTTATATCCTATTAACATTTATTTTCTAGCATATATGTAGTCTAAAGTTACACATACAACTCGTTTTCCATTTAATAATTATTAATAATATATATGTACGTATTTTAGAAATCTATGTCTATATAAATGAATATTTCTTTACATACGCAAATATATACACACAAATATGATTAGACTTATTTAGGTTTAAATTTAGGCGGGTTTTCTTAGTATTATTATTGTTATATATGAGAGTTTGGTGGTGTTTCTATATGTATGAATACTACTATATAATATAGTAGGTGAAACAGTTAGATTGTACAAGCTGACTGTTTCAATATATATATAATAGAGCAGCTTCATTTAACTATATCTTGAAGTTAGTGAAATTTTTTGATTATTAATAAAACATAAAGATAAAGACCCCAAGTTAAGTTAACAACCATGTTGACTATCTACAGATTGAAAGGGTAAGACTTATTACTTTTCTTAACTTCAGATACACACATCACGACAATTATAATGTTCTTTTATAAATATTATTTGTTTGTTGTAATTAACGTATTAGTTTGTTTTATTAGTTAGCGAACAAAATTTCTGGAAAAAAAAAAAAGAAATATCAATAAATGTTATCAATTGCAAAAAAAGAAATAACACCAATGATCCCCACCATTGGAAGGGAAAGTCCAATCAAAAGAACACAGAAATAATGGAAGAGTAAATAATAATTATCAAGACAATAATAGTCATAGGTAAATGCTTCCAGCAGCTCACAAAAACCATCAAAATCTGGGTATAATAAAACTATAACTAAAATTAATTCTCCAATAAGTATAAAATCAAATTCTCAATAAAACTAACTTAAAGTCTATTAAATATAACAATTATAAATGATAAAATTTTTAATATGTAAATAAAAGATTGAGAATTAAAATAAAAACTTTCAATTTTTTTAATCTCTTAAGTGGGAGGGAAATGTGAGAATATATCAACCTTCTCACATATATATTTAAAAAGAAATGCAACACACACCTATCTTGACTATCATTATTACCAATAATTATTAAAAACCCATTATTAACGTTATACATTAATGATTGTGTACAAACTGTTCATTTAAAAATTATAACTTTAACAAATGTTAACTATACTGACATGTAGACAGCTCACACTGTTAAAAAAATATATATGTAAGTCCCAAAATTATTAAAGAAAAGAAATAACCATTAAGCTTTAATTGTTGTTTGTCATCCATTTATTAAATATACAAATAATAAAAATGACATCATAATTGAAATAAAAAAAATGTGAACTTAAATCGACTAGATACCGGATAAACTGGATAACAGAAAGAGATGAATAAACATTTTTTTTCTTACTTCTTAAAAAAATTAAAAAGATTCAAACATAACACTGATTAGTCAATATGTTTTTGAGTAAAATATAAGTTTGGTTCCACAACACTAAGCCATTCAACCATATCTCCAAGATTATTATAATTTCAGAGAATAAAGAAAAAACCGTGCTTATAATTAAGAATAGATTTAATATACATAAAAATAGACTTTATGAATATCAAAAATCTCTTTTTTAATCCTACTGAAACTGAACATTAAAAGTAATCACCCACTTCATCACTATTTAGAGAATCGTGAGAATTAAAACTATGTTATTAAGTTTCAATCGAACCAATAACTTCAAATAAACTTTAACATCGTTAGGCAGCTATGATTGGATAGAAGGGAAGAAACATGGTAGAGATGAAATGTTGATCATAATACCATAATGTCAAATCTGATTTTAATGAAAAGCAATTGCTACTTGTTGGTGGTAATCATCAAATCACAATGAACTACTACAAATCAGAAGAAATCCTTAGAGGAAAATTATTATCATAAATGAATGAATGGAGTCACTATTTGGAAATTCAAACAGCATTCAAACATGGAATAATATATTTTGAAAAGAAATAAAAATTTATTTCATGCATCAAAATAAATTGTTTTAAAATTAATCTTAGACTCAGTTACATACTATCAACATCATATATATACACCTGGGTCTCATTTTATGCAGATTATTTTAATGCTATTTTGAAGGTATAAGATTCATGTTTCTTCTTAATATCTTTCATATTTCACTATATTTATTAGATATCAAGAAATGTAAATTATTAATAACTTATTTTGACTTGAAATACTTTTTTTTTTTCAAAAATATAACGTTATATTAGGAGCTAACATGAATATAGCCTGAAGCTGTATTTAGAATTCTAGCTTCTTTGTAAATAATCTATTTATACTAATGAGTAAATAATAATAGATTTATACTTACATATAAAAATATCGCAATAAATATTCAAAAAATTTTAACTTTTAAACCATATTTTGTTATATATAACAGAAATAAATAATCTTTTAGATTTTTAAAATAAAAAATGAAGATTTTATAAACTGAAAATAATCTTTCTAATGATAATGTATAATCTTTTTGTTTTGATTATGATCTCATATTTTTAATATAGAAACAGAAAACCATTAACATAGCACAAGACTAAAAGTGGTGCTAGTTGTACATCACATCACAAATAAAAATAAAGTGGCTAACAGGTTTTTCTTGGCATAATTGCTGAGATATTCTTGACTTTGTTTAAGGAGAAGCCACAATACATCACATCACATACAATCTGATTTCTTACCAGTTTACAAATGAACACTAGTGGTAATGATTAAAATATGTATGAAAAATGTATAATTAAATACTATAGTTAATAAAAAAAGTAAAAAAGTTTGTCTTGTATTAATTTTTTTCAAATATTTGAAATTTTTTATTAGTCATACTTTATTTGCTTATTTTTTTAATGCGAATTTTAAAATAATTTTTCCTTGTTGCTTTGCTTTTATGTGAATTCTGAAAAATACAGAACTTATCCCCCATTTTTCAAGGTAAGTTAAGTCTATTTTTGTGTGATTTTTTTTAATGTGGGTTTTCTGTGGAACCTATCTACTACATAAAATGAGATCCAGGTGTATATATTTTTTTATTGATCTGGCTATTTTGAAATACAAACTCTAATGTATTTTATATATTAGTTCACAGAGAACAGTACTGGATTTCTTAACCATGTGGGGTGATTTAATGCTTAATATTTGTATATATTTATTTCAGTATAGCGTTATGCACTGGGATTATATATATATATTGTACCCTCACTTCCAGAAATATAATATAACTTAAAATATGACTAGCTCAATTAAATTGTTATGCTCGACTAAAATATGTATAACTATTATTAATATATTTTATAATACTATATCTTATCAAATTTAGTACAACTAACAGAAAATTAATATAGTTCAATATCATGTACTAATTAAATAAGTATTTATTAAATCATGAGACTATGAAGTGAAGTTACAAGTGGCAATATGAATTTACATTGAGCCTATGTCTTCTAAGACATTATCTCAATGGCATAAGAATACTATTACCTCTTTATTATCTCACTAATACATCTATAGCACTCCTATGTCTTTTATGAAAAATTAACTAACTTCAATAATAGTAATAAATAAATCTCAAATTTTTTATCGAAGAAATATAACTAAATAAACTCAGGTTCTTTTAATTATCTTAAAGTAATAATACTTCTTGCAGATAGGCATGATAAGTGATTTAATATCAGACCTAACTACACTTAACTTATAATAATAATAAATAACTAATAATAATAATCTCCAGTGTATAAATTAACCTTATCTATTTTATTATACTACTAATCATTAAGAAAACAAGTAAATCATCTACATGTCTTTCATCTTCATATAGTATCTTAATTAAGAATATAATAAAATCTTATAATCTAATAATATGTGGCAATAAATAATATTATACTTTTATATTATGCATTATAACTATTTCATGACCATAATAACATAATATGTTAATATCAATGAATTTTTATAAATTATATTAAGAAAATATTGTATTTCTTTTTTTTTTTTAAAAAATAATAATAATTTAATTCATATTGTGCAAATATTATGTTTTATTCAAATTATCTGTTATCAAATGCTGTGGTGCAAAATAATGAATTCGACACACTTTTAAAACAACTTAAACAAATTTATTTACATCAACTTTAATAATAAACAACTTATATACATTATTTACATTATAAGTGGAAATCAAGAAAAAATAAAATAAGAAAAATAATAATAATACAAGATTCTTACATTGTTGTTATTTCTATAATCCAAAATAAATAATCCATACATTTCTTAAATGTTTTATTAGTAACATGTAATTGAGTCTATGAACTTATATTTTACTAGATATCATTTATAATCACTTAGTACAATAGAAGGCTTTTATGTAAAATATCACTTATGTAGCACATGTAAAATAATCAAACTTTAATAATTAAAATGCTACTCCGTTTAAGTATTCTAGCTATTTCTATTATAATGTAACTATTATGTATTACATTTATTATTAGCATTAACTAAATATCAACTAATGTATAGATTGATATAACTTTGTAATATTATGTGACTTTTATTGATTACATAACTATTTACTTCATTCTGATGTAATTTCATAGTATATGTCTTACCAAAATATGCAATACATATATGTTCTTTTCTTAAAAAATATTTTTAAAATTATTCAACAATTTTGTGAAGACGAAATTTTTATTTATAAATTACAAATTTATAAAGTTATTATATTAAAATAAAATTCTATGATTCTTTTCCATCTAAACTATTATTCTTCTCTACTTGTTATTCCTATTCCCTCTTAATAAAACCCTATCTTCAAATATCATTCTAATCTTATTTAACTTCAGTATCAGCTTACCAATTTTTAAAAAAAAATGACTATCCAAACTCTATTATATCTCATCATCTATATCTGATAAACCCTTCAAACAAAATATAACTTTCTATATAAAATTAATGTAACTTGTCTAATAAAAAAATATAAAAAATATAGATATTTTTTTTTACTTCTTACTAACTTGAAAATAAATATAAATGACTCATACTAATATAATAAATCAAATCCCTAATATTGTAACAGAAAACATTAAAGTGTATTCATAAAAGAATCATATAATTATTTCTGGATAACTCTTATTATGTTGTAATAAATTTATATTGTAAAATAAAGTATGCATATTAAAATAAAACTATTATTGATAATATTATGCGTGTATGTTCTTTAAATATTTATACATTCACTCAACAATCAAATAATATTTGGTTTATCTAAAGAAAACAAAGCAAAATACATTAAATTATTAATATTATATAATTATTACCATAAATGATACTCCAATTTATAATCAGCCAAACGATGTCCTCCAGGATTATAGTTTTACAAAATAATATCACATTTATACTTAACAATTATTCTTAAAATATTACGTGTTATAAAATTATATAAAAAAATAAACTTTATGAAATTAAGTGTTATATTAATGTGTAATTACTTTTAAAATGTACCTCTCTTATCTTTAATAGATGAATAAATAATTAAATATCTATGTTAGTTAAGAAAACAAAATATGTTACATAATCTCCAACGGTGTCTTCTTTCCACCCACAATTGTTCTTTTTTTCCTAGGCACAAAATTCTATCAACATCTCTTCCGTTTCCGGTACATCACGTGTTTAAACAGTTTTTATGAAATAAATGAAAACGTTTTTTTTTTAAAAATAAAATAAAATAAGTTCCACCATAAAGAAACAAAATAATAATTAAAACAGTTCATAGGATCCGGATTTATTTAAAAGTTATTATCTTCCTAGGATTAATCAATATTTAAATGTTTAATCTAAGTTTTATAAAAATTGACTTGGATATCCACGTATACTTATTTGCACATTCTTTAACAAATATTTAGGTAAAATAGATCTCCAAATTCTTCTGTACGACCAGCGTCCAGACTTTACTATATAATATTTTTTTTTTACGGGTATTTGTTTACCAATTAAATTTCCGATTTATCTGCCTTTTAAAATTATCGAAATCTAGTCTTTTAAACAATAAAGACTTAATAAGGCAAGTATTTCTGCAATTATTATTAACTTCCATATCTTTACCAAAAGATATATTAAAATATATAATTTTAAAAAATACTTTCTTCATAAAGAAGTATTTATCTTTCTTTAAAATATTTGTTTATAAAAAATTAATTATAATCAACTTTTAAATTCATATAATGTCCAATATATTATTTTTATCCAACTAGTAATTCTCTTAGTTAATCCAGCGTTCACTATCTTTGTAATATAAGGTTTCCAACATATTTTATCATTATACGATATTTTCATGATTATTTGATAGTAAAATTGAGCCTTGATAGAGACGATCAATAGGAAACTATAAATAAATTAGCACTGCATATTAAACGGTAAACTTTTTATAAAATTATTTAAAACTACTCTCTTATAAATTAAGAAACTATTACGAGAGCGTCTATAATTTTTTACTTAGCTATATTTAATAGCACACTTCACTTAAAAGAAATTACAATCACCCTCTGAACAATTGAACCTTGGTTTTTATACCGGAAGAAATTACCCACTTGATTGGTAAATTAAACAATCACCTTGCTAGCCTATTTACATATCTTACCAACAATACGAAATTAAAAATAAATAATGACTTATTTAATATTTATTATTTATTACATTACTTAATTCTTAAATTAATTTTTATCATTTATTTAAATCCATTAAACATTTTTTAAAAAGATATGTTTTACTTTATTTCACTTTTAACTTTTATAAGACTATTTTTCTAAACAAACTAAGTCTATTTTTATTCATTATATTTTTTAAACAGTATTTTAAAAATCAGATTTAATATTTCACGCTAATTATTTTTATTTTTATCTCATGATAGCCAATATAATATTTATAAATTTTATAATAGAATTTTAAAACAGTTTTGCAACTTTACTAAAAAAAACTTACAAACATATGTGTACATATGTCTATCTGTCACCTGATTTACAACACAGATATAAACGCTTGTAATTATCTAAAAATAAACTAACAATTCAATTTTATAAAATAAATATTTTTTTAAAACAAATAATATACTATAACAACTTTAAAATAATAATTCGATATTATAAAACCAAATATTAATCTTCTATTATATACTTTTAATAACAAAATATTTATATTCACTTACTAAATATTAATCTTTATCAACAATAAATACATATGCATTTAATTTTAACTTGTCTTTTTTTTAAAACTTTTAGCTTCAAACATTTATTTACAAAACTTATTAATGCAGTATTGATCATGGCCAGTTTTCCCAACCATATAATATTATCATTTTTTTTATTGAAACGTCTCTCTCAAATATTAGCACAACTTCACATATCAAATATTCATAGTTTACTTTAGTTAAACTTTTGAAAGATTATTATAAATAAAATCAACATCATATAGCTATAATATATCTTAAATTTAAAATTTTTTTAACAAATTGATATAACAATTGTATAGAGACCCATACAAAAGGGCACAATATATATATATATATATATATATATATATATAATAATTTTTTTATACTTTATTTTTATTTTCTTTTTTTTAATAATAAGGCAAGTTTCATTTACATATAAGCTAAAGTTAGTGATATTTTTTGATTATTAATAAAATATAAAACTCAAATTAACAACCATAGTGACTATCTACAGATTCCAAGGGTAAGACTTATTACTTTTCTTAACTTTAGATACACATACCATGACAATTATAATGTTCTTTTATAAATATTATTTATTTGTTGTAATTAATGTATGAGTTTGTTTTATTATTATTATTTGGAATGAATGATTAATATTTCCATATGAGATCTATTCTATCATATTTTAACATCATCAAGAATAGACTTTAAAATAAAAAATATTTTTCATAATTTATATCTTTACAGTATTATATCATTGGATAAAAAGATCTATTATAATACATGTCACTATTTGAATGAATAGTCAAATTTGCTTTATGTTAGAATACTTAATTTAGTACATTCGAATAATGAATGATCATCTCTCATAAAAGTATATGGTATTGTATTTTTATACCATACCAGGCTGTTTGATGGTGTTATATATAGTTGAAAACACATAAATATAATGTTACCTGGCCAGCCTTTCTTTATTGTCCAATTTCTGGTATTATATTTATATACTGATTTTTTTATTGGAAATGAACAAGTTGCTTTTTGTTTTTGCTTTTAAAAACAATCTTTTTTTTTAATAATGTTACTGTGCTGGACTTTTTTTTTGTCTTTATTGTCCGATTTCAGATATTATTTTGAGATTTAAAAAAAAATACATGTATAAATTAATTGCTCTACTTTTTTTGGATTGAAAACGAAGTATAAATTAATTTATCTACTTATTTTTTATTGGAAAGGAACAAGTTGCTTTTGTTTTTTGCTTTTAAAAACAGCTTTTATTTTAATAACCATACCATGCCAGACTTTTTTGTCTTTAATGTCTGATTTCAGGTATTATTTTGAGATTACTAAAAAAATATAGGTATCAATTAATTGATCTACTTATTTTTGATTCGAAACAAACAAGTTGCTTTGGTTTTTGCTTTTAAAAACAGCTTTTATTTTAATAACCATACCATGCCAGATTTTTTTGTCTTTAATGTCTGATTTCAGATATTATTTTGAGATTACTAAAAAAATATAGGTATCAATTAATTGCTCTACTTATTTTTGATTGGAAACAAACAAGTTATTTTCAACAACAACTTGTAAAAGATGACATCGGCAAGTGCATCCATGTGCAGGGAGGGAGAACTATGTTTTAGCCAATTGTACAAAATGCATTGAATTGAAACAAGAACTTGTGACCTATGGAAGGGTCAGGGAGGTGAATAGGTCAGTGTGTAGCACTGGAATGTTCAGGGGGGGTGACTGATGGTTTTGCCAATCTGAAGGATCATCCAAAAGATGCAGTAGTCTAGGCAAACTAACCTTACAATTTCCAAAATGAGCTGCGATCCCAACCATTTTGTCTCGTATGTGTTCTCATGCAAACCTGAGTTTTTGCATGAGTTCTGTGCAATGGTGCTTGTTACTACCCTTTTCCAATTGTTAAAAACCTTAAAAGTTGTGTATGGAAGTGCAACAATGGGTTAAAAATTATTATCATCTAATACTATGTTAGTTAGGGTATAAGATCATTACTTGGAATGTACATTTCAAGAGTCATAGCCAGTTGATTTCTTTACATCCTCACATGATACAGTAGTAAACTGTGAAGTATTTACATTTGCATAGTTTCATGAAGCACATCAGCAGGTCGTAATATTTGTGTGCTATGACATATAGGCCTGCAACAGCTAATATGAACACAACTGTTCTATAAACCATAAGTTTGGCCACGTAAATGCTATTTTATGTGTTTTTACACATAAAAAACACCAAGTGGGTGGTATTGTCTAAAAATAGAGTACTGCTATATAACAGAGATGTAAAAACAAAATATAATCATACTCCATTTTCATTTTTTTATGGTTATGTAATTCATATTATGATAAATTAAATTACATATACAGTTTGTTATTGATGTGATTTTATGAAACATTAGTTATTATAATTATATTCGTAATTGTTTATATATTTCTCAGTTCATTATATAATGACACACCCTATACATATATAATTGATATATAAAAAAGATATAATCATAACCCTGAACTAACTCATGTATAGTCTTCCTAAGTTCAAATTCCATGAAATAACGAGAACATATTAGAGTGTGCATGGAAATAGGCAAATAAAATGAATTTTATACTGTTTAATATAATAATTATATAATCATATTGAAGGAAATAATTTATATCATCCATCGCACATGTCATTTGATGATGAAACTATTTTGTTTGTCTATACACATGTTAAATCTGTCATAAATACTCATCTCATTATACGTGCTACCTGAAACTAAAGGGGTCAAATGAAGATTTAGTAGCATTCATGTCATGCCATTACAATATTATAAGTGCACAATCTAAATTAAACTATAGAATTTAGACATTAATACTCACCTTTGTTAAAAACCTCTCATCAATGGCTGTTTAATTTACACACAGCAATACAAAGAAGGGATGATCAAATTTAGACACAAGCAAGAAAATAAAAAAATACTTAAAGGATATATAGAATTATGTGCCCTTAAATGGGGTGTGATTTAGTTTATTATGGAGAAACCTGTGCCACAGTAGGCAATAGATTGGCTCAGCATAAATATACATATACAAGAGCAATAACCAGAAAAGAAGGCAGCTCTGTATTTGCTGACCAATAGCAAGAGCTCAATCACAGATTTGAGCCCACCAAGGATGACATTTTATGCACAGAAAGGAATGATATCAAGAGAAAAATTAAGGAAGCTTGTTTCATCATCAGCGATGCCAAATCAATAAATAGAAGAGACCCTTGTTTTGCCATTTCCAAAAAATGGATAGTATAGAGGGCAATTTGCATACATTTGCATATAATGTTAACAATCTAAAAAGACTATGAATATGGAGCAACAAGGGCTCTGAAAGCGCTAATTCTGCAAATTATAATATAAAACAACCTACAAATTATTACATAAAAAAGTTTCACAACGCATCAGCGTATTATTAATTAAAGGCTATAAATAATTAATCCAAGACATGAACATGAAACTGATGTTTGAAAACATCAAAAGATATAAACAAATGACCTCAAAAATCATATCAAAAACTGTCATTAGCTAATCAACATGTACAATTTTTGAGCAGAAAAGTAAAATTTGTGGTTCAAATAGAAAATTCTGCCGCCATCAAAGTCAAAACATTAAATGAAAATGGCTCATAGGATATGGATTAAAGCTAAATTAAAGGCACATGGATTCAAACCCAGCCATCTAAGGGATTCTAAATTTAAAATCTCAAAAACAGTTTTAAACTATTCAATACAGTATTTTCTGTTTTAAGCTGGAGAGTAGACCAAATCTAATTTGAGATATCTAACAGCAAATATTTTGCTTTTCAATCAACTCAATGAATTTTATCATCTACATTTATAGAAGTACATACAACTATACATAGCTAAGTGTGAAGTTACATCATGAGAAGAAAATTAATTGGCACCCATGGAGCTCCACCAAAACCAAATTTAATTCAACATAGCACTTATTTATCTATTCTGTAACCAATTATAGTATTTAAATGTGAAGATGAATATTCAAAATCTCCACACAAGTCACACAAAGAGAGAAATTTCTGATCACCATCATGTGGTTATTCTTGAACACTCATACCCTAACACAGAAACATGAAATGAAGTAATGATGACATTTATAATCTTTTTGGGACATTTTCTTTATGGATTCTTAATTGATATTTAGTGGATTCTTAATTGATATTTAGGTTGATGTCATCATTATAATATATATATATATATAATATATATATATATATATATATATATATATATATATATATATATTGTTTATTTCTGTCCTTTATCATAAATCGGAGAGGGTGTAAACTCTAGATAGGTTAGAAAAGACAAAAATTTTATTAGCTTTATTTTTAAATTGAAATAAAATATAGGTTTAGTCATAAACTTGCTTGCAGATTAATTTAATCAACACCATGGAAGATGTAAGATTTTACCTTTTATACATTAAGTGTGAACACTTGTACAGTGACACTGTTATTTGTTATTTGTTTGATACTTATTATTTCATCATTTATTTAATTGTTTTTGGTATACATGATTAATAACCTATAGTATGAATGGTCTTTCCTGTTTTTGTAGAAATAGAATTCAATAGAAGGTGGGATGCCAGATCATCACCACCACATGATTGATATGAACTAATCAATCAATTTGTTGGAGTTTATGAAATACGATTTTGATATAATAATATTAGCAAGCAGGTTTTGATAAGAAGTTTTAATATTATTTGTTAATATTGATATTGAATGATTATTTTTTGAAGGGAAACAGGGGCTGGATTAATGAATATTTGCTACAATATTCAAAGAATATTTATCAATATCTTAATGAAATATTTGCTTTTTTTATAACCTTGGTGTCTAAATTATATTAACTGTAAATAAAATTGTTAAACATATGCTTTGAAATTAAAGACTGTGGCTTGTGTTTTTTTATATTCATTTCTCAATTTGTCACACATTTGCACATTATAGATAATGATATATCGGCAATAAGAAAAAAAGTAGGAATTATTACTAAAAAAAGAAATGGTATCATGAAATGCGTAGAAGACTTTTACCAAGAATTATATAGTAATAAAGAACAAATACCTCCTATATCTATTACATCTCCCGAATTACCCAGAATTTTAATTGAAAAAGTGAGACATGGAATTAAATGTATGAAGAAAAGAAAGGCTCCAAGTAATGATAGAATTGTAATTGATATATTAAAAGAAGCAGGTGAAAAAATATAATTTTTTTAGCAAAGTTATACTAAATGTTTAAAAGATAAAGATGTACCAGATGATTTGAATAATTCAGTATTAATATTAATATTTAAAAAAGGTGATAAAGAAGATATTAGAAAATATAGACCTATCAGATTTTTATCAGTTTTATACAAACTTTTTACCAAGATAATTAAACTCATCTAGAGAGAACATTGGATTCCCAACAACCAAACAAACAAGCTGGATTTAAATGTGATTTTAGTACAGTAGATCATATCCAGGTATTGAGAGAAGTTATAGAAAGGACAAATGTATATGAGTTGCCATTACGCTTTGTATTTGTAAATTATGAAAAGGCATTTGTTTCTATAAACATTTCTTCAATAATTAAAGCATTGGATCATCAAGGTGTAGATCCAGGATATTGTCATATTTTAAAAAATATTTATAAAAATGCAACAGCAACAATTAGATTACATAATGATACTAAGAAAGTCAACATTGAGAAGCATGTAAAACAGAGTGACTCCATATCTTCAAAACTTTTTAGAGCAGTGCTGCAAAAAGTATTTTGTGGATTAAAATGGGAAGCTAAAGAAGTGAAAGTAAATGCATATTATTTAAGTCATTTAGATTTTTAAGATGATGAAGTTGTTTTTTTCAAATAATGCCTTAGAGTTGTAGGAAATGTTGCAGGAGTTATCAGATGAAAGTAGGAAAGTACGACTAAAGATAAATGTTAAAAAGACTAAAATAATGTTTAATGGATTTTTTCAAAATATAAAAATAAAGATTGATACTAAAAGAAAATATACCTATGTGTTTGAAAAGGAAGGTTTGTAACAAACATGTTCTACCAGTTCTTACTTATGGATCTTACTTATAGAAGAGCAATACAGAGACTTCAGACCACTCAAAGAAGTATGGAGAGATGCATGTTGGGAATAATGAGAAGAGATACAAAACACAATATAAGGGTAAAAGAACAAACAGGTGTTACTGACCTCAGTGAAAACATTAAAAGACTGAAGTGGAGTTGGGCTTGACAAATTGCTAGAAGAAATGATAATAGATGGACAATTGAAATCTTAAACTGGATAGAGATTTAAAAGACACAGAAAGAGACCATGTGTGAGATGGATGGATGAAGTAAAAAAGTGTGCAGGGATGATGTGGAGAAGAGAAGCTAAAGATCGGAGGTGGATTGAACTTGGAGAGATGTTCATTTTGCAGTGGATTGATAATGGTTGATAATGATGATGATTGATATACATTGAAGTAGAATATTACATGTATCATCCCTAAGTTCAAATTCTGAGAATAACAGAAGTCAAGGATGGAGAAAAGAGATAAATATGCAAGTAGAGTTTTTGACATACGTTTGTGTATTAATATCTCCCAGGAATGAGATCAAAATGTATATGAGACTATATTCTTGGACATACTAGATATGCTTTCTCACCCACTCTGATGAGTTGTCAAGTCTACTATCATGTAAGTTCCAAATACGTGGGAATATTTGTTGCATTGTTACCATTAGATATTATAGACAGTAATTATCTAAAATGAAATGAGGTGTGATGCATTATGGATTCTCCTTTCTTGAGTCATGAATCTCTCAATCACTATGGCCAGAGAAAACTGTTAGCCATATTCCCTTTCCATTTACCAATGTAAGCTTTTTCTGCACTCTTCTCTATCTTGTTCCATTCCATTTCCACAACATTATCTTTGTCAACTCTATGGCTTTTATATCTAAATCTCCTTTTTCTTTTCCCAAACTCAAAATAGAAATCAAGTACCCACTTTCTGTATAATCATTTTGTTTATGTTTATTCTCCCCCAACTTTATTATTTGAGTCCTTTCTTTGCTTGTAGGCATTTATGTTCAATTAAATGCCTAATATTTTTATGCCTTCCTTACATAACTTGAAGACTAGATCATCCATATTTTTTCCATTTTTGTGTATATTCTTTTGTTGCTAATGATCCTGTTAGAGGTTTAAATAGTAAACTGCTTTTCTGTCTAATATCATAAATTAACTCACACCCAATATTTTGTTTTCTTCTATATATATTTAAACTTATTTTACTCCCCATACTAGTTCTCCATTTTTCCAACTCCCTATTTTTTATATTAATGCATCTATTCTTCTATCCCATTCCTTGCCACTATAACATTCAACAATTCCTCTTGCACAATCATTCCACCTTTTGTATAAGTATATTGATATAATCTTCATTCAAATCTTTTGCATACCAGATTACCTTTCTCACTTATTTTGTTGTGTGTCATTTACTCCAATTAAATACTATTTTGACTTTCTTATTATTCATAAATTGCAATCTACAGAATATTTTCATTTTGTTTTTGCATCCCTCATTAAAAAACATGACCATTTCATTTCTTCTTGAATTGCCTTTTTGCCATCCACACATCTGCATCTAATGCATATCTTCTTACTTCTCTTTGTATTTTTCTAAGTAATTTAACACCCCTTTATTAACACATAATGCATCATTATGATAAGTCAACCCTGCTACTGCCACTCTTTTTCATATAATTCTAACTACATTATCATATTTATTATATGAAATACTGTTAATATCTTTATCAAACCCTTTTATTTTCTCTACTTAATTTATCAATTTTATCTCCTATTCTTCCAAGCAATTTCTTTGATTACTTAAAACAATTCCCAAATACTTACATCTATTCCCCACATTTAAATTTATATCCCCCAATAAAAATTATTTCTCTTCTCTTTCCCCAGAATTTATCCTCATTACTTTTTATTTTTCTCCACTAAATTTAGTTTCCATAGCTTCCATATCTTCCTTAATTTCTGTGCCCAAGAAGACATTCTCAGCAAATGAAAGACCTTATAAAGTATATACTCTCTTGCCACCTATTAATGATTTTTTCTAACCCTCTTCCTAGTCTTTCTATTTTTCTCTCCATTTCTCTCAAATATAATTAAAAAAATGTGACATATGGCCTCTGTGTCTTAGTCCCACCCCTTTTTTGACTTTAACTGATTCTATATTTTCTAATTGATAAATATAGTAATTATTTTTATACAATCTCTTAATAAGATCAACTCCCAAATTTACTAAACTTACCCATAATCTATTTCTATTTACTCTATCATATGCCTTCTCTATATTTACAAAAACCATATATAACTATCTATCTGCATTTCTACTTACATCTACAAGTTGTGTACTACAAATAAATTATCTTCTGTATGTCTATCTGATCGAAAATCTCCTGCATCTCTCCCACTATATTATTTTTTCCATATATTTTTTTACTCTTCCAGCCACCATATATATGAAAACATTATATAACACTGAGGTTACTGCTATCAGTCTATAATTGTTTAACTTTCTATAATCCTTACTCTTTTTTTAAATAGTAATGCCTTACTCTCATATTCCCACTATCTGAAAATTCTCTCTTCTGTGCCATCTTATTAAACATGATAATAGATTTAATTTTGTTCTATTTCTCAAATTCATCACCATCTCTACTGTGCATAAATCTAAATCTTTTGCCTTTCCACTTTTCGATTTCTTCCTGTCTCATTCAATTCATTTTCTGTAAACCTAATATTTACATTACTATATGCTTTTATTTGTGTTAATTCTCTGTCCTTCTCATATTTTCTATATCCATTACATACTTATTTAAGATTGTCTCTAATTATTTTCTAAAACTGCACACTTTCTCTTTACCTAGTAATACTATTTCCCCTATATTTCTTCTTTTAATATATTTCCAAAAATTTTTACTACAATCTCTTCCACTTTTATTAATATCATCCAATAATTTACTATTTAATTTAATTCACTATATTGTACTCTTTTGTTAAGACCAAAGATATTTAAAAAGCTAATTTTAAAAAAAATAAAATAAATTAAGCTAAGTATAAGTGGTATAATTGTAATAATAATATATAAATAGGCTTAAATCTTGTTAAAATGAATACATATAAAGTTAAAAAATATTTTAAAACGAAGTTGCATGTAAAAATTGTAACAAATAAGAAGAAGAATTTAATATTGTATGGTCTAAATAAATGATATTTGTTATAATTTTAAATATATTTAATATTCTGCTATATAAATTTTTGAAAACACTAATTTTTAATATAATGTTAAATGTAGTTGAATAAACTATTAAATTTCTTTTCTAAATTAAGTTAAAATTGTATAATAATTATTTATTGAAGTTTTGATTATTATGGTGTGTTAAATGTTTTAATTTTAAGTAATGTTATAATAAAAAAAATGTAAAAATTTACTATTCTAATTTTTTATTATCACATTTAATATTTTTAATATGTATTAATTTTGTAATTAAATATTTATTTAGTTTTATTTCAGGCAGTAGGTTTCAAAATTACAACATATTTGACTGGAAAAAGCAAGTCATATGACTTCCAATATGGGTGTATTATGCTTGCATAGATTCAGAGAAAGTTTTTAATTATTCATAAATAGAAACATTTTGTACATGATAGAATAATCTAAAATAAATGTTATTTAATTTTTAAAGATATTTTAAACTAATAAATATGTTCTGAAATAGATACATTTAAGCTAAATATTTTCTTTTAATTTCATAAATTAGTAAGAATTAATAAAATGTTATTTTTGATATTTTTGTTTGGCTACAAAATAAATTACTTATATTAAATATTTTTATATTATTATTTAAAAGACGGCTCATAATTTTATTGCTAATTTTTAAAAGTACATAATTGGGAAATATGTAAATGAGTCTTATTAGTCTGATTATTTTGGGGCCAATCAAATTTGTTTAAAAAAACGAGTATAAATGTTGTGTGTAATTAATTTGAGGAGCTCTTTTATAAGTTTGTTATTGTAGAAAGTAGTAACTATTGTGTTAAATAGTATCAAGTTATATTACTATAGGTTGGTAATATCTTAAACCTAACAGTCAATTATTAAAAATTTTAATATAATTTTTTTTTTAAAAAAGGCAAAGGATTAAGAAAATTAATATTTAGTTCAACTGAATGTGAAAATAAATCCACCAAATTTTTTACCAGTCAACTATTCTAAAGCTTAGTTAAAATTCATTGGTAAATTATGGGAGGATTGGAAATTAATAGTTTTTCCAGTGCTATGTAAAAATTTATCTATTTATTTTTGCAGATATTTCAAAGTTGCAAATGAATATTATCCAGAGGTATGCTACACATAGTGAATATGTTGGTGTTTATAAAATTAAAAACATAAAAAAACATTTTAAAAAATTATTGGAAAAGACTGAAATGCAATTTACCTTTGAACTTTATAAATCATTCGAGATGAGATTGAAAGATATCTCTCTCTCTCTCTCTTTCTCTCTCTCTCTCTCTCTCTCTCTATCTCTCTCTCTATCTCTCTCTATCTCTCTCTCTCTCTCTTTATCTATCTCTATCTATCTATCTATCTATCTATATATATATATATATATATATATATATATATATATATATATATATGACATTATTTTGAAAGATTACAGTTTTTAAAAAAAAATATTTATCTATGAAACAAATTATAAATTTGGATTTGTAAAGCAAAGTATTTTAGAGATAAATGCTATAAAAGAATATAATTGCTAATAATGTTATATTAAAAAAATAAGCAAACATTAAAATATAATTATCTGCTGTTCTAATTCCTATGGTTTAATTTTTAAGAAGAAAAATGGTTAACAGAAGTAAAATATATTTTATCAAGAATAAATAACCTTTTTGATATTTAAAAACCTGGATTCAACTATTTGCCTTATTATGTGACCTATTAGAATATGATTTGAAAATGGAAAGACATCTGTTTCATCCTAGGATTATGTGTTAATAAATCTAACCATGAATGATGCATCTGTTTCCAAACAAATTAAAATCTACATATGTGCATGGAAAGAAAATGACTTACCTTTAAAAATGGATTTTTATTTACTATTGAATAAATAATTGTTTCCCTGGAAAGATTTACAGAAATGGACTGTGTTGAGTATCTTTTAATATCAGGATGAACAATATTTTCAAAGATACTCTCAGATTTTTAAAGTTGACAATTGTTTTTTATTGTGATTTTTACATGCCAGGGAGGAGAGTTTGAAAGAAAAAAGTTTGGACAATACTTATCACTTAGCAACTGTGCTGACCCCCAAGTTATTAGCAGAACTTTTATATAAAGACTTGCATGATGATCAGGAATACATAACTTTAAATTTTATTATTAGTTCTTATTTATTACTTTTTAAAAAAAAAAAATTAAAAAAAGGTCTTATTTATTATTTTAAAAATACAAACATTAGAACTATAATTTATTTTGGGTTACAGTAGAGGCTGTATTATTAGACACTTTTAATTATTATAATATTAATTTTAAAATCATTTACAATTTTTAAAATGTTTTGAAAATATTTCTTTTAAACTATCTGATATTTTATAATGAGTGTTTGCGAATGAAATTTGTGTTTTTTTTTTTTATATTATGTACTAGAAGACATCAAAAATGTGATCATATTTTAATCACATAAGTAATTTAAATTGTTTTAATTCTCATATGATATATATATATATATATATATATATATATATATATATATCATATATATATATATATATATATATATATATATATATCTGTATATTAAGAATTGCTTGGAATTTTAAAATATTCATATTATGTTAATGAATTTAATGGATATACAGATGTGTGAATTAATAACACATACAATTTTTTCTTTTATTAAAGATACAAGCTATGAATAAAAATATACATATATTTTGTTTTATATTATAAAGTTCATTATAACTTTATTAATTACCCTAATTTTTTTGCTAAAGTAAAACCATATTAGATATATTTTAAATATATGAATATTTATTGAATACTCTAATCAAAGTCATTTGTATTTGTGGCTAAGATTAAGTGTGTAACACCATTTCTTAAAGTATTTATGGTTTGATAAATTAATGTATTAATTTTATTTATTCTTGGGAAAATTGCTTACTTTATTTTGCTATGTAGATTGTTTAAATGTATGTGAAATTTAGATGATAGTAAACAGGGGAGTAGGAAATGAAACCCTTGATGTTTTATATTTTTAGGGTATGTTAAGAAGATAGGGAGATTAACCGACATTTTATTGAAATAGATGTTATGCAAATACA